>OX453273.1:29818249-30228249 GCA_949710005.1 Ricordea florida | reverse complement strand
GTGTGTCAAACCTAATATGTATTTTATATACAGAGAAGGCATTATACTTCTATACATTGTCATAATTAATGCATTTGGTTCGGCACATGAGAAGAGCGCCGTATGAATCAATCACCGCTCCAGTGTCAAATAATGCGGCAGACCTTGTTGAACTTAACAACACTGCTGCACCAAATTAAAACTGCCATACAGAACTTATTCAGATGCTGCTCATTTGCTGGACTTACTTCATCAGTTAGGTTTGGCACATGAGTGGAGCAGAATCTGAACCGGGCCTCATTTTTTATTTTTATTTTTAATTTATTACCGGTACTATTATTATTATTTTTTTTTTTTGGGGGGGGGGGGATATAAAACAGTCAATACAGGGATCATATCTCTCCTGTTGGCATGTGATAAAATACTGTATCTTGTGTTTCATATGTATTTAATACGTCAGCGACATCTGGCAAATTAATGAAAGGAGTGCAAACGGAGTTTGACCACTGGAAAATAGCCCAGAAATAAAGGCAAAAAATGCAAGATTGCAAGATTGGGGTTTGAAAACCAAAAAGTACACCACAGGATAAAATTGAGATTTCTGAAAAACTGCTCCAAAAATAGAACAAAACTATATATGACAAAAAATTCTCACAACCGCATCCTTTTCACCCATTTAAAAAACATAACAACAAACCTACCATACTAGTTAGTGAAATGAACAATACCCTAATAAACACTGCACCAAACAAAATTGTTGGTGGTCAATTATGTTGTGTTATCCTGACTAAAATGCTACAAACAACTGAACAAACCTTGAACCTCTCTTCCAAAAGTGACACCTCACTAATAAGGTCAGTAATAGCATTGGTGAAAGCTTCCTGGGGGCTGTAGTCAGAAGTGGTTTGCACCCGCAATACAAACTTGTGTTCTAAAGGGTGGGGAACCTTGTAACCAGCAAATAGCACTTGAGGATCTCGCAATAGCTGTCTGTTAGAGAAAAACAGATCCATTAGACTGTGAATATCTCTTGATAGTATATGTTTGTGGTACAATTTCTGAATAACTGTAAACTTCACTGCGCAAGCTGTAGATATATTGTTTCAGGTAATGCAGGTGCATAACTGGTTTTCAACAAACAAATCAGTAAATCCTCATCAGCCACTGTGAACATCAAGGTCTTGAGGAAAATTAGCAACACATGGCAGGTCAGCAAACCTCTGAGGGAAACAACAGTGGACAAGAACAATAGCAGGATTGAAAAGCACCAATCAGAGGGTTTACGGTCATGACGCCCCTGACATAATGCCCCCGGAGTAAAATCTATAATTCCCCCTATAAGACATGACGCCCCCTATCATTAAGACATAACGCCCCCTATCATCAAGGAGATAGTTTTTAACCCTTTAAGCCCTGAGGGGTCTCCCTGTGACGAGTAAAATCGTCCGGCGTAATGCCCCCTATCATTAAGATATAACACCCCTGATAGAAAGATAGTTACAAAGCTACAGTGTCCCATATTTTATATTTTACGGTTATATTTTACTCTTCCTACCGTACGCGTAATGTTGAGTAATTCTATTTACTGAGGATACTAATAATCACTGCAACATGACTCTCAGGTAACAATATTGGTTACCAGCAACAGACAAGTAATATTAAGCTCCTGAGAAGTTGTTTTCATTTAACATTACCTTTCCTTTAACATTTACCTCAATCAGTTTAGTTTATGTATCAGACTGTACTTATGTTGTAGTTCAATTTTTTCCTTGGTTCAAATTCTATTTTCCTTTGTTTTCTGGTATGGCACTGTATGATGATGAGTTTGAAAAAAAGGAAAATAAAATTTGAACCAAGTAAAGAAGTGAACTACAACACTTACGCCCTGAGAAGGTTTCCTAAGGTGTGATCCTCTTTATTAACAATGAAGTGTGCAGCATTTGGAACTTTTGTATCCTTGGTGAAGGTTATCCTGGAATTAAAATAAATGTAGTAGTTTATTACCAGGGGCGGATACAGGGGGGGTGGATAGGGTGGATATCCACCCCCCATTTTTCAGTAAAAAAAATAATTCGAAATGTCACTTTATTTGAAATAGAAAATAAATAAAGAAAGAAAAATTAGCTCTCGCTCATGTCTGGTTGTTGTTTATTGCGAAATTTGCAGGGAAACGTTCGCGCTTACCAACCCATGTGCTCAGTTGATGCTCAGGTTTGATGGCAACCTCGTTCCCAGGGTCTTGTGGGTAATTTCCAAGATGGCGGGTCGACCCGCCATCCATCCACCCCCCTTTTGAAATCCTGGATCCGCACATGATTACATGTCCTCCAAGAGAACCCTTTCACTTCCAGAGGTGACCAAATTTCACGAGCAACATCTCCTTACAACTCCAATACGTTATCAAGCAAATGATTGACAAGAACTGAGAAAATGGTCACCTCCAAGATACTGAGATTATCAATTACCAAACTCTTCAAAATAGCATATATTAAAGGATATGTAAGCCACTCCCACTAAGGAAAATTGATTCTCGCATCTTGGGGCTACATTTTCATATAACCCATACAACATTATGCATGCTATAGCTGTATTGTCTAAGATAATGCATGAGCAAAAACGTCCTCTTTTCGAAGAACGAAACAGTATGATTATAGCATACTTAAAGAATTATGGGATGATATGGAAATCTAGCCTGCCAAAGGGTTCATTTGGATACCTTTTTGTTAATGAAAGTTATTTTCTAGCTATTGTTCTCAAAAAAATCGGGCATTCTTAGAACTAGTTTTGTGGATTTCTCTACAAACGTGACAAGAGCTAATCCAATTGTGTTTGTTGGATGTGTGATAATCATAGCCAGATCACACTTGCAAAATATTTCTCAAGTTTCATGTTCACTTTCTCAGGGTGATCAAAGCCTTATAACTGCAACTGATCCTGGCAAGATTTCCGCACCGGTCCCTACTTCATTATGCATGCACCAGATGAATTGTTCACATGTAAACATTTGTTGTTATTGCAGAATGAAACAATATGGCTACAGCATGCATAATAAATATATCAGGGGCGATTGATGATTAGGAAACCTAAAATTGTCCTAAAACTAACTACATGTGTTAGAGGCTTTTGAAGAACGAGGCATATTACAATGGACTCTATTGTTATTCATCAGTATATAAATAAGTGGACGGGTATTCTGTAATCTAGCCCAAATTTTGAATGTCGGTTTTTGACGCCGAGCAACAGATTTGAGGCGAGTTTCTACCGACTAAGATGAACTTTTTTCATAGAGCTAATTATATACAATTTAAGCGATATATAAAACGTTTGTAGTGATCCTATTGTTTAGATACTAGATCGTGATTAGACAATTTGTATGAAAATATTATTTGTTTGAGTGGCCTTGGTTCGACAAGTCGCACTGTAAGCCACAGAATGCATAATGAAGTAAGGAATGATACGGAAAATTTGGTCCTTACTTTTTTTCTCCATCTAGCAGCAGAAAAGGTTCAAATGACTCGGGAGCATTCATTATTCTTGGCAAAACTTATCCCAACATCTATCAGTAAAGGAAGAAAACGCTTCCGCGAAACTATTGCAAACTACTTCATGTAACTTACTTCCAAACATTACTTGTTACCAAGCCTCTATACTACTAGAATCCTCCCACAATGCATCGGTATTAGTTTGTTCCCGCCAATTTTCAACCGCGCTAACCTAAGGACTTTCACTTGTCTCTTATAACCTCTTTCCTTTATCATTTACTAGGGTTTCTTTTCGTTTGTAAATTAATGTTTTTTTCCAAGAAGTGCTCTGTAAATATACATTGAAGGTGTAGAAACCATGAAAAACCCTGGCGAAACTTCTACACTCAATACAAATAGCGGAATGTATCAGGAAGGTAATGGGCGCTTATTAACGTTTTAGTCTCGACGGCTCGCGATTTCTGTCGATGAACCTTTCATTATTTTATTTCTCCGTTTGTTTAGAATGTACAAAGCAAGCTGATCCATGCTCTAGTCCACCTTACAAGCGACTCAAACAGGGTGAGTTTTTAGATATAAAGTCGTATATATTAAATGATTGCCTCGTCAAGAACTTCTTTAGGTAAAACAGCGAGTTGGTAAAGACTGTGATCTTTGCTAAAGATAAATCCGTAAGTTGAAGGAAGAAGGAGGCGGTAGTTGTCTTAAGATAACAGTACGTTAGGCTTATTTTATTGAAATCATGTTCTCTTTCTGGTCGTCGACATTTTTTCTCTGTCCTACCTGCATGCACTTTAACTACATGTACTGTATTGAGCATTAAACAAGCTCTGCGATATTGGGCTGTATCTGTTATTGCCACTATTACTAAAGGTAACATTTCTAGAAGGAAAAATACATGAATACATGTTAAAGAATTCATTGCATGGAAATAGATAACTTCATAAAAGGAGTACACCATATAACATTGAACTCTACACCCTCTACAACAAAACAACTTCCATACCAGTTCACATGGGTAATGCATCGGGTATTTGGTATAATACTTAACAATTATTCACCAAAGTGGAGGTAAATATCCACCACTTTCACCCACACTGAGGTGAATAATTGTTTTGGTATATACCACTCAAGCTAAAATCATTATCATCATCATCATGACTTTATTTAAGTGTCAAAATATGGTATTTAGCTGAGAAGAAAACCCTCTACTAATTGGGGACACTGAAATAAAGCTTATTAAAAGTAATTCATAATTGAAAGAGATGGTTATTTATAATAAGATGATGAAAAACTAGCGTTTATTCAAATAATTTCCTCTTTGGAAACTGAAACTGGAGGCTGTTTTGTTTCTGTTCGGCTGCTCGGAGGTGAATAGTACTTTGCTAATCACCTCCAAGGAAACCAATCAAAACGTGCAAAATGCACTATTCACTTGTGTGGTATATAGTAAAATATAATATAAAAAGCAAATAATCTTTTAGGTATAATAAGAAGGTTTACCAAGGTACTGTAGAGCACCTACATGTGTAGGTGTTACTGTGCAGTGTTGTGTTAGTGGCAAGAGTTGTTGCATAGCTAGGAAGCAGTTCACGTATAACTTTGTTTACTGCTATTTCATTGGATCCCTGAACCCATACATATCAACATTTTGCAAGCTATAGCTGCATTTAGGATAATGAACATGCAAAGAATTTTTGTCTTTGAGGAATGAAAGAGCACTGCAGCTGTGTATGGAAATCTAGTTATTTCAAAACATGTATTAAGTTGAACTAGATATAGTTTTCTTGGCTAGATTTCCATAAGACCCCACACTTCATTATGCATGTTGTAGCTGAATCATTTAGTGTAATGCATGTACAAGCATTTTCTTATTTTTCAGAGAACAAAACCTGATACTGTAGCTGCACTATGCATAACGAAGTATGGAGTGCTGTTGAAATCTGTTACCTTTCACTGAGTTGCAGTTTTCTTTGCCTCATGTTTGAACATGAGTTTTTAGACAGCATAGAATAACCCAAAAGCAGTTAAATAACTTCATGGTTCTCTTCCCTTGTAGCTGTGCTGTCATTTGCTTCTAGAAATTCCCCTCAATCAGCATCTTCTGTATCTCCAGAGGCCGTTCATTGCCTTTCTAATATTACTTGTGATGACACTGCTCAAACTGAGCTGTCACAGACCAAAGAAGTAAAATGCATGAATGGTGGTCTCGTAACTGGTGCACTGTCCCCTCCTGATGTCAAATTGACAGCACAAAATCAGCATTCTGCAAAGACAGCATCAGGTGTCTCCACAAATCTTCCTATTGATGAAGAAGTGAGGGAGTTGAGTATAACCAAGGATACATATATTGCATCTACTGAGCAAAGCAACTCATTGCCTGTTGAAAATGATGTGATTATCATAAATCAGTCCCCTCCAACCAAGAACCACTTTAGTTTGGTGAGTACCAAGGAGTTCTGAATGTACACTAAGTTTGATTGATTTTTTGAAACAAAACACAGTTTATGGTTTGAGTTTACAGTTCTACTTTATTTGTCAATTATAAAAAGCTGTGCTGGAAAACATTGTCTTCATTGCAACACAAAAAGTCTTGAATATTTAACCATGCATTAACACTCTGACAACGTTTTTTGTAGGATTCTAGTTGCAAACCAACAAAGAGTTCTGAAAAAGTAAAGAAGAGTAAAGAGGAACGGGTAATAACCTTAGTTTTATACACAATGTGAACTGTTGTTAAGGGTTTATCATGCATAAGTCATAAGAACCGGACAATAGCCAGACATTAATTTTTTGTTATACATTGAGCTAAACGTTGCAAGTCGGTTGTCATCAGTTTTTACTAGCTAAAAATGACTTATATGTAGTGATAAAAGCTTCTATATATATTATATATATATATATATATATAGGCAATTGTGGAAAACGAGGACGGACAACTTCGAGCGAAAAAAAAAATATATATATATACAGTAAAAAATCTAAAAAAAGTTTAAAAATTTAATAAAAATAGACGTTTCGGTCAATGACCTTCATCAGTTGCAGTGCAAGTGAATAAGAAATTACAATGTCCTTAAATAGGTTTACAGTATAAAAGATGACATAATATAACAAAGATAATTACATAACAGGGCGTGGTAACACATGAAAATGAAAAAATTAACCAATGATAAACAATCGGTGATTACTAAGCGAGAAACTATGACAATGCGATACAAAACTCAAGAAACGCAAACCAAATATGAATAAATAATCGGATATAATACAAATAAGATTAATGTTAAAAAACTATAACATGATTCGTCAAGTCAGCCAAAAGTGTGAAGGGACCCGCGTGTAAAATATTCACAGTATTCATAAAAGGCCATCCTAGGAAAAACTTGTAATAAAAACCCCAAACAAAGCCCTTGAAGCTATGCCGTGCCAAGGCACAACAGGCGCCCTGAACAGGGCCCTTAAACAACAATAATGTAATAAATTCCCCGATGGGGGCCCCTGAGAAAACCTTGCACTAACAAAGCTAACAAGATCCAAGGTCAGGGCCTTTGAACACCTGAACTAACCTGGATAACCTAAGATAACCTGGCGGTTATCTTAGATTTTTTACTGTATATATATATATATATTTTTTTTTTCGCTCGAAGTTGTCCGTCCTCGTTTTCCACAATTGCCTATATATATATATATATTTATTATATCTGCAACCCTTGTATATGAGCAAACGCGCGCTCTGATTGGCTCCCTACTCATGGTATATCAGCTCATATACCATTGGCACGGAAAACGGCCATCATGGAGGGATGATTTCTTGAATTAAACTGGGAGAAATTCAAGTCAAGCTTCAAAATCATACACCAAAGAAATACTACCGAAGCAAATAAGTATGGGATGAAATTATTCGACGGTAAGTGGGCAAATTACATTGCGAAATTGTTTATTACGAACGAAAGTGAAACTCTTACAAACAGCCGCCATTTTGAAAGACTGTGAAGCCCGTAAACTGAGTTTTTATTTTATTTCTGCCTACTTTTTCCACTTTAAAATTCTTAAACTAATTTGCTAACTCGAAAAAAAATTGACAAGTACATTAAAGAGATGTTTAAAAACGAGCCGGACTCGTGTTTCAAACATTTTTATACATCGGCTCTACAATATGTCGGCTCGGCAACAACATGGTTCTGTTAAAAAACAATAGCAAAGTCAATTCTTGTAGTACAAACTAATTCCAGTGTCTCATAAGTGAGGGTTTAGAGATATAATAAAACAATTATTCCACTCAATCTCGTCGTATACGAGCTATAGCCAACTCGGCGCTACGCGCCTCGTTGGCTATTAGCTCATATACAACTCGATTTCGTGGAATAATTGCTAAATATATATATATATATATATTAATATATTGTTCAAATCAGTCATTTATGTATAAGAGTAACTGTGTGCTCATATCCTGCAACAGACAAGTCTTGCCTAAACAGCACACTATAAGCATGACCTTAATGCTGTATATAGAACTTTATATTCAAGCCATTGGTTATTTGAATGGAGTATTCTTTCTTTCTATTGTGACTTGCAGGAGAAGGAAAAAATTGAAAGGCAGAAGGTAAGAGAAGAAAAATTGAGAGAAAAGCAAGAAATCAAAGCAGCCAGGGAAAAAGAAAGACTTGATGCTAAAAGAAAACGTGAAGAAGAAAGGTTAGAAAAACAAGTTGAGAAAGAAAAAAGAGACAAAGAGAAATCAGAAAAGAAAGAAAAAGAAGAACAAGAAAGACTGGAGAAAAAGAAAAAGAGGGATGAGGAAAGAAGGAAAAAAGAAGAGGAACGAAAGTAAGTCCTCCCACAAGTGTACAAAGCAATGACAATGGAAAAACAGAAATAAATCATTAATATCTGTTATGCCTTAGGTAAACTCCTGTTGATTGTGTTTCTCACAGTGCAAAGAATGAAGAAAAGAGAAAGCGTGAAGTGGAAAAAAAGAGTCAAGAAGAAGAACAAGTAAAAGAAACTTAATATGAGTATTACATGTACATTTTTGAAGATAACAATTGCTGCATGTTGGGCCTTTTGTTAAGTATTACTAATTCTTCAGTCTCTTGCAGCTTTGATATAAATTAACTGAAAAAACATTGGTTGTGTGCAAAAACACAATCTTCCCCTATTTTATCACCTACAGATAATAAGGAATTGAAAATGCAACATAAACCTTAAAATTTGTTGGGCTTTTATAATCTTTAAAGCTAACCATTATGATCATGCAGAATACATGTAAGAGTGAAATCAGAACTCTTCACACAGTTGGCAACTTGTTTGATGATTTTGTTTAGACTTACCTGATAGTGTATTTGGATTTTTCACCACTCATTACATTCCCAGGCAAGGAAAAGGCAGAAAGTACAAGAGTCCTTTGCAAATTTTTTCGTTAAACCTACAATCTCAACACCCAAGGTAAGAAATGTCTGTAGTTCACTTCTCTTGTAAGGGTGAAAAGATCATGGGAATGCTTAACAATGATGCTACAGCATTTTCCTAGTTTTATTAATCCCATTTTAGAAAGAAACTTATGAGCACTTACATGTAAAAGCATGTAATTCTGGCACAAGGGAAATTGGGTCTGCTCCTGTATTAATAATAGGAATTTACATGTATTTAAAAAAGAGATCTGAAGTGAAGGTACACATACACCTATACATTGTACCTCTGTCAGTAACTCTTCCTACTGAATGGGAAGTAACAATACTCTTGTAAAAGCTTTGTGTTATTAACAGAAACCAGGAATGTGCTTGCTGTTTGCATGGGCCACTAAGCTCATGTGCTCATCTAACTTTGTGGAGTTATTTTTGAATAAGAATTCATTGTTTGGATGTTTTTAATCCTCTAGTGTACAAGACTGGTACCTCTGTGTCTGAAGTTTCAAATTTATATTAATTTTTATGGAGAGCCTTGTATTGGTTCCTTCCAAACTCTAATAATAGTTTTACTAAATTCCAGACATTGCACAAGACTTGCAGCAGATTCAGACCATTTGAAGTCAAACAAGGAATGACTCTTGCACCAGCCATACGTAAACAACCATCTCTTCAGGGTAAAACCCTGCTTGACAAGGAACTTATTAATCAGGTACTTGTATTTAAAACTACACTGCATATAAGACTAACAAACACTGCCTGCAGGGTTGTCAAAAGGGCTAGTGTTTGGCAATATTGCTAGCTTAACTGCCATGTTTGCTATGGCTACAGTTCATCAGGTTTGCAGCTTTTCAAAAAAAAAAAAAGAAAAGAAAAAAGGCAAAAGACATAAAGAAACAAAGTACTGACACTTCTCCCTGTGCCATCTACTTCCATAGGTTATTCTGTTATGGAAAATCATTTTTTGCAACTCTGGCCTGTCTTACATAGACTTTTATCTTCATTTAATGAAAAAAAAAATAATTTAATACATGTATTATGTGACTTAATATATTTTATTTTCTTTTGTGTTGCCTCTTCAATAATGTTGGTTAGAGGCCTTTTATTATTATTGGAAAATTTACAATTAGTATTAATAATAATAAACAACGTTATTATTTTAGGGATGTGATACCTTGTACCTCAAGGAACTTGAAGCTAGAAAACCAATTCCCAGATACACTAAAAGAAAACTTGCTACCATTGCTGAACATGAGCCTGAACATGAAGGTAAATCAGAAACAACAACAAATGGAGAGGTTGCTCTGATCGATGAAAATAGCAACTCCAGTGTTGAGATTATTGAGAAGAAGGCAACCGCAGCAGGACTGACGTTTAAACTGCTCCAGTTCCACACAAACTACAGACCAGCATACTTTGGCACCTATAGAAAGACTAGTCTGCACATCTCACCAAAGAATCCCTTCAAAAAGGACATGGTATTGTATTTTTTCTTATTGATCATAGTCCACTTTCTTTTGATACACTGAACCTTCAGTTAACATCTGATATACACTGTAACATTAAAAATAACTTTTTAAACCAGTTGAACAGCAACTTAGTACTCGTTTAATGTTGAATCAGATCAGGGCTAGAAATTGCAACCGATACAATTGCAAAAGTGACAAGATTTTTTGTTTTGCCACTAAGAAAAATCGTGTTAGTCACAAAAATGCAACAACAGATTGTAGATCAATATGCCACTGAGAACCAGAAACTTCCAATTTCAATTGAACATTAGTCAACATTCTGCAACTAACTTTTTTCATTTTGCAACTACAATTTTGCAACCACAAAATTTTCTTAAATTCAAGCCCTGATGTTAGAATAACGTTTATTAGTATATACCACACAAGTGAATAGTACATTTCACGCATTCTAATTGGTTTAATCAGAGGTGATTAGCAAAGTACTATTCACCTCCAAGCAGCTGAAGAGAAACAAAGCAGCCTCCAGTTTCAGTTTCCCTAGAGGAAATTATTTGAACAAACGTTAGTTATTTAGCTTGTGTGCTATATACTAAAACAATTGTTTACCTCAGTGTCGGTGAAAGTAGTGGATAATTGTTAAGCAAGAACCAAGTGTGTTCTGTGCAAGACTATCTGTCCCACGTAAAAGGGTTGCAAATGGGGATATTTGGTTTTTCACAGAAAGAGACTGGAGCCAAGAGCATTGCCATGGCAACAACACAGTAGGTGTCATGAACATTTCTGGTGCCAAGTTTGGAGAACAGTGCTCTAATATTTCCAGAGATACTATTTGAGCGGAACAATTTATGACGTCACCACTTCCCTCATTTGCATAATACAAAGACGCAAATATCTTTAAAATGAAAAAAGGTATTCAAAAAAGAAAAACGCCATTCTTCTGAACTTTGAAAAGCCTTTCAAATAAGCAGCAATCATTTTTTACTTTATAGGCACTTTAATAATAGTTTCTAACTTTGTTTCTCACTCTTTAAATCTAGATAGTTTAATCTTGCTCTTCGGATAAACAGTGTATGTAAACTGAATGTTGTAGGAGCTGCTTGACTATGAAGTGGATAGCGATGATGAGTGGGAAGAGGAGGAACCTGGGGAAAGCCTGTCAAACAGTGAGGTACAATATCTGAACTTGGCAGTTTTTTTTTTTCAGTTGTCTTTATTAAGATATAACTTAAATTTTTCTTTCACAGATTGAACTTTGTGACATTCCAACATATTTTATCCCTCAGTGTGAAATGGATAAAACACTTAGCTTTTCCATATTCAAAAACCTGAGAGCAAGAGCATCTTGTTTAACATATTTGGACAATTTCCTTCTTTGCTGGGCGATTACTTACCAATCAATCGTGCCTGTGTAGTCTCAAGTTTAATAAGCAGCCATTGCTCCAGATTCCCTCTTTCATTTTCATACCATTTTAAGGAACCCCCTCTCCTTCCATGAATGGGCAAAACAGAATTTTCATTGGCAAAATAGTGATATGTGAAATTAGCTCCAAAAGTTATGATTTTACATGTACAGTGCACTGGGAATCCAAGGGGACTTTCAATTTCACATCTTATCAAATGCCAGAACACAGATTGTATAGAATTGTTTTTAAAAGCTGTATTTTCAGCACTGTCACAGGCAAACTATGAAAAAGCAAATCCAGGAGAGTTCTCCTAATAGGAGTCAAACCTACAACGTTCCAATTACTAGTTCAGACACTCCACTATTTAAACAATACAGTGTTTCTGTCGAGGAACTATCGGCTGAAAACAAATATTTGCAATATGCTATTTTTCAGAACATCAAATTTCCAAGGGGCAACTATTTAACAATTAGACCCATAGCCCTTGAGGGCGAAGGGTCCAATTGTTTTAGTATCACCCAACTAGTCGAACAGAAAAAGCAATAACAAAGTTAGCAAATGCAAGTTGAAGAAAGATTTATTTGGGAATAAAACAAAAGAAAGCGTCACAAATTTTGCTACTCGAGGAGAGTCCTCTAGTAGCGTAGCCAATCAGATTGCGGCATTTGCATTAGTCCACTAGTTGGGTGATAATAAAAGACGGATAGTTCCGAGACAGACACTCTATTGCTTAAATTTTCGTCCCTGCGCCAGTTGAAAAACAGTCAAAACCCACCAAATGCAGATCTATCAAATGTTTAGCCTTGTGTACAGCCTGAGATTTCAATAATTCACAACATACATTGGCTAAAAAAATACTGCCAGAAAAGTTACATTTTCACGGATGAGTACTATCCGGGTATTTTCCTCAGAAGGGCATTATGGGCTGTTAGCATCTTTCCGTAGATGAACACTATTGTGTCATGTGATCAAATTAAACCAATAAGAATCTGAAAATTTAGTGGTGAACTATAATGAGCTATAGGAGACTTGTGGCAGCAAGGCCATTGAACTAGGGCTTTTCACTTTTGTTTCAAGGGAGAAGATGAGGATGGCGAAGATGATGGTGATGAGGATGAAGACGGTTTCTTTGTTCCTCATGGATACTTGTCTGATGATGAGGGAGTGGAAGATGAAGACAGTGAAGATGATAAAGAAAATACGGAGAAGGTACATGTAACTCAAACTTTGAGTGCAACATAGGTCTATCAGAAGGCGTGACTCGCTACACCTGCTATCATTAATCCAGAGTAGTAAGAACCAAAGTTAATAGCAGTCTCTGCTAAATCTGAACAAGGTGCAAGGGTGGATAGATGGGTGGGACAAGAGGTACCAAACAGAAGCTGTTTTTTCTTTCACAAACCTCGAATAACAAATATTGGTATTTTACGGTTATCCATATTATTTTATATGAGTCATGATCAACTTGATGTTGTTGGTGAATTTGTATGTTGTAAGGTCCAATTTTGAGATATCGAAACAGGACTGCTACAGATGTATAACAGCAAAGAAATGGGTTACGTAAAACCTTGATCTATTAGCAAGTTAATGTTTTTATTTTGCAAGTTGAAAAGGACTAAAGTTTTCTGTGAACAGACATTTTATTAAAACTTGTGATTACGTTTTTCTGTTTAGTTTTTTTTGGGGGGGCTGTTGCAATTCCTAAAAACACATTAATTAAGTACATTGATTTCAGAATCTTGTTACTTATTCATACCTAAGCAATGCAGTCACTCTATCCATGACTCAACTGTAACCCCTCTTTACAGGCTGGTACAACAAAAGAAGATCAACAATTAGCCAAAGCCAAGGCCTGGGAAGCAGAAATGAAAAGAAAGTGCAAGCCACTGAAACCTGTCAATATAGGATGCTTGTGGTTTGATGACGCTACTATCAACTCAACACTCAAGCAGTTTGAAGCCTGCTTGCTCGTAGATGTTCCAATAGATACCAAAAAGTATGACAGTAGAAGCAATGAGATGAGTGGTGAATTGCTAAACACTCCTGCTGGTACTGGAGCTCTTTATGTTCCAGATGAAGGTATTTTAATGTTACTACAGTTATATGTATCTAATATTTGATTTATAATTGTATGAAGATGTGAGGTGGGCAAAAATGATTGGGCTAATTCACATTCATGAATCTACATGTACTGGTGTATGGATATACTGTTAAAACACAGTTGATATCAATTAGAATAAACCAGAGTCACAGTATTGCCTGTGTCTAATATAATTATATTATTGTCTTTCCCTTATTTACAGCAATGCCAGACCTAATTAAACTTGTGCATGGCAATACAGCAGGCCTTAACAAGCTTATACTCCAGTTCAGAAAACAGTGGACCTCGAAATGTCTGGGCAGAGTTGTTGCAGATGACGAAGTTGATGAAAAAAGCCCAGTTTCAAAACGTCAACTAGAAAAGCGAATTCAGCTTATTGCAACAAAGGAGAGAAGAGCTGATAAACTTCGTTGGTATGTTCACAAAAGCATTCTGGAACAATTTTCACTGGAGAATTTACAAGTTCCTGAAGGAGTCCCTACACTGGATACTTCAATCGAAGCTGTAAAGTTGACCACAAGTCCTCCATCCAATACACCCAGCATAATAAAGTTTACAAAGACAATGACATTAAACAAAGGATCAAGTCCTGACCTGAAGCCTGTCAGTTCAAAGGTGAAACAGGGAGATATAGAGAGTAACCTTTCTTCTACATCACCAATGGAAGTTGATACAGCTAGTCCTCTTTCTTGTGACAAGATTTGCCAACCAACACTGAAGTCTGAAACTCCAAGCATGCCAAATGGTGCTGTTCTTCACTCATGCATCAATGGAAACAAAATAGCTCCAACAATCTGCAAAAAACTGGAATTGCCCTCTATAATGAAGACAGATTATACTACTGGGTCAACTACGCCTCGCGCATTGACAGATGCAGCTTTCACAATATGCATAGACTAAAGGGAATTTTACCTGTGTGCCATGTACAGTTAGACTCAAGTTTCTATTTCTATCTTCAATAACTGTCCTCATTGTAAATGCATTTTTGAATTATTTACACTAATTTCTTTGTCATTGGGTTATAAAATGGGTGTTGCAGTTGGTAAAGAAACCTCATCAAAATTGTTTAAGGGTTAAGGCTATTTTTGTGCTGAAGAAAATAATATGAAATGATCTTTATGAAATAAGTGCATTTAGAAAATATCCCAAGGAAAATATGCGCACTGAAAAAAAGAATGGTTAAAAGTTGCGTTTCTATAACTCGATAGAAACAAAAAGTTGTCAAACATTTTCCTTGCGCTATTTTCTAAAAGAAATAGAAAACATTTTCTTCATGTTTCTATCGAGTTTTAGTATAAATCTACTAGCGTTCTATCACAAATTCCGCACTCTGATTGGCTACGCTATCCACTATCTATTCTGTGATAGTGAGTAGCGTAGCAGTGTGCCCTTGCTAACAAAATGGCGGCTGCTTCTTTGCATTTTCGAAGTGTCCGTGAAGATTTAGACAGTTTACTGGTCGAGGCTGTTCCAGAAAAGACAAAGTTTTGAACGACTAGTGGATTTATACTAAAACAATTAGATTATTCGCTCTCGATTTCTATGCGTGATAGTTGACTCAGGCTGCGCCCTCGTCAACTATCGCGACAGAAATCTCAAGCTCATAATCTAATTGTTTAATAGATAGAAATATGGAAAATGTCTTTTTCGTAAGCAAAAGGAGTATGTGTATATTGTAGAACCTTGCAAATTGCACATGCTTCATGCAATCTCTATCTCAGCGTCACAAGATGTTACGTATTTTCTTAAATCACTGTGTGAATCATTTCCCCCAGTCCATTATACATTGATAATTATTGATATTACAACATTACTGATGTTGCTGGTTGCGATATTTTTCTGTAGTAAATAAAAGCAATATCTTACCCACGAGATATGTGTATCTGATAGTTAAGAGTACTCTACTTGGTAAATTAATTTTATACAAGCACATTCCTTGCTAACAGCCAAAATTGATAGTATCAAGCAAACATGTGTTGTAATTGATTTTCTTTTTGTTTCAATATTATACATTGATCAACAAAAAAAAGTTGCCATTATGAGGTCTCACTTGTAGATGTTTATTCCTCTTCTCTCTATCTACCAATTTAACTAGGCCTTTGAATTTCCTAGGGTTCAATACTCCTGGAGTATATTATACCAAGTTGCTGATTAGCAGATTAACCTTCAAGATTACATCAATTTTCATTGACTTTCTATAAAGTGTTTTGTTTGGTTCAAAATGACAACTATTTTGCTAGTATCTAACACTCATCAGATAGTAAGTACACAAAAATTGCAGGATATTTAATAGTGTGCAAATTATTAATACTGGTACATACTGTCAATATAATGTGAAGCCAAAAACAAATCCAGCCACTGTTTATTGCTTCCTTTGGTGAGGTAATATATTAACTAACAGATTTGCAGAACTAGAAAAATGCACTTGTCAATCACCTTCTCAAAATAACCTTGAGACAGCAGAGCTGTCATTAAGTTTTTAAGCAGACGTAACATTGCATATGTCACCCGTAACATTGTATAACATGGGCAGCGCCCATGTAACGAAGGCCCAAAGGGCCTGAGTTTCTAGGGGGGTCTGGGGGCATGCCCCCCCAGAAAATTTTTAAAATTAGATCCCCGGAAATGCATTTTCCTGCACTCTGGGTCATGAATTTTTTATTTTCTTAACCATAAAGTAATGCAGATAAAAGAAGTAAAAAAACATATGCACTGCTGCGAAAAAAGTGAAATACATGATCTAAGTGCTTTGTCTCACAAACTTCACGATTGGCCCTTTTTGTTGCATCTGCTGGTGTGAATTGAACATTCTGCTTATAATTACATTTACAGGCTTTACAGAGATAATAAAGTTTTAAATTTCTGCAACAGTTTTCAGTGTGCTAGCGTCGATTGTTTGAACATATGCATTTGAAACTGATTAGTCATCTTCGCTTTCGCAATCAGAGCCGTCGTCCGTGGCGGTGCACATGTTGGCAAGGAGCTTCTTGAAGACTTGTTCTTGTGTGTAAAGCTCTTCTTCAAGATCCTGAATTTCATCATTTAGAAAATCAACTTCTGCAGTCAGGCCATCTACCAGTTCTGTCCCCTGCACCACGTCACTGTGTTCCCTTGTGTTTGAGGTACTGGCCGTGACCTTTGGTAGCTTTCTTCTTTGTTTCTCGTCAAGCCAGAGGTCAACGGCTTGCTCAACTACTTCTTTCGCTTCTGATACTGGGGGACCATTAATGGAAACTTGTAGCAAGGCGCCCAGCATGTCATCTTTCAATGAATTCCGAAGCCTTGTCTTTATCCTCTTCAATGCACTTGCGCCTCTTTCTGGCCAGGCATTTGTCACTGGTAAGCTCTGGGCTACAGCAGATAGCTTCACCAGGTTTGGGAACATTACTCTGAATGTTGAAATGCTGCGCAACTTGGTTAGCAACCACTCAGTCGGTGTATTTCCTGGCTGTGGTGTTGTGTCCATACTGATAGGGCATTCGGACTTCAAATCCTGAGCAATAAACTTGAAGTGTTCCCACTCAGACGTGAGGGCTTCAACTTCCACGTACTCTGTGGCACCAAAGTGTTTCCCAAGTGTGGCTACATGATTGACCCCATAGTTCTTGAATTCAGGGGCTTCCTTTGGAGGGAGACGTTGCAGATCAAAAATTGAAAAGGCTTGTACAAGTGGTAGGGAAGGGAATCTTGCTGTTATGTTCTCTTTCAACTTTGCCACGTAATTTGTAATTAAATCACTTAGGAAGTTAGTGCTTGCTTCAGTTATTTGGATCCCAGCCAGGCCAAACTTCCCATCTTCTGAAAGATCTACACTCAGCGTTGCAAGAATTTCATCCTTCCTTCTCAGAACATCATCAAGCTTAGCAAGGCAATACGAAACAGCTGACGGTAGGCCTGCAAAGCTCAGTTCTCCTTGCTGAAGAGTTTTGCTGAGGACTGCAAGGTTTTGGAGAATTTCTTTGAGAATGTAAAGGGTACCAATGAACTTGTGATTTCTGGTTTGCGTCAGTAGACCACAGGCAGTAGCATCATTCTCTTTGAAGAACTCAAATACGTGAAGGTGTGTGATGAATTCTTGTACCATTGCCCTTACAGACTCGTCAAAGGACAGCCAGCGACTTGCAACTGCTTTCTTTGCCTTCTTCATTTGCTTCTTGGCTTGAGAAAGTTGCTCCTTTGGTACAAGATTGAGTAGTTCCCCTTGCACGGCAGCATACTTCGCTGTTTTCTTGGGGGAATACTCGTAGAATTTCCATACTTGCAGAAGGAGAGCTTCAACTTTCGTTACATATTTCAGCTCCTTGGATGCATCTGCACATGCAAGTGCAAGTCTGTGGCACACACAGTGGATGTTGATGAGATCTGGCACATCTTTCTTTACGATTGCTGCCATCCCATTGTGCCTGCCAATCATTGCACCTGCCCCATCTGTTACACAACTTTTCATCTTCTTCAACTTCATTTGACACTCCTGCACTACCTTCTTGAGGCACTTGGCTAGCTCTTGTCCAGTGGCACCATCGGTCATGTGCTCTGTGTGTAAGAAGTCGGTCTGTGGCTTTCCGCTCGAGTTGACGTACTTGACGAAGACAACAAACTGTTGGAGCACTGATATATCCGTTACTTCATCAGCAAGGCAGCCAAATGCATCTGAGGATGCAGCAGCGGCAATAACTGTTTTTGACAGCTTTCCCCAGGAAAAGGAATACTTCACGGATGGAGCCTCTTGATCTGTGCTGGAAGTGTCTCATCTCCTCTAATCCAAGCCTTTCTAACAGTCCAAGTAATGATGTCGCTTTTTTGTTAGCAATCTCTTCTTTGGCCAGCCAGTACAGGGTAGAAAAGACTTTCACAAGGACTTCATTCTTCACTGTTTCTCGTTCTTGCACCTCCTTGTGGAATGGCGATACTCTTTGTAGGTGCCCCTTGTTGATGGCCGCCTCGTGCATTGCACTGTTCGCGTGAAGTTTGATGGCTTGTGTAATGTTTTGCACACATGGCTTAGAGTTCCACGTGCCATCACCATTGGTTGGACTTACTGTATTATGTGAACGGCAGAGGACACAGAACATTCCTTCATTTTCAACATATACAAGCCACCAGACACCGGTCGATTCGTCATATACGTTATGGTTTTCATTTTGTTTGAACAACCATGAATGCTGAAATCGGTGGATCCTTTTGGATGTTTCTGAATATCAAACAAGTCATTTTTATGATATTAGTTATTTCCATTGCAGAGATTCCAAAATAATACGCATAACAGAATTGTATATAATAACAATGTCAAGTGAAAGAAAATAAAACTATGTTCCAAATGCAGTGACAAGGGAAAATTCCTTACCAAGTTTAGAACATAAAAATGAAACATAGTTGTGATGAAGAAAGGAAATTAAAAGCTAACTGTTTTCCATTTGTATCAAGTTTTCTGTTCGGAAAACGGAAACGTTCCTAAAATCTCGGGCGGTTGCAAAACCGGAAATGATAACGAAAATCTTTTTCTCATTCTTTTCTCATTTGTAAAAGGACGCACAGTCTCACCTTTAGAAGAGCTCGAAAAAGCTGGCTCTTTCAGTGAGCATCTTTTTTCCCTGCAGTGGTAAAAAGAATGAAAACCACTGCCATCTATGGACTCGGGGAATTTTCGTTCCATGGTTTTCAGCATTACGTTTGAGTCTACTGGTGTTACTGTGACCGGCTGGACACGTACGGCTGAAGGAACTAAAGCCACGTTCGCAGGTCTTCGCGGGCAGGCTGCTTTATCAGCTCCTTCATTTCCTTCTGTCCGTTGAGACTTGGAAAAAAAACTGTTGATTCCAGGTTGCCTTGATGCGGAATCCTTTCTTTTATTCATGGCAAAACCATGAATAATGATGAACTACCCACGTGGAATTGGTCACGCAACAAGTACGGAACTCGGTACCGCGAAAGTTGGTCAGCGGAATCCAATTTAAAGTAAGCACTACGCATTGCGTAATGAGTTTTACTGCTGAAAATGGCGTCAGAAACAACAGCAATAGATCGGAGATTTTATCCTAAGGTTTTTGAAGGGAAAAGGTTTGGTTTGTGCTGAAACACATCTAGAATCAAGGACAAGAAGACACAAAGCAACAATTATATTTATCTAAGGTAAATGTTTATAAATAAATTTCGATTTATCTTGGTCCGTGTCGAACATGCCTATTTAAAAATTATTTCATGCCGCAACCATCAGCCGTAACATCGACTGAGCTCAGCCGTAACAGGTGTTACGGGTTACGGCCCCTAATGACAGCCGTGAGACAGTAGGCAAGCCAATATTGATTTGTACCAAATAGGATTAACAGTTCTCTATTATAGGACTGTTAAAAAAGAAATGTTTTAGCTTTCCAGATAAATTTTCATAACCTCAAATTGTGTTTAACCTAACACCAAATACCAATGGTTACATAGTAATCCTTTTTCAAACCATTTATGACCTAAATAACACCAAGTTGGTAATTTGGTTATTAAAAATGATCGGGACTCTTGTTTCCAATAATATTCTTCACAAAAGGACTAGACTGCAAAACAGCCGTATTTTTGTGTTGGTCGAATGTGAGGTCTCACCAAGCGAAAGGTCTGGAGTGAGGGTGAAAACATAGAGTGAGACTGGGGAGAGACAAGAATTTACGCATTCGGAAAATGAAAATAAAAACTGACAGTTTTGCAGTCTACAAAATGACATTCCTTGAATAAAATTATGTCTCATGATTTCTAAAAAAATTGTTTGGAGAGGGTTGGGGAAAAAATTTAAAGCAATCAGAGAGCTAACCAATATTAATTATTGATACCTAAAATTCTGCCTATGACAAATTCTTTATTACTGCACTACAGATAAAAGGAGTAATTTTAACAACATTCATAACTTGAAAAACTTAAAGCGTAATTTGGTTTCCTTGTCTGCTTGAAATTTTAATCTCACCATTCAAGTAAAAGCCTGTCAGATGACAATTTCAAACAGTTTTATTACAATTTTGGAACAAGCACTCTGACAAGAGAAGGCTTCAGTACTGTTAAAATAACAATCCACAATTGAAATATGTTTTCGTTTCAATGGAAACAGAACTTCCCAAGCTAAAATTAAATTAAATACAGTATATGTGAACAACGATGTGAATTATTACTTTTATTTACACATCGTGTTACAAATGTTTCAAACCAATGCTGAAATCACTACGTCAGAGCATTGCAACCTTTCAAGAATTATAAACTGACAGCAAAGCTGGCAATATTCCTGATGCCAACTGCTTTGTCCCACAGCCTACTTAAGTACTGAATAACTTAAGGATAAACCCTTTATAAAAGATTGCATGCCTACAATGGTGAGAACTATCCTCTTGTCTGGTTGCTGTTGAGACTGAGACGGCAGACAGGACATGAATCATGCTGAAAAAAAAAAACATTACACATCAGATCACAATAGAGTACTAAAGTGATGACATCACAAAAACTAAATTTCTAAAGTTATGGGATTTATTGAGACATTTCAAAGGAGCATGATGAAAAATGCCTACAGGCCAAAAATCAGCCACTCATTTCAATTTTGGAGTGAGATATTGCAACTTTTACGCTCCAGTGATTCCATACAAATCCTTCTAATTTTGTCTCGGTTCCAAACGTTTAGAACCGAGACAAAATTAGAAGGATTTGTATGGAATCATTGGAGCGTAAAAGTTGCAATATCTCACTCCAAAATTGAAATGAGAGGCTGATTTTTGGCCTGTAGGCATTTTTCATCATGCTGTTTGCAAACATCTTAATAAATCCCATAATTTCAAAAATTGAGATATTTGTGACGTCACACTTTAGTACTCTATACAAGTTTGGCTGCATTAGTTAAAGTTACAGTAGATACTAAATTAACACTGCAGAACTAAATTGAATCAATATAATTGTTGTCATAGGGACTGGGATTTATGTGAGGATATTACAATGTGTATAATCCACAAATATATTGTCAGTTATTTAAGAGATAAAGAAGCCTAAGCCGTGAATTACACTGTGACAAAACACGACGGGCGTTTGAGAACACGAGTGAAATGTAGAAAACATGAGCCACAGGCGAGTGTTTTCTACATTTCTCGAGTGTTCTCAAATGCCCGGTGTATTTTAATCACAGTGTAATACATTGTGTTTTTACTTGAGACCATGTGAAGGTCATTGGAGAAGGAAAACGGCAGAAGGAAAATCCCAGTCTCATACGACTCCAAAGCCCCATATAAATATGACATAAAAAACAGCAAGACCAAGTATACATGTATTTGCTTGAAATGAGAAGTTCCTGTGTGCAATAACTATTTACTTTTTGAAAAAGACAAAGATTACTTGGAATGGGTCACTGGTAAAAGCATTGTGTTTTGCAAGCCACGTGCAATAGTGACAGTAGAGCACATTACGGAAGCATAGGAGAACTGTATAAAGCTGTACAAGAAAGGCTCTTGTTTGCAGGGTACTGCCAGATTTCTTGGCATCTGCCATATTTATACAGTTGCATATCACCGTTAACAGTGTCTCAGTTTTCCTCACTGAATACGCTTTGGCCTCATTCAGTTTGGTGTCTGAATCAATTGAGCCATGATAAATTGATTTAGGTCAGCCTAAATTTCAATTTGATTCAGTGCATCTAAAGTGTGGTGTCTGAATCAATAATTTCAGGGAAAAAATTAACCTTAGCTGAGATTATGCTTGAGAATAAATCTTAGAAGTCAAATAAGTTTCAACATGTGTTCCATCCACTGATGGCATGTATTAGGAACTCATTCATTCACTGTGTTCACTCATTTTTCCTGGCAAATACAGCTTTTAAACTGTGTGAATAAAATTTGTACTATATGGGTCTAAGCTAAAAAATAATAACCTATCTTAACAATAAAAACCAACAAATAAGGAATTAATTTAAGGCTTACAATAAGACAGTACCAACAAACTTTTAAGAACCCAGCCCTTCTCTTTTGACTTAACTATTAACAAAAAAACCTTCATATTCTCACTTACCAGTCTTAACCATGGAGCTATACAGTCAAAATGGAAATAGTGACTACAGGGTAATTTCCTAACTTCTTCATTAAATGTCAATTTTTCTTGACAAACTGCACAATCTGTACAAGCATCTGAAATGAGATATTCACTAGATTCAGTGGAAGTCCAAGTATTATCCCCAAGAAATGGTTAAAACAATTTTATTCAGAGCCCTTGAAGCCATTCATATTTATGAAGGTGCCTTCTCTAGAGCAACTAGATATATGATTTGTGTACACATTAAACTTGCTCTTGAACTGCAAACATGCAAGGGCAGTAGGTTTTAAACTTTATTTATGCCAGCTCCAGGGCGCGAAGAAAGTGCCGTCTAATAGCCTGGAGCTATTGGAATGACTTGTCAGGCTAGTATTTTCTTACTGTAGCTTGCCAGATGGGAAAGCACCGTTGGTTCCACTTTAATGATAATAAATTGTCCTTTTATACCAAAAAGTGTGTAGCAGAAAGCTCCTGAGGGAAAATGATAATGTTTTGATGCCAAATTATAGTAGCGTGACAACGTTTTGCGCCGCATTTCACTTGCATCCATAAATAACTTCACAGGCGTCGTTGTTTACCTTCCATGCAATTGAGATCAAATTTTGTTAGGAATGCTACATGTTATTAATTATATAGATAATCCATATGACTACGCAAAAAAATACAACTCTTTTCTTGGGTGAAATGAGAGTGACATTATAGATATTACTCTGGCTAACACCAGATGATTTTACTTGTCACAGGGGGACCCCTTAGGACTTAAAATACCTCTTACTAACCGAGGACGAAGTCCATACTGTAAGTTATGGACCATGTTTTTTCCGCTCAATTTATGGCCCACATGTTTTATGCGTGGGCAATAAATCCGAGTGGAAAAAAACAAGGATCCGTAACTTACAGTACGGATCGACAAAACGAGGTTTGTAAGAGATTTATTATATCTCTTTGGCGACCAAAACAACCTTTTGAATTTAGCGGGCCGTACAGTGAAGTATTGCCCACTTAACTGACCAATCACAGGATACTAACTGAGAGATATAATAAGGGTTAATACAAACAAAACATGAAACTGAAGAAATGGTGATCACTTTTCACTTACCTACTAATTGTTGTGACACACTTATTTTTGGAAGGCCTTCTATTTCCTCTGAATTTGCAGGTGATGGGCCTGCTCCATCTATTTGGTTTAACAACTGAAGGATAATTGCACAAGAAACAAATTAGTCAAAGTTTTTAAGGCTAAATTAACCAGGGAACACTATTGCCTGTGGAAAAAAGTACATGACAGGCATATTCTGACTATTGGCAGTTCCAGAGAATATCCAAGCCTATACCATGGATGGCTTTTTGGAAATTCCAACGCAAAGGCTTGGTTCTTTCAGACGGGATTCAGAAGGCAAGATGGGCACTTGAGATTGAAATTCCAAAGGGTGGGATCCTTGAAAATACTAACTTCATGGACTTCCATGGGGGGAATTTTTTTAAGGTGTTGGTTCCATACGCTGCGTCTATTTACTTATTTATGTATTCATTTATTCATTTGAGTTTTCAGTTCAAGATATACAGATCTTACAGTAGGCGTATATGTTGTAGGTTAAAATGGATTCCAGGTCAAAATGGGTCCAAACTAATTTGATTTGTTTTTTTTTCCTTTGTTTCAGATTATTGGAGGATTATGGAAATCAAACTAGTTTGGAACCACTTTGACCTGAAATTCATTTTAACCTATAACACATACAGTAGACAATAGGATTTAATGACCCCAACCAGGTATACTGCCAGCCCAGCTCTAAGATCGAATTTGGGGATGTTAGTTCTTATAAAGGGAGGGAGAACCTGTAGAAAAACAAGGAGGGAACCAACCACAAGCTCAACTCATGAGACAGTGGGAATCATATCAATCCTGGGTAACAGAGAAATGGAGGGTAAGAGCTCTCACCACTGTACCAACCTTGCTCCCCATAGTTATTATCAAGACTTTACATACTATACCTGAGTTATAATTGTATCTAATCCTTCTGTACCCCACACATAATCACCAGGACTCCCGTGAAGACGCAAGAAATTACTTCTGAGACAACAACAAGACTCATTAACCCTAAGACTAGTTTGCTATTAGGTACATTAATCACTACTATGCAACCAAGGCTTGGGAGCACAATGAGACAAACTCTTGCTAACATCATCATCATCTACAGAAATAATTTCCTCTTCCAAAACTGAAATAGGAGGTCGTTTTGTTTCTCTTCGGCTGCTAGGTGGTGAATAGTACAAAATGCTAATCACCACTGAGTAAACCAATCAGAATGTGCAATATGCACTATTCACTTGTGTGGTATATACTAATGAGAATTAAAGGAAATGACCACCAAATAATGTACTGTGTTGAAAGTCTAACATACATGTATTTTTATCAGTGGCACAGTGTAAAATGTATGGGAGCCACAAAAAAGTAATGTGTTACTTGATATTGGAGTTAACAAAATTAATAAATGACAGTTGTTCAATTAGTAATGTGGAACTACATTTATTTTTCAACTACATTTATGCATAATAATTGATTGTACATGTATTTACTTACAAAGGAAATACTAGGTTTCCAGACGGGCGTGCTCCATCTTCACGTCTTGAAACTGTAAAAAAGGACAATTATTAACCCAAAAACAAACAGTTAGAATTACCATATTATTAGACAGAAATAGCGACAAGAGAAATCTGTTTTTTTTTTTTAATGGTGAAACTGATTTTTTAACAAATGAATCTAGATACATCAAACCACACATTAATCATTGTTGAACTTATTGGCAGTATTAAATAGCTCTCTGTTTTTAAATTATTATTACAAATGTTATGAGACATTAAAAACCTACCTGGTGATCCTAAACCCCCTAAAAGATTCTGAAGAATTCTAAACAGGAAATGTTCAAAACAGATAACCAGTTAGTAAGACAGCACTATGCAAAGGTGTAAAAATTGATGTAACTTACTATAATGGGCAATTCCAGTAAACATCCAAACCTATATCACAGATTGCCTTTTTGAAAATCCCAGTGCAACTGAGGGCTCTCTGAACTCAAATCCTTAAGGCATTTTTCTTTTTTTCTTTTTTTTTTTTTTGGGGGGGGGGGGGCGATATCTAAGATTAGAACTCTGAATGCATGGGGGGTTTCACATGTGGGATTTCCAGAGAAGTACAGCAAGGGTGTGTTATTTGAAAATGTTCTTTTTGTAGAATTTTCTAGTCGGTAAATAAACTGACGACACAGCAAAGGCAGGAGTTGAGTATTAACATTGGTCAGTCATGTGTTCACTCACGCATCTATGGCAGCTGCAGTGACAGCATTGGCTGTTTCTCCTTGTTCTCCCTGTCGCTGATTGGCTCTGATATTTATTCTTGTTCTTGCCCTTCGTGGCCTATTTCCTCTCCTGTCACCATCCTCTGTTTAACAAAAAAGTTGACCTGGAATTAGATTGACTGCTAATGACTCATAAACAAGACAATGTTTGCTAATAGGATTTGTGAAGGATGATAAACCTTTTCAACTCCAAGGTCAAAATAAAAATGCTATTGACATTTTCCTAAATTATGCTCAATGCATACATATACATACAAATACATACACACATATAAACCTGTAAACAAAATTTTATTAATCCTTGCATTTACTGTAAGAGCAGCTGCATGCTAACATTTTCAAGAAAATACATACTGAAGAGCTTTCTTGAACACAAACAAAACTGAGTGTAATAATCGAAAATTACACAAACAATTTACAACACAGTATCATATTCCTTTCCTTTAGGAATTCTTTCTACACTGGTTTACCTGAAGGAGGTGATCTGAAGAACGTTCTCTGCCATAACTAGTAATAAAGAAAAAACAAGTAGAGTTTTTTGTGACATATGAAACAGAGAACAAACAATGTCTTGTATATGTATCATATTTAAGAAATAAAACTCATGATCTATTGTGTCTACACAGGGTTATACAAGCCGAGGAGCACTGAGGAGAATTCAAGAGCAGATCCCGCAAATAAAAGACTGAAGGTACTGCAGACAACTCTCTTATTTCAGTATGTTAATAATAGAAATAGTTCCCAGGTTTGTTTCTTAAATGACTACCAGGAAACTTTAATTATGAAAATTTCCCCACCCTCCAAAACTTCACATAACATATTTCTAAAGTACTTCTGCTCCACTAGGGTAAGTATATCTATTCTTTAAAGACACAAAATTAATACAAAACAGTAATGGGTGGGTGTCTTAATTCAGCATTAAAATTCTCAAAGAACAACATCATGCAGAACACTACTAAACTTACTAACAAGTCTATTGTAAGTACAGTAATCCATGTTGCACAATTCAAATTCTCAAACAATCACAGAAATGCCTCTTTTTTAATCACAAAATTTGCCACCCCAGCCAAAATTACATCCAAAGATAACATACAATATCAGTATAAGCTACACTATAAGTGATAGCGATGAAAAATCTAAAGTACTAGAACACACAGTATTACAGTAAACACTACAGCTGTACATACATCAGCAAACTGTGCTGCAGGGTCATTTTCAATATCAACCAAATTCTCATCCTCTTCCGCACTGAAACATTGATAAGGAATCAATCTCAATATTATTTATTGATAACTAAACATTAAGGCTTGAACAAGCAAATGCTTGTTTATGGATCAAAAATACCATATTTGATGTAGATCAAGTGTTACATCATAACATGCCAATCCTGGATATTTTGCTAATTATTTTTACAAGCTTGTTAAACTCTTAGCATCATCTCTATAGTAGTTTTTACCACAATTGCTACTAATTTCGCAATCTGATTGGCTAATTTGCCATTGTTGATAAGAGTCTAGACAACGCTGCTCGCGTCAATGTGTCATGCAAAAGCAATAGCCAATCAGAAACACTCATTTTGGGGAATAAACCAATCATGTTGCGAGAAAGCTTGCTCTTTCTTTGTGTCAAGATCTTGGTCACCCTCTGAAAAAAACATTTTGCTTGACACTCTTAAACGTTGCTATTGTGGTAAAAAACAAATCGAATGTGGTTTAGCTTTGTCTGTACTCTTATCTACAACGAGTATGTGTCACCACAGTGGTCAAAATGTTGTGGACTCATTTTGACCACTGTGATGACGCATACTTGTTGTCGATAAGAGTACAGACAAAGCTAAACCACATTCGATTTGTTAAATTGCCTACTCCATCTCTGGAAAAGTGCTGCTGGCTCTTGAACAACCCACCCCA
Organism: Ricordea florida; assembly: GCA_949710005.1. Taxonomy (NCBI): domain Eukaryota; kingdom Metazoa; phylum Cnidaria; class Anthozoa; order Corallimorpharia; family Ricordeidae; genus Ricordea; species Ricordea florida. The sequence goes on along the minus strand of OX453273.1, from coordinate 30,200,111 downwards.
ACTATAGTTGTACCAGTATTTATGCTTCTATTGCTAGTGATGGTTTTAGTTTGACAGTGCCCCATTTAAAAGCAGAGTCAATGGGTGAGTCAAGTTAACAGTTTGAACTAGTACAGTATGTTGGCCCCCAAATGAAGGAAATCATATCTTCCGTGACCTAAAATTTCCAAAAGTTTCCAGGGCTCCTTTCTCCTGAACTCCCTAGAAACTCATCTGAAGGACTAAAAACATTGCACAAGCGCTTGGAGCAACTGCTTCTTGTTGTCTTTGAAACATTTCCCTTTGTTTACTTATTCCAAATTAGAAACATTTGATTACTTGTTTATAATAAGACACATTTAAAAATTTAATTTCAAATTCCTGCACTCCATTTCAACTTTTTACACTCTATTGCAACTTTCTGTACGGTTTGGGATTAATTGACATGTTCTCAGCTCATCAGAATTGTCATGTGTATTGTTAGCAAAGAAATTCATGCATAAGATGCCACAATCAGACTATTAACGATGATAAAGGTGGGCAGTAGCCACTGCAAATCAAGTACACTGTAATATAAAAGTAGATTGAAATAATGTAACCCAAAAAACCTTAAGAAATGTCTACAGCATATTGCCTAAAGAGATGACAATTATTAACAATCATGTTAGTAGCTAACAAAGCAATTTTCTTTTTGTCTCCTAACCTGTCTCCTCCAGCTCCCTGTGCTAACTGTTCAATAAAACCTCCTTGGCATTGTGGACAAGTGAATTCCTGGAGAGAAAAGTATCAGTCACACAAGTGAAATGTCAGGAAATACTGGATTATATTTAGTAACTAAACTAAAATCTGATTGCTTACCGCCCACTCTAATTATAGCACTAGCACAAAGGTGTACATCAGAAATTGGTTAATTAGAGTAATTCATGTGCAGTGAAATTGGATTACAATAATTGAAGGGGTGTGTAGAATAAAGCCCTAAATGACTCTTGATCCAGTGTCAAATTCTCCCTTCATTTTCCAAGCAAATACAATGTAAATTAGAAGGGGAATTGTCAAGTTGACTGGTGGCCACTTGGGGCTTTATTCCAGACATCACATCAATTGTAATCCAGTCTCAGTGCTGTATCATCCACTTCTGTATGTAATTTCATACACTGCACATGTAGGAAAATAAAATTAACCATCTAATTATTTGAATGGTTATGAACAAAAAATGGCACGAATTAAGTTTTACTTCCTTCCAAAAATTAATGTCCGTCAAGAAATAAGAATAATGTTGTTCAGAGTGGAAGGGTATAGAAAAAAACAAAAAATATGAGTCATTTAAAATAGAAAGCCTACAAGAATGTGTTTAGAATTATTAAGTTCTACTCGATTTCATTACCACTACTGACCCTTGCACCATAAATTTTAATACATGTACCTTATGGGTTTTCTTGCTGAATTTTGATCAATATTAACCGAAGCTGAACGTACTCTGATCAAATAAGACTCACTAGCAGTTATCCACCGAATTTTATGGTTATATGGCAACCGTAGACCATGTCTGACAAGCCTACTCGAGTTAACTCATAAGCAACATAAAGATTGCCAATATCACTGGTCCCATAAACAACTTTAAGCGCGAACGATCGAAAAAGTTGTTTCCTACTTAAGCCACTAGGGACAAACTTTACGGCATTTAGATTGAGTTAGAAGGTCAAGATACGAAGAAACAATCAACAACATCTTGAATTCTGGTTTTACAGGGGCTGTAGATAGATTTACATGTTAAAGCAATAATGTGGAATTGAAAAACTCCAGTTCATGAAAGTAGTACAGACAGGGAATTCGTCAGAAATATACAGTAAAAACGTACGGTAGAAACTTGTGGAAACTCAAGAAGAAAGGAAAGAAATATTATAAAAGCTTTATGTTATGAAGCACGCAAAACGAGATCCCATGCAACCCTTGCGTCACAGATTTTCAGATGGCAGAAGTGGTGATGAAAGCTAAAAACTACAACGGAGTTCATGGCGGAAGCTAGCATACAGTTATGAAAATCTTGCCATTCTTTTAATGTAAGGAAAATAAATACATAGCTTAGATGTTGGTAGCATAGGCTGTCTCTAATCACTTACCTTCCGAGACAATCGTGAGGATCAAATCAAACGATTACTACATGTTACACAACATTTATAAATCGAAACGATTAGGTGCAAAGCAGAGTTATATCTCCATTTTACACGCCCTCACCGCCACAAAATCACACTGAAAACCTAGCAAGAATGGACTTATAAGAACTGGTGACTTACCGGTAAATTGGGAGAAACTTCTCTGTTACACTCGTGGCAAAAGAATCGGGCATTTGCAGTTTCCACCGCCGCTTCGGCCATATTGCTTTGTCACCATCGACATTCCTAGGAAGCATGACGTCATTAAAAGAGAAAAGCACAGTAAACGGGGAAGACTGGGAATGACTTTGAGAGCAGGAAAACAAAAATTCAGAATAACGAAGGGGACGGAGGGATTTCTCCGCTAACGTTCCCTTTTTGCTCTTGGCTAGCTTTTTCCTAAAGCCTACATCTCTTCAAGAAGCTTAGGAAGGGGCAGGGTGGCGTCCCGAGGGGTAGGGGGTAATTTAGGAGTTTTGGGTGGGGATTTTTCTGTTAGACCTTGGAACCATTGACCGATACCGGACCATGGACCAGTCGTTAGCTTGTTTAGCTGAATTTGGCCACCATGTCATGGACTAAACCCCAAAAATACCTTCCTTAACTAGAGACGTGTTTTCACAGAAGAAAAACTGAGTTGCGGGTAAATTCAATTTTCAGAAATTTGCCGATTGCACTTTCTGAGTGAGAAGATGGGGCAAATGCCCCGGATTTTAACATGATGGAGGCAAAATGTCCCGGATTTTTAACCTGCATAAATATGGGGTCAAACACAGTATAATCCACTCTAAACCAGTCTAATCCCAGAAAACCATCCATCCATAGCCAAACCCTCAAACGCCTACCACAAAACCATAAACAAATTTTAAATCATTTTTCATCTCGATATAATCAAAGTCTAATCCAAGTCTCCCGTACTCTATCTGCGGACGAACGGCACCTCCTCAGAAGTACGTTAAAAAAAATTCTAGTATACACTAAAATTTTTTATGAAACCAGTTTGAAACCAGTTTGAAACCAGCTAAACCAAAAAAATTTTATCCACCCAGTTTGAAACCAGCTAAACCGCTAAGAAATCTACTGAAATCTAACAAATTACTAGCAAATTTATACTAGCAAACAAGACGATCTAAGATCGTAAGTCGGACAACAGGTAGACGTGCTGTTATGAGTGTTGACCACTTATGGTGCGGCCTGGTCCAAAAGAGAAATGATAAGGCTACCAAGGTCCTGGTTTCCAACGTGGCATCTTTGTTGTCGTTTCCTCGAGTTTCATCGCAAATGCTCTTCTGCCACTCTGTCCACATTTTCTGTTCACTGGTAACTCCTTTGATTTCTGGTTTGATTCTAGTGAGACATTCGCTAAATCATTTGATTCTTTTGCTATTTTCAGTTCGCGGAACGACCCGTTTCGAAATATACGCTCATTACACACGCCATCGTTTAGAGTGGGTCTGTATGTTTGAGCGTAGAAAAAATGACACCATTTGTTTTCATCATATTCGTAATCGACTTCGACATCGTTAAAAGACGTTTGCGCCCGTATTACGCGTCTGCGGTATTCCCCATTGCACGTGACTGCGATTTGCGATGAAACTCGAGTGTAAACCTATAGTCGGTTGCCCGACTAATTACTAGCAAACTTAAACAAGTAGCTAACAGATTATCGACTTAATTGTTTTGCCCTTAATCTCCATTAATGCATCAGCTACAAGAAACATAGAGCATATTATTTCACCCGAACCAGCAGTATTTCTACGAATCATGAGCCACACTCCATCATGTGTGTCACTTTATGCCCACCCCGATCCTGATGGGTGCTATTATCATGGTGGGATCTCAGATCAATCCATAATCAAAATTGATTATCATAAAAATCAGATTCACTCATATTACCAACATCAAACCGTTGTTTGATAGACTCCCAATAATCGCTTTCAATCATTCCCTTGGAATATAATCTATTTGGAATCCCATCAATGGCCGTTTTTAGACCAGGGGACTCATTATCCGCCTGAACGAACTTGGACAAACATTCGCAGTCCGTCTGGTTATGCGCCTCTAGTATAAAGACGGGCACACGACGAATTATGCTTCCAGACGAACAGCCTTTAGTAATAATGCGTCGTTAAGACATATTACGAAGGGTAGTTCGTCTAGACGCATAATACGTCTTGTGCTCGTATTTATACTAGAGGCGCATAACCAGACAGACTGCGAATATTTGTCCAAGTTCGTCCAGACGGATAATGCGTCTCCTAGTATAATCAAAGTGCTCTATGAGCCAACTCATTCATGCTGAAGTAGTGAAATTATGAGAAAGTGAGGGCAATAAAGTCATTGATAAAGTGATTAAATTGTGGTGCAGTACTTAAACAGGCAATCCTCAGGTTAAGAGCAAGGCTATAGTATACCTTTATTCTACTTGTTTAACCAGCAGTAGACCATTGCTAGTCTAGCACTTTAAACATAAATAGGTTTATAAGCCGATGTGAGGTCAAAACAGCTTACAAACCCTATCATATGCCGCATATAGTCCCCCTCCCTCACCTTTCGCCGACAAAGCCAGATAGTATATTTACCAAAGATTAAGTAAAGTCAGGAGCCCATTACCTGGTAAAGTTAATTTACGAAATATTTTTCAAATAGCAGCAGAGTGAAAGCCTTTTCTGAAATAAAAGCATTTTTTACATTTCTAGGTTGGACGTCGTCTGTTGTGTTGGCCTTTTCACACTATTAAGCGCCCATATATTTTCTTTCCTCTCCCTCCCAGGTTTAATTGCCTTTGTCTGAAGACTCGGCCAACCGTAACCTTTGCAGTTCCGGTCAACGGAGAACCTCCGTTTGGGAGATTGCCATCCCGGGGCCCGGGATTGCCATGTGATGTGGCGCGGTTGTAGTTGTAATTAGCCATCTGTGAAAAGGAGGTTTTCCATCCGCTTTCAAATTTTATTATGCTTTAGCGAAAAATAGAAGATCTGTCTTCTGTTAAGGGTCATTCTAAGGATAAAATATAGATCGGAATGTTTTCTGCGATGACTGCATGTTCAGAATGCTAATTTCGGTCGTGAACACGAAGACGACTCCGGATGACATCGGATTTCATCATTGGAGGAGATTCCGACGTCACCTCCTTCTGACGGATTGCGAAGTGTGCGCTCCCTGCGCTCGTGTCGTGATGGTTGAATGGATGGTGCGAACGCCTGGTAATCCAGCGAGCGAGGTTCGATAATTTCCTCTACCAAAACTGAAACAGGAGGTCGTTTTGTTTCTCTTCGGCTGCTAGGAGGTGAATAGTACAAAATGCTAATCACCACTGAGTAAACCAATCAGAATGTGCAAGATGCACTATTCACTTGTGTGGTACATACTAATGAGAATTAAAGGAAATGACCACCAAATAATGTACTGTGTTGGAAGTCTAACATACATGTACTTTTATCAGTGGCACAGTGTAAGATGTATGGGAGCCACAAAAAATAATGTGTTACTTGATATTGGAGTTTACAAAATTAATAAATGACAGTTGTTCAATTAGTAATGTGGAACTACATTTATTTTTCAACTACATTTATGCATAATAATTGATTGTACATGTATTTACTTACAAAGGAAATACTAGGTTTCCAGACGGGCCTGCTCCATCTTCACTTCTTGAAACTGTAAAAAAGGATAATTATTAACCCAAAAACAAACAGTTAGAATTACTGTATTATTAGACAGAAATAGCAACAAGAGAAATCTGTTTTTTTTAAATGGTGAAACTGATTTTTCAACAAATGAATCTAGATGAATCAAACCACACATTAATTATTGTTGAACTTATTGGCAGTATTAAATAGCTCTCTGTTTTTAAATTGTTATTACAAATGTTATGAGACATTAAAAACCTACCTGGTGATCCTAAACCCCCTAAAAGATTCTGAAGAATTCTAAACAGGAAATGTTCAAAACAGATAACCAGTTAGTAAGACAGCACTATGCAAAGGTGTTAAAATTGATGTAACTTACTATAATGGGCAATTCCAGAAAACATCCAAACCTATATCACAGATTGCCTTTTTGAAAATCCCAGTTCAACTGAGGGCTCTCTGAACTCAAATCGTTAAGGCATTTTTTTTTTTTTTTGGGGGGGGGGGGGGGCGATATCTAAGATTAGAACTCTGAATGCATGGGGGGTTTCACATGTGGGATTTCCAGAGAAGTACAGCAAGGGTGTGTTATTTGAAAATGTTCTTTTTGTAGAATTTTCTAGTCGGTAAATAAACTGACAACACAGCAAAGGCAGGAGTTGAGCATTAACATTGGTCAGTCATGTGTTCACTCACGCATCTATGGCAGCTGCAGTGACAGCATTGGCTGTTTCTCCTTGTTCTCCCTGTCGCTGATTGGCTCTGATATTTATTCTTGTTCTTGCCCTTCGTGGCCTATTTCTTCTCCTGTCACCATCCTCTGTTTAACAAAAAAGTTGACCTGGAATTAGATTGACTGCTAAACAAGACAATGTTTGCTAATAGGATTTGTGAAGGATGATAAACCTTTTCAACTCCAAGGTCACAATAAAAATGCTATTGACATTTTCCTAAATTATGCTCAATGCATACATATACATACAAATACATACACACATACAAACCTGTAAACAAAATTTTATTAATCCTTGCATTTACTGTAAGAGCAGCTGCATGCTAACATTTTCAAGAAAATACATACTGAAGAGCTTTCTTGAACACAAACAAAACTGAGTGTAATAATCGAAAATTACACAAACAATTTACAACACAGTATCATATTCCTTTCCTTTAGGAATTCTTTCTACACTGGTTTACCTGAAGGAGGTGATCTTAAGAACGCTCTCTGCCATAACTAGTAATAAAGAAAAAACAAGTAGAGTTTTTTGTGACATATGAAACAGAGAACAAACAATGTCTTGTATATGTATCATATTTAAGAAATAAAACTCATGATCTATTGTGTCTACACAGGGTTATACAAGCCGAGGAGCACTGAGGAGAATTCAAGAGCAGATCCCGCAAATAAAAGACTGAAGGTACTGCAGACAACTCTCTTATTTCAGTATGTTAATAAAAGAAATAGTTCCCAGGTTTGTTTCTTAAATGACTACCAGGAAACTTTAATTATGAAAATTTCCCCACCCTCCAAAACTTCACATAACATATTTCTAAAGTACTTCTGCTCCACTAGGGTAAGTATATCTATTCTTTAAAGACACAAAATTAATACAAAACAGTAATGGGTGGGTGTCTTAATTCAGCATTAAAATTCTCAAAGAACAACATCATGCAGAACACTACTAAACTTACTAACAAGTCTATTGTAAGTACAGTAATCCATGTTGCACAATTCAAATTCTCAAACAATCACAGAAATGCCTCTTTTTTAATCACAAAATTTGCCACCCCAGCCAAAATTACATCCAAAGATAACATACAATATCAGTATAAGCTACACTATAAGTGATAGCGATGAAAAATCTAAAGTACTAGAACACACAGTATTACAGTAAACACTACAGCTGTACATACATCAGCAAACTGTGCTGCAGGGTCATTTTCAACATCAACCAAATTCTCATCCTCTTCCGCACTGAAACATTGATAAGGAATCAATCTCAATATTATTTATTGATAACTAAACATTAAGGCTTGAACAAGCAAATGCTTGTTTATGGATCAAAAATACCATATTTGATGTAGATCAAGTGTTACATCATAACATGCCAATCCTGGATATTTTGCTAATTATTTTTACAAGCTTGTTAAACTCTTAGCATCATCTCTATAGTAGTTTTTACCACAATTGCTACTAATTTCGCAATCTGATTGGCTAATTTGCCGTTGTCGATAAGAGTCTAGATAACGCTGCTCGCGTCAATGTGTCACGCAAAAGCAATAGCCAATCAGAAACGCTCATTTTGGGGAATAAACCAATCATATTGCGAGAAAGCTTGCTCTTTCTTTGTGTCAAGATCTTGGTCACCCTCTGAAAAAAACATTTTCTTTGACACTCTTAAACGTTGCTATTGCGGTAAAAAACAAATCGAATGTGGTTTAGCTTTGTCTGTACTCTTATCTACAACGAGTATGTGTCATCACAGTGGTCAAAATGTTGTGGACTCATTTTGACCACTGTGATGACGCGTACTTGTTGTCGATAAGAGTACAGACAAAGCTAAACCACATTTGATTTGTTAAATTGCCTACTCCATCTCTGGAAAAGTGCTGCTGGCTCTTGAACAACCCACCCCAACTATAGTTGTACCAGTATTTATGCTTCTATTGCTAGTGATGGTTTTAGTTTGACAGAGCCCCATTTAAAAGCAGAGTCAATGGGTGAGTCAAGTTAACAGTTTGAACTAGTACAGTATGTTGGCCCCCAAATGAAGGAAATCATATCTTCCGTGACCTAAAATTTCCAAAATTTTCCAGGGCTCCTGTCTGCTGACCTCCCTAGAAACTCATCTGAAGGACTAAAAACATTGCACAAGCGCTTGGAGCAAGTGCTTCTTGTTGTCTTTGAAACATTTCCCTTTGTTTACTTATTCCAAATTAGAAACATTTGATTACTTGTTTATAATAAGACACATTTAAAAATTTAATTTCAAATTCCTGCACTCCATTTCAACTTTTTACACTCTATTGCAACTTTCTGTACGGTTTGGGATTAATTGACATGTTCTCAGCTCATCAGAATTGTCATGTGTATTGTTAGCAAAGAAATTCATGCATAAGATGCAACAATCAGACTATTAACGATGATAAAGGTGGGCAGTAGCCACTGCAAATCAAGTACACTGTAATATAAAAGTAGATTGAAATAATGTAACCCAAAAAACCTTAAGAAATGTCTACAGCATATTGCCTAAAGAGATGACAATTATTAACAATCATGTTAGTAGCTAACAAAGCAATTTTCTTTTTGTCTCCTAACCTGTCTCCTCCAGCTCCCTGTGCTAACTGTTCAATAAAACCTCCTTGGCATTGTGGACAAGTGAATTCCTGGAGAGAAAAGTATCAGTCACACATGTTAAATGTCAGGAAATACTGGATTATATTTAGTAACTAAACTAAAATCTGATTGCTTACCGCCCACTCTAATTATAGCACTAGCACAAAGGTGTACATCAGAAATTGGTTAATTAGAGTAATTCATGTGCAGTGAAATTGGATTACAATAATTGAAGGGGTGTGTAGAATAAAGCCCTAAATGACTCTTGATCCAGTGTCAAATTCTCCCTTCATTTTCCAAGCAAATACAATGTAAATTAGAAGGGGAATTGTCAAGTTGACCGGTGGCCACTTGGGGCTTTATTCCAGACATCACATCAATTGTAATCCAGTCTCAGTGCTGTATCATCCACTTCTGTATGTAATTTCATACACTGCACATGTAGGAAAATAAAATTAACCATCTAATTATTTGAATGGTTATGAACAAAAAATGGCACGAATTAAGTTTTACTTCCTTCCAAAAATTAATGTCCGTCAAGAAATAAGAATAATGTTGTTCAGAGTGGAAGGGTATAGAAAAAAACAAAAAATATGAGTCATTTAAAATAGAAAGCCTACAAGAATGTGTTTAGAATTATTAAGTTCTACTCGATTTCATTACCACTACTGACCCTTGCACCATAAATTTTAATACATGTACCTTATGGGTTTTCTTGCTGAATTTTGATCAATATTAACCGAAGCTGAACGTACTCTGATCAAATAAGACTCACTAGCAGTTATCCACCGAATTTTATGGTTATATGGCAACCGTAGACCATGTCTGACAAGCCTACTCGAGTTAACTCATAAGCAACATAAAGATTGCCAATATCACTGGTCCCATAAACAACTTTAAGCGCGAACGATCTAAAAAGTTGTTTCCTACTTAAGCCACTAGGGACAAACTTTACGGCATTTAGATTGAGTTAGAACGTCAAGATACGAAGAAACAATCAACAACATCTTGAATTCTGGTTTTACAGGGGCTGTAGATAGATTTACATGTTAAAGCAATAATGTGGAATTGAAAAACTCCAGTTCATGAAAGTAGTACAGACAGGGAATTCGTCAGAAATATACAGTAAAAACGTACGGTAGAAACTTGTGGAAACTCAAGAAGAAAGGAAAGAAATATTATAAAAGCTCTATGTTATGAAGCACGCAAAACGAGATCCCATGCAACCCTTGCGTCACAGATTTTCAGATGGCAGAAGTGGTGATGAAAGCTAAAAACTACAACGGAGTTCATGGCGGAAGCTAGCATACAGTTATGAAAATCTTGCCATTCTTTTAATGTAAGGAAAATAAATACATAGCTTAGATGTTGGTAGCATAGGCTGTCTCTAATCACTTACCTTCCGAGACAATCGTGAGGATCAAATCAAACGATTACTACATGTTACACAACATTTATAAATCGAAACGATTAGGTGCAAAGCAGAGTTATATCTCCATTTTACACGCCCTCACCGCCACAAAATCACACAGAAAACCTAGCAAGAATGGACTTATAAGAACTGGTGACTTACCGGTAAATTGGGAGAAACTTCTCTGTTACACTCGTGGCAAAAGAATCGGGCATTTGCAGTATCCACCGCCGCTTCGGCCATATTGCTTTGTCACCATCGACATTTCTAGGAAGCATGACGTCATTAAAAGAGAAGGGCACAGTAAACGGGGAAGACTGGGAATGACTTTGAGAGCAGGAAAACAAAAATTCAGAATAACGAAGGGGACGGAGGGATTTCTTCGCTAACGTTCCCTTTTTGCTCTTGGCTAGCTTTTTCCTAAAGCCTACATCTCTTCAAGAAGCTTAGGAAGGGGCAGGGTGGCGTCCCGAGGGGTAGGGGGTAATTTAGGAGTTTTTGGGTGGGGATTTTTCTGTTAGACCTTGGAACCATTGACCGATACCGGACCAGGGACCAGACGTTAGCTTGTTTAGCTGAATTTGGCCACCATGTCATGGACTAAACCCCAAAAATACCTTCCTTAACTAGAGACGTGTTTTCACAGAAGAAAAACTGAGTTGCGGGTAAATTCAATTTTCAGAAATTTGCCGATTGCACTTTCTGAGTGAGAAGATGGAAGCAAATGCCCCGGATTTTAACATGATGGAGGCAAAATGTCCCGGATTTTTAACCTGCATAAATATGGGGTCAAACACAGTATAATCCACTCTAAACCAGTCTAATCCCAGAAAACCATCCATCCATAGCCAAACCCTCAAACGCCTACCACAAAACCATAAACAAATTTTAAATCATTTTTCATCTCGATATAATCAAAGTCTAATCCAAGTCTCCCGTACTCTATCTGCGGACGAACGGCACCTCCTCAGAAGTACGTTAAAAAAAATTCTAGTATACACTAAAATTTTTTATAAAACCAGTTTGAAACCAGTTTGAAACCAGTTTGAAACCAGCTAAACCAAAAAAATTTTATCAAACCAGTTTGAAACCAGCTAAACCGCTAAGAAATCTACTGAAATCTAACAAATTACTAGCAAATTTATACTAGCAAACAAGACGATCTAAGATCGTAAGTCGGACAACAGGTAGACGTGCTGTTATGAGTGTTGACCACTTATGGTGCGGCCTGGTCCAAAAAAGAAATGATAACGCTACCAAGGTCCTGGTTTCCAACGTGGCATCTTTGTTGTCGTTTCCTCGAGTTTCATCGCAAATGCTCTTCTGCCACTCTGTCCACATTTTCTGTTCACTGGTAACTCCTTTGATTTCTGGTTTGATTCTAGTGAGACATTCGCTAAATCATTTGATTCTTTTGCTATTTTCAGTTCGCGGAACGACCCGTTTCGAAATATACGCTCATTACACACGCCATCGTTTAGAGTGGGTCTGTAAGTTTGAGCGTAGAAAAGATGACACCATTTGTTTTCATCATATTCGTAATCGACTTCGACATCGTTAAAAGACGTTTGCGCCCGTATTACGCGTCTGCGGTATTCCCTATTGCACGTGACTGCGATTTGCGATGAAACTCGAGTGTAAACCTATAGTCGGTTGCCCGACTAATTACTAGCAAACTTAAACAAGTAGCTAACAGATTATCGACTTAATTGTTTTGCCCTTAATCTCCATTAATGCATCAGCTACAAGAAACATAGAGCATATTATTTCACCCGAACCAGCAGTATTTCTACGAATCATGAGCCACACTCCATCATGTGTGTCACTTTATGCCCACCCCGATCCTGATGGGTGCTATTATCATGGTGGGATCTCAGATCAATCCATAATCAAAATTGATTATCATAAAAATCAGATTCACTCATATTACCAACATCAAACCGTTGTTTGATAGACTCCCAATAATCGCTTTCAATCATTCCCTTGGAATATAATCTATTTGGAATCCCATCAATGGCCGTTTTTAGACCAGGGGACTCATTATCCGCCTGAACGAACTTGGACAAACATTCGCAGTCCGTCTGGTTATGCGCCTCTAGTATAAAGACGGGCACACGACGAATTATGCTTCCAGACGAACAGCCTTTAGTAATAATGCGTCGTTAAGACATATTACGAAGGGTAGTTCGTCTAGACGCATAATACGTCTTGTGCTCGTATTTATACTAGAGGCGCATAACCAGACAGACTGCGAATATTTGTCCAAGTTCGTCCAGACGGATAATGCGTCTCCTAGTATAATCAAAGTGCTCTATGAGCCAACTCATTCATGCTGAAGTAGTGAAATTATGAGAAAGTGAGGGCAATAAAGTCATTGATAAAGTGATTAAATTGTGGTGCATTACTTGAACAGGCAATCCTCAGGTTAAGAGCAAGGCTATAGTATACCTTTATTCTACTTGTTTAACCAGCAGTAGACCATTGCTAGTCTGGCACTTTAAACATAAATAGGTTTATAAGCCGATGTGAGGTCAAAACAGCTTACAAACCCTATCATATGCCGCATATAGTCCCCCTCCCTTACCTTTCGCCGACAAAGCCAGATAGTATATTTACCAAAGATTAAGTAAAGTCAGGAGCCCATTACCTGGTAAAGTTAATTTACGAAATATTTTTCAAATAGCAGCAGAGTGAAAGCCTTTTCTGAAATAAAAGCATTTTTTACATTTCTAGGTTGGACGTCGTCTGTTGTGTTGGCCTTTTCACACTATTAAGCGCCCATATATTTTCTTTCCTCTCCCTCCCAGGTTTAATTGCCTTTGTCTGAAGACTCGGCCAACCGTAACCTTTGCAGTTCCGGTCAACGGAGAACCTCCGTTTGGGAGATTGCCATCCCGGGGCCCGGGATTGCCATGTGATGTGGCGCGGTTGTAGTTGTAATTAGCCATCTGTGAAAAGGAGGTTTTCCATCCGCTTTCAAATTTTATTATGCTTTAGCGAAAAATAGAAGATCTGTCTTCTGTTAAGGGTCATTCTAAGGATAAAATATAGATCGGAATGTTTTCTGCGATGACTGCATGTTCAGAATGCTAATTTCGGTCGTGAACACGAAGACGACTCCGGATGACATCGGATTTCATCATTGGAGGAGATTCCGACGTCACCTCCTTCTGACGGATTGCGAAGTGTGCGCTCCCTGCGCTCCTATCATATGTAGCATTTCTTGGCGAGGATCTGTGAGCCGATGTCGTGATTGCTGAATGGATGGTGCGAACGCCTGGTAATCCAGCGAGCGAGGTTCGATTCCCGGACAGCACGCTACTCTTCGTTTCTTCTCGAACTGTTATTTCCGGGTAACGTAAAAGTACAATTTAATGAACATTTAATTTCCCTCTACACCGATTAAAAGTCTTCACCTATTCCGGTTGTCATCTAAAATTGGGTATTCAATCAATTTTAGATGGATCATTATGAAAAATTATTTAAGATATACTATATTTTGCGTGGATATTGGAAATCTACCTACGTAGCTGGTTCAAGCGATGTGTGAAATGGAGTGAATACCTACCTACACTAAATTACTTACGAAAAATTTTTAGTAAGCTCTATGGTGGTAACTAAGTTAGCTGGTTTCAAACTGGTTTGATAAAAATTTTTTGGTTTAGACTACATTTTGTCTAAATTTTGCGCAGAATTTGGTGCGTGGAAGGCGTTTGAAGGGTTGGTTATGGATGGATTGTTTTCTGGTTTACGTTTAGCGGCTTAATTACACCTATTTACCAAGGACACCTTTGATCCACCTTTGATTCACCTTTGATCTGGAAGCTGCTGCACACATTTTTAGGAAAATGACTATATTTGATTTATCCTGGATTTGAAAGTCGGCTCGTTTTGTGAAATTCGGCTCATTTTGCCTCCAACATTCTACTTTCCGAGTCTAGACTAAAATTCTCAACCAATTTATCAGTTTCCAGAAAAACCGTACCGGACCCTAGACTTAACCCTGGACTTAACTATTTAGAAACCATATCTTTCAATCTTTCACAGCCACATACTGTATAGCAAGGCCGGCTCATCATTGATATAGCCCATATATGGCAGTCCCAGAAACGTTTTACAAACATTCGTGTTCCATTTACTTTGTAACCGGGATTTCCGGTAAATACCAATATCACGATAAGGAAAGAATTGATACTACTTAACAAGGAACTGAAGAACGAAAATTTCGGGAAATGGACTGATTATCAGTGCAACAAAAACTCCGTGTTCTATCTGCAATACGCACCGTCATTAGCGCGCATTTGCTGGAGTTTTACCACCATTCCCTCAGACAGAGTTTATGTGCCTACTCAATACGTAATGAGAGGACTGAAAGATCGCATGAACCCAAGCTTCTCAGGCTCCGCAGATCGCTCTTAGAAACGACCATGGCAGAACTGTACAGAATGGTGCAGTAACGGGTATCTGACTTGAGTACAAGGACCTCCATTTATAAAGCCTCTGATTCAAACTCCGTCAGCTGGAATTGATTATTGCCTTCAATTTAAGAATAACGATAAAAAATAATAACAACAACCACAAAAATATAGTAACAACAACTGCAATCAATAACAATTAAGTAATGACAACGACAACGAAAATCAAAACGATAATGATAATGAAAACTATAATGATAATGATAGTAATTATTTTATTCTTAGTAATTATTAAATCCTCTTATTAAACTTCCTTGAGCTGGGATTGATTTATTGCCTTTAAGCTAAAGCTTCTATCATCAGTGGATTTAATTAGCGGTTTGCTGAGGACCGTGACACATGCGAGCCATGAGGCCAACACGACCGGAGCTTATCTTGGTTTCTGTAGAGTGAAGAATTAACATTTCTTATCAGTCGAGAGGATCGAGTACCGGAAAAACGTGTGCGTTCGCAGGCTACAATTGAGGCACGTATTGTTACTTCCCCCTACCCCGCTGGATTGAATGCTACCTACATCCAAGGTTCCCTCTTACCTTGCGGTGGTAAAACTGACATTTATCAAAGCGTTTAATAAGCCTGTCTTTCTTTAGAAAGTAAACCCTTTTCCTAGGGTCATACCAAGCATTATATGACCCGTAGTAGTTTGGTTCAGTTCCTAGCTAAGGAAACAATTAAGTGCCATCAACAGTCGGGGTTCGACCCTTCTCAATGGGCTGGAATTACACCGATTTTTGCCTTTTTTGTGCAAAATGTAGTCATTTCTGCTAAAACAACTCAGTGAGGAAGACTCAAGCCTTGATTTAAAGATCGTGCTGCTAAGACCTAAACCTTAGTTTAAAAATTTTGTTACGATCTATTTTATTTTCTATATATCCCAGGCATATTCACTTAACAGATAAGTAATCTAAGTGACTGTAAGGGGTGATGAATGGTCCATTAAAATTTTTAACTGCTCGCAAAATTTTACCTTTGCTCGATTTGCTCGCAAAATTTAAACGAGTGCTCGCCTGCTCGTGCTCCCTAAATTTTGCAGTTGCTCGCATCCTCGCAAAACAATTTTTTTACCTCTGCTCGTGCTCGCAAAAAAATCGCCTGCTCGCGTTGCTCGCGAATGCTCGCAAAGACCATTCGTTACCCCTACTGTAATGAAATTGGTCTTGCAGGCAGACATAGCCGTTTTTACTTTCAGAGAGAGGACGTGATTTTATTCAGTCATTCCATGTTATTTGAACGAAAAGGAAATGGTCAGTTGATTTTAAGAGGAGGACTTAAACTATAAGACACCAAACAGCGTTTTAAGAGTGTTTTTGTCAAAATTCGTAGTAAACTGATCATTAATCATCCAAACAAACTGAAATAGATTACAACAGTAAGCAAGTCTCAACAGATGGGAATGGAATAATCAAAACTAAATATAAACAATAATTTTTACATAACCTACAGCCGAGGCACTTTGGTCAGTTTGTTAGATAGGAGCGATTTTTCCTTAAGGTCCTTAAGCCTTAAAGTCCATTAAACTATACCGGTAAATCGTTTAGTTGTTTTTAATCCAGCTGGACATGTAATGGTTGGTTTCCACAATGTTTGCTCACCTGCCGTCAAAATCCCTTTATCTGACGTTGTTAGGCGACGAATAACATACGCAATAGATGTGACTAGCATATATTGAGCTAATAACTCTTGTCCTTTGGCGAGTGTATGCAAATTTAAATTTCGCTGCGAACGATATCACCAAAACACAGGGAATCACTCCTCTACTTTTTATCACTTTGGCCGGTCATTTCGGTGTTGTCATATCAGTAATGACCCTTTATTCCAGAAGGACGAAGTGGTTTTTTAAAAGCAGACTGGATACGTTGTTTTTTTGTTGTAATTTCATTCTGGTAATCCAACTATAGGAGAGCTAGGTGACTGACTGACTTACAAAAATCAGATGGAAATAGAGAAGAGCGGATACACCTTCATTTCCGTTATTTTCCGCATAGTGTACTAACTTGTGTTGGCTGTATGGTGCACGGTCAATCAGTGCTCCGATCCCGCCTGGAGAACAACTAAACACTTAACGGCTCAGTAAGTTTAGTGTAAACTTCAACAAGACGTAATCCGGTTTGGAGTCACTTAAATCAAGCTCAAAATAGCCACTGCTTCGCATGCATTGCGTGAGGCTATTTTCCTAAATTCAAAGGGAGACTAAACTGTTTATGTTGTTCAACTCACGATGCATGAAATGGAAGCCCCGCACAGTGTACCTCAAGCTTGCGTGAATTACGCGTACCTTATGTTTGGTAAAGGAGCATTCAGAGAAAAGTTAACCATCCGAGGGAAAGGTAAGTGAAGCGGCCAATGGTCATTGTCTAAGTAGCTTGGATAGCGAGTCGGCCCTTAAAACACAATAACGGCCACGGCGGCCGTCTCTGTAAGTGCCGTGCAACGTTCTCACCTACCGGTATTGCTATTGCTCAGTCATCGTTAGTTAAAGTGTTAACATTCGCTGACAGAAATCCTAAATCGAGCCATAAAGTAAGAGCGTTTTATTTGATTTAAATGGGAACGTATTTAGCGCCCAAAGTCGCTTGAGTTTGTGTAACACTAGGAGATCGGAGTAGTACTCTTAAAGTTATTTGTCCATGTTGAAAGATTAATTATATTGTGGAGAGACTGCATATTCTGCCTTTTTGCTAGCTCCCTCATTCAAGTCCTTCTTTGTTGATTAATTCCTAATTTTGGGACGTGCTGTAACAAGTTTAATCGCATGGAAATGAAAGAAATTATATCTTTTTTGTCGTGGCCTTGACTCAGTGAGCTCACGTTGATTTGAAAAGAGTATACACAACGGAAAGCCATTAAACCTTTTGTTTTATTTTGTGTATCACTATTAAATAATTTCAAACTGCCGTCAAATAAATAGGAATCAAACTGACGCGCAGTACTACTTGCTCGAGGACATGAATAGTTTTTAGCCTGAATACCGTAGAACTTACAATATTGCCTGCAGGCCAGTCATCATTAGTTTAAATTTGACATTGTAAAACCATCAGTCCCACCTTTTGGTTTATTTTTGTGTATCTCTTTCAAATAATTTCAGCCTGCCGTCAAATTTAGCGGATGGATTTAAGGCCGCCAGTCACTTGGCTAATATACTGCGTGCTCTAAATACCATAGCGTTTGCTTGAAGTCTAATCGAGTCAGTTTAACATTTTACTATGTATCTCGGAAAGTTTTATTTCACCAATCCTCGGAGAGCCCCTGTAACTGGCACGTTCGCTTGGACTTGATTATTGCAGAAAGATGACCGAAAAAAATAAATGAAATAATTGTTCCCCTTTTTCGTGGAAATTTGAATACTTAGTGGTTTAAGAGTTAAGTAGCGTGCAAGTGGTCCAGCTGTTGACTTTTGATATCAGGCGATTATTCCGATTATATAAGAAGCATTCCCGTTCGCACAGAGACAAAAACAACTATTGCATAATAACTGAGTAAATTCAATAAGCAAATTTATTGGCTGGCTATAAAAGATCCAAACAAAACAAGGCTTATTGAAAAAGTGTTGTTTGTTTGTAATCGGGTTCAGGTAAAGTTTAATAGCAATGGTTATTGTAAAAATGACTGTCATCATTTACTTGGGGGGAGAGGCAGGGTGAAATTGCTACATACAGACGTACATACATACATATCCTTTATTTAAACACGATATGGTTTAAAGCTCAAAGCTTGTGGGGTCGTCGTGTAAAAATGATTACAAATGGATAAAACTGTATAAAAATAAAAATAACATCACTTACAAAATACAACTACAATTGAAACTCTAAAAATACAGTAAGATTTTAACCATAAAAGTAAAATGATTTTACATTTGTTACCTCTAAGTAAATTGACTATAGTTAAAAGCATTTAAAATCTTGGTAGTGCCTGGGCAGCGACTGGACCGACTGTGTGCTAAAATCAAGTTCCTTAAAATAAGAGTCCTTCTTCTTTTTGCGATAGAAAACAGTAAACTGGTCTGTAAAATGACTCGAGACAGCGTTCCAAAGAATAGCGCCTCTGTAGCTAAAAGAGTTTTTTAGAAACTGCGAGTTAAAACGCGGGACGAGTACTCCTTCTCGAGTTGTATGCAGTACAGGGTTTATTTGTCAAGTATGAAAGAGCCGTAGGTGCTTCACCTATGAACACGCTATGGAGTAGTTTAATTAATCGAAGTTTATAATAGAGGGTTGCAGCAATCTTTGCTATTTACGGTTCGGTTTAAAAATGACACCTCTCTTTCATGTTATTTTTTCTTGTTTTTTTCTCAGCCAATCTAAATGGAAATAAATAAGTTGATTTCAAGATGTTGTATGGTAATTAGCCTGGTCTTTATAATGATGTCGATTTAGGAGGTGTACTCAAATATTTTGCTATGCCGAACAATCCTCGGTAAAAATAAAACTATTGAAAATCAAACATTGAAATAGTCGACAGGCTGATTCCAAGCGTGGTTTTTCTTTCTTTTTGCCTTTTAACCACGAGATTTTTGAAAGGTGCGCCATATTCATATACTATCAGCTCATTCAAACAATCAAGTGCTCGCGTCACTCGATGCGCAGTAGAATATAGTAAACCCAGGAAAAAACGGAAAAGTTCGGAAAAGTATGATTCTTGTGTAATCAATGACTCACGCTACCAGGTGGGGCCCAGTGCTCCTGACGCTGGTAAATAGTATCAGAAAACAACATTTCTTGCCATGTGGGAGCTTCTGGTCATGTTTATAATGCAGTAATAGTTGTATAAGTCAGTTAGAAACCTCCACTTTTACCTCAATACTTTTAAAGGCTTGTACATCAAGGAGAAAACGTGACTGTTATTTTTTATCAAAACCTTCTGAGCGGAAAAATCGCGCGAATATTTTGAGACCCACTCCTACTCCCTTTGGCCAATGTCAAGGCACTTACTTAGTGACGTCAGAGCGAGTTTGAAAGTCGCTTGTCCATTTTATCGACTATATTTGTTTGCATCTCAGTGATTCGGAATGACGTTGATGCATTCCCAAACGAGAAATTATTTTAACTCAAAGGAATAACTGTGTGTAGGAGATAGAAGACTCATCATTTGATACGTTCATCATGCCAATTTTGTGTGTTTTGGGTAAGTTCTGTTAGTTAAAGCTCGCGCCAAGACGGTACTTAATTGGTCCCTTTCTCCTTGTCAAAAGTGCTTAGCTTGACTCGGCTTTTATTCTGCCGTTAAATTGCATCTGATGTTGTGTGTCTCTTTTCGTATGGTATGCACTTCATGGCGTAAACAGTTAAGAAGGGGAGATTGAGAGGAAATTCAGGTACGCTATAACTTAACACATGTCGTTATGTCACTTTGTTAACTACATAAGAACGTGAAAATTCACACTTTCGATACATCTGGAACTATCTGTGACCTGGAAAGCTAATTTAGACAGAACTGTTTTGTGTTTCTTCACTGGTCCAACATCAGCCTTGTAACAGCACTTAAATATTGAATAGTAAATTTGCGAGTTTAAGAATGTTGATAGACCTCGACGTAAAACGGCTATGCAATGTGGCACGAAGAATTACTGTAGGAAGTTAGCTCTTAGCATGTGTTTACTTAACTACCTAAATCTGAGAGAAGAAAAAACTTATAATCGAAAGAATCTTCGTTGAGGAAATGTAATTGTTTAGTATCAAGATACTGATCGCTCCATTTCGGCACAATAAATTTTGGCATAATTAATTCTACGGTTGTATTTGTGTTTGTGATAACATGCAAATTGTGTTAAAATTTATTATTAATTTTTCTCGCAGTTAGAATATCAACTTGATGTGTTGATTAGTGTTTTGTTAATATTTTATCGGCTTGCTCTAACCACGACCGCGACTGGGGAAGCCGCATTCGCATATTAACATGATCTTTATATTTTTATCGCAGATAAGTTAAGTTCATTCGTTCGGGTCATTCTTCAAAATGTCACGCTCGAAACAGAAGTCGGTAAAGGACTCTCTCCATCGTGGGAACAGGAGTTTGTCTTGTAAGTCATTAATAAAAAAAGTTGTAAGAAAAAAAAGAGTGAGATTTCCTGACAGGTTCCTACTTTATTATGCATGCTGCAGTTGAATTGTCTGATTTCCGCACAGGTCCCTACTTCATTATGCGTGCTGTAGCCACACTGTTTATTCTGCAATAACAAGAAATGTTTACATTTCAATTCATCAATTCATCTGCTGCATGCATAATGAATTAGGGACCTGTGCGGAAATCTTACCCAAGTGGTAGCAACAAAAATGCTATCACACAGTTGTGGATATTGTAGGTTAACATGAATTTCAGGTCTAAATGGTTCCAGACTAGTTTGATTTGTTTTTTCCCTTTGTTTCAGATTAATTTCCATAATCCTCCAGTAATCTGAAACAAAGGAAAATACAAATCTAACTACCGTACTTTGGAACCATTTTGACCTGAAATTCGTTTTATCCTACAACAGATACATGAGATAGTACATGTGTGACATAACTTTCAAGGTAGTGTCAGTATACCACTTCCTTCTATATAATAAAAAGAAAATTACATGGTCATTTGGAGGTACAGAATCTCTCTTTCCATGTTGAAAGATATTTCACAAGAGAGAGCAGTGAACAGGTAGAATATTTTTGAAAACTCAGACATTTCATATCCCCACTGGCCATGCAATATCTTCTATGTCTACATATCAGTGGTGTTAAATTAAATTGTTTTTATGGGATTATTAATCTGTTCTTTTCTGTCATTAATGCAGTGAAACCAGCCGTCTGGATCAAACTCTGTGCTTTCAGCTGTGGGAGAAGGGATTCTTCCGCGATACACTTCTTGGAAGTGCCTGGATCCCACTCATGCAGATTCATCATTCTAATATTGAAGGGAGTGGAGCATGGATTCAACTGAGCCATGATTCATCACATGGTTTGGTATCTGCTCATCATTTGCTGTTGGTGGACAGTCGCTTTGAACTGCCCTCAGGTGTGGAGCATTTTACTGAATAATGTTGCCTGGGGGAGGGGGGGTACTCCCTTATAAGGGCTTAATGGGGACGTGCGGCCAGCCAGGGTATGTTGTTGGGGATTTTTGTCTTAAACAGGGTATCAAATTTATCATTTTTTGTCTTAATCAGGGTATCGATTTATCAATTTTTGTTTTAAACAGGATATCATTGTCTTACACAGGGTATGGTTTCGGGTTAAGTGTCTTAAACAGGGATTCAAAAATCGGAATTCTGTCTTAAACAGGGTAGGAAAATCAGCAATATTTGTCTTAAACAGGGTCAGGGTATGAGGGGGCATGCTGCACCTCCCCACCCAGGGATATATCGAGTACCCCCCCGGGGTAACGTTGCTTGTGAAATGCATTTTTTAAGTCAGGGTTTAGATAGTTTAGCCCCTTACTTACCAGGTGGGAGGTTCTTACTGCAGAATATTGGCCCAAGGTCATGAAATTACAGATTGAGCTCAGCAAAGTCGGTACAAAATGACAGAGTGCCAATATTCTCTAGTGCAGCCTAAGCAAGCTAGGTCAGTAAGTATAGTTTTATATTTTATGGCAGCTGGGCCATGCTTGTTTGTAGTGTCAAATTTTGAATTTGCCAGTTTTCGTTAACAAAAAGTACGCAGCCCATGATCATAAATAAGAATCAATCGGAATGCTCAAATTTTTGTTGACTTTCCATATGATGAATGCATGTTACATAGTTATGTATTAGTGACAGCTAGCATACAGTTTAGAAGGGACAGCAGGATATTAGAATTAAGCCTCTCCTTACCAGTGGCACTTTCCCTGCACACTTCTCACCTATGAATTCTAAAGACAACTGGTTGCACCTTGCCTCTAAATCTTTGTCCCTTTTGAACCACTTTCCATTTTTCTTTATCTAGGTGTTAGGCCATTTACTAGCTGTTTAACAGTGAGTTAATGTGTTGATTATGGACAGGACTTACAGAAGAAGATGCCATAGCCCTCCAAAATAAACTGGATGTATATTATGCAATCATGAACCAAGAGGTGGAAGTGTTAAAGGAGCAATCTAAGAAAATACAAAGTGAAAAGGATACAGCAACTTGTAAGTTCTTCTAGTAGACAAGTATAAAAGGGAGTCACCCTTTAAGTCACAGTACTGATAACAAGTGTGCTATCGTGAGTATATATAAGGGAGAGATCACCAATTTATGAACTGTGCTAATATAACTGTGTTTCACACTTTTTCTTTACTAGTATCATATGAAATGTACGGATACCACTAAGGGGAATTTGTATCCTGACATGGTGACTCAAATTTAATCTGAATCCAATACATTGTACACTGCAAGAGAGTTTTAGAGAGGGGCATTACTATGAAGCAACACTAGTTATTGCTCATTTTTTTAGTGGCCCTTAGAAATTATAGTTAACAATAATACTATCTGATACTGAGGTGAATAGTGGCAGAATAAATAATTTAACAAACTGCATAGTAGCATGGTTGATATTTCTAATTAAGCTGGTAATTTTTACTGGGGTCGAAGAGAATGATTGTTTTAGCAGTGTTGCATTCAGAGTGCGTCATTGCATCCTGGGACGCAATATTTTGCATTTGGACCCCCTAAAATACTAAGAAGGGGTCCCTGTGGACGCACAAATATCATGCTTGAAATATATGTATATTTCTATATTGAAAGCATATAAACCATGCACTTACTATATTTATCTTAACAATGCAACTATTTGTCACATACTCAAAGCTGATTGATCCATCAAGAAAATGCATAACAAAGAGAGAATTCTGGTTAGTGTGTTTTTATTTTTAGCATCAGTATAACTTGAAAGAAAATGTTTTCGCGTAATTTTCAAATCCTGAAGATGATGGAGTCAACGTTGTTCGGTAAACAAACTAGCGTAAAGCGAAAAGCCAATGAAGTAAGTTCTGAATTTCAGGGATCCTGAAATGCAAGTCATTTTGCCACCAATGGCCCAGCGATTTCCAATGGGCTCAAGTTCAAAGAGGGTGAAATGTTTTGTTCCACTTGTATTGA
Organism: Ricordea florida; assembly: GCA_949710005.1. Taxonomy (NCBI): domain Eukaryota; kingdom Metazoa; phylum Cnidaria; class Anthozoa; order Corallimorpharia; family Ricordeidae; genus Ricordea; species Ricordea florida. The sequence continues at coordinate 30,176,101 of OX453273.1, read as the reverse complement.
TGCAAAGAAAAACAATCCGCTTGCAACGTGTGGGACAACGAACTTTTGAAGATGAACACTGAAGCGTCATGCCTTCTGATACACAATTGCTACCGATGACAGATTTTCATGTTCATTCGCTCCGTCTTTTTTTAGTTCTGACTTCTCATAACAAGAGCTTTTTAGTTTGAGGGAGCCGTAGCGTCACACGGAGGTGAATGTAGAAACATTTACTCGGCCCAGTAATCGCAGTTTTCAAAATGGCGGACACCGATAATGCGGTGATGTGATTGAAATCAATATTTTTGATAGGACCCCCAAAAGTCTGGTCTGGACCACCAAATATTTGTCCAAGGGGTCCAGAGGACCCCTACCCAGTAAAACCTGGATGCAACACTGTTTTAGTATATACCAGGGAAGCGACCTCAGTAACATCAAGCTGATGGTGAAACTCCACTTGCAGCTGAAAAACAGGCTGTAACACATTAATGTGACGTCACAGAACACACCATTCACCTTGGAGGACATGAATAGTGTTGAATATCTCAAGATTGGGAGCCAGTCAGATTATACTCAAAATGCCAAGGCTGCTACATTAGTATACACGACTGTATACTTGAAGTAATTAATTATTATTTATTGTGTTTATTTGATTAGTAACAGCGAGGGATGAACTGGACAGTGCATATACTAGTGATGCGGCACTCTACAACCCATATTTGGATTCTGACATCGAAATGAATGATCGAGATTCTGATGATTTTGCTGATGGACAGATAAGCGACAGTGAAGCTGACAGACATAGAGTTATGATAAATTACACAGAACATTTTGTTGCTGGCACTGGTTGTACATCTGATGATATTCGTGAAGATTTGGAAGAAAGTGTCGTATGCAATCCTAATTCAGTTTTACCTGAGAGTCAGCAGAGGGAGGATGAAGATGAAGAAGATGACGAATATGTAATAGAAAAAACTATAGAGGTAAGATGTCCTTCTCACTCAGTGTGGCATTCTGGATGGAGGGACTAGTTTTTTCTTTTTGGGAGAGGTGGCTGTTATTCATATTTCCCGTCCAAATTTTTCAATTGAATGTAACAAAAATGTGATTGGACTGATAGAATTTCATCTTTGACAAAGTGAGTGTATTACTAATATTTAAAACCTTATAAGTTTGCAGTAGAAGTTCCCTAGTGTTGTGTCGTCTGTGTATCTGCTTTGTGTTTTGTTTTTGCCATTTTAAAATGTTTGTTAATGAGTCTCTGACATCTGATACCATCAGAACCAGGTGAAGCAAATAGTAAACCCGGATTTCTGTGAATTTTCCAACTCTTTAAAATAATTCCTTTTAGGTTAAAATATGTATTCTTGTATGAAATTCCCTTATAAACCAAAAGTTTCTTGGCCTCAAAAAGTGTGATCAGCTGTAGCAAAAACATGCATCCTCATGTCACAGAATGTACTGTATTCACATGAATAGCACTTCAAATGTTAAGTCAGTTGATGGTCAGTGTTTGTATGGCTTTGGTGATTGGTTGTTAGTCAGTGATTGGCACAATGAGAGGAAAGAAAAGGAACTTATTAATTCCTTGCCAACTTTTTATTTGCTCTCTGTGGGAATCAAACATGGGTGGGCTTGGCATGGATGCCTAAACCATAGACTGTAATTTTTTTCATTTTGTGTTACGGTAGGGTTTACCATCCTGAGCACTGTATAGGATGTACAATATTAGGTTAAATCTGTGGTAGGTGACAAAGCATCGATTATTTGTCCATTGTGACATCCACAATAGTGCTTGCCAGTTCATTTTTTTATTATAAACGGTCAATAAGTGGACAGTTAACATCTGAATAAGGTCACACTGCTCATTGACAGTGGAACTAGATAGACACTACTATTTACTAATGATGTTTTATTGTGCTCAAGGGTACAAATAAATGAACTTAACACACCATCAACTTTGTGCCCCCAAACAAAAAGGAGGATATTAATGATTGCTGTGCATATTGCTATCCCAGCTCTGTATGATTATTTATCCCTTGATACATTCAGAGAGCCAGCTTGCCTTAATCTGTGGGAGCATCTGACCCTGAAGCTTTTGTAGGAGACTGCAGTTTTGTATTGTCAGTTTATAGACCATTTTACCATTAAGTGTTTTTTTCTTTTTCCACAAACGCTTTTGCTTTCTGTGTGTGTAAATCATATTAGTTACATACTGTACAAAGAATTAGGAGGGCTTGTTACAAGACCACCCACCTCCAGCCATTCCTCGATTCAAAGGCCAAGAAACTTCATGCATATGTGTGTTCCTGTCAAATGGAATTTCTTTTGTTCGGTTGTTTGAAGGTGACTTGCCCGGACCAACCAAAGTTTAAATATCAAATTAGTACAGTATGGTTGCGTGGAAATAACTGTTAGTAATGAATCCTTTCATATTTCACAACACAAGCACCAGGAAATAATATTCACTTCTTTCTCCAAAATAAACCTTAATTTTGGAAAATCCGAGCTATCTGAGCAGACAAGATGGATTTATCTTGGGATTCTGCTCGGGATTTCCCGCGTTGGCCCGCGAAACAGAACAAAGGAGAATGGCGACATAATAAATTCTTTATTGACGGTCAAGATGGCTGGATGTAGGCCTTCTTCTTTTTAAGTCTCGTCTCGGTCAATAAAAACTCGGACAAGAACTCGGCCAATATGCAGCCATCGCGACCTCATGCTTGGTCAGGAACGCATTCCTCACTAATGTGATTTCTTTGACATTTAGTCTCCCTCGCAGCCGTTTTTTTGGATGTCACGCAACGTTCACCCAAAAGAAGCGGCTGCTCACATCCGAACAACATTCCTTTCTCCGAATTGGCTAATCACAGCTTGGGTTCCATTTTCTGGAACCTTTTCGCGCCAGACTCGCCGTTTGAGACGCGTCCAATCAGATATCGCTTTTTATCGCGGTCCTTACGTGGAAATGGCACTGGCAACACAAATTAAAATTTGTCAAAATTCAAAATTTCAGAGCTTGATACTTACCAGAAGCTTGCAATTAGAAAAATCTTCGTCGAGAAGGAAGATGTTTTTGTTATCTTGCCTACAAGATCCGGGAAATCGTTAATATATCAGGTTCTGCCGCTCGTGTTTGACCATAGTTCTGATGAAAGCGGTCATATTGTTGTCGTTGTGTCTCCGTTGGTTAGTCTGATGGAAGATCAAGTGAAGTATTTGAGAAATCTTTTGTGTCGTGTCAACGGGTGGAAACGCTCGATAATTCGGACCGATTTCCTGTATCGGCGATAGGAAGCCACGAACATAACTAAGCGAGTTCCCTCAGTGGCTGACCGTGACAAATGAAGAAACACAAGCGGTAGAAGATACCTTGGCCGAGCTAAATTGGAGTGTTCTAGAGGCCTTCGCTTGGTTTGTTGATGGCAAGCACGCACTTATTTCCTACTGATTTCCATCTGTAGGTCGAAGCAAGCGTTAGCCCTTGGCCTAGATTGAAAGGCGTCTTGTCTTTCCTTTTTAACTTCTTCTAATTTCTCAGTTGCTCGTTGAGACTTTAACAACCGCTTGTAGCACGATGTCTTGCAAACAATTTAGTGTCCGTGTCCTTGTAATGACATTAATTGATCGTCGCAGTTACGTACACAACTTAAGCAGCTTTCATATATTCATTGGTATCGTTCGTGTCCGTGTTGGCGTAGCAGTTGACGTCTATGTTAGGCGTAGATTTTATAATTTCGGAAATGGAAAAAAAAACACACGATATTCTCGGTTTCTAATTTATTGGTTGGTTGCACGACCCAAAAACCTCTCTCACTCTCTAGTGAAATTTTGTTCTCTAAATGTCGCACATACATTGTTTCACTTATCTATCAGGAAACCTGTCAAACCCCCTATACCGGAGTGTTTCATTTGTGTCGCGAGATTCTCCTCTCAGCTTGCGTGTCTCACTAACAGAGCTCTTGACATTCAAAAATACGATTATAATCAAATGTTACTGACAACAGTTTCCGACATTAATTTCAGCGAAATTAGGAGGTGTTTTTCCAAAAATGTATACTCTTTCTTTACCGGGGCACTGGGATGAACATGTGAAACAATTTGAGCTCTCATCGACAATTTTCTTTGGTGTCTCCACCGATATGAACAGTAACAATAGCTGGATTATCTGCCACATCCACATTTTCGCGCGAATCACTACGTCATTCAGATTTTCTGGTATCTGATTGGTCTGTTCAATGGACCACAAACAAACCGCAAGGACAATGAGAAAGGAATGTTGTTCGGATGTGAGCAGCCGCTTCTTTTGGGTGAACGTTGCGTGACATCCAAAAAACGGCTGCGAGGGAGACTATTTGACATTTTGTCTCAGCCAATCACGTGCTTACTTAGGGTGCGTTTTTTTGGTATGATCCGTTTTTGGATTTGTGATCCGAGATCAAAAGGATCATGTCACATCAAAGGAACCGATGAATCCTTGTTCAGTGTGGATTCATCGGTTTCTTTGATGCGCAATGATCCGTGTGATCTCGAATCACAAATCCAAAAACGGATCATACCCAACAAAACGCACCCTTATACATTCGTGATACATGTGTTTTTAAAAACTGAGGCCCGGTGATTCATGTGCCGAACCTAACTGATGAATTAGTCCGGAAAAAGAGCGGCGTCTGAATCAGTTCGGTACGGCAGTTTTAATTCGGTGCGGCAACGTTGTTAAGCCCAGTTCAGACGCCGCTCCACTCATGTGCCGAACCTAATTACTTGGGCGTTTCCCAAAGGGAGCCCAAGTTTAAAATTGCCCTTCGTTTTTGTTGTTTTCTGCGTTCAGTCACAAATCGCCGTCTGGGCCTTTCAACGCATGTGTGCCGATTTATTGTGTAATTCCTGGTGCAAACCAGAAGGATCGCGGGCTCTGGGTACGAGAATAAGCACGCACATGGTAAAATATGGTGGATTTATCTCAAGTGTCGTCCTTGAAAGAAAGCACGAATATTATGGTCTCTTCTACGATCAAACCACATACAAATGCACACAGCGTTTGCGGTAGACCCACAGAAAACGTTTTGGAACGTTTTATGAAAAGGTCGCTCCGCGGACTTTACGAGAGATCAATTTACGAGCGAACATTTCTGAGTGAACCTATCGTGCAACCATGTATTTGTTTCGCGTGGTAGCATTTTCACTGAGATTCACGTCCAAAGTATTATAAAAAGCGACTTTAAATTCACTTCAAAAGCTCCCGTCGGTAACGTCCGATTTCATTCACGGAATTTGAACCTTTTGACACAAGAATGGTTAGTTTTTTTACAAACCCTTGTAAATCGCATGATTACATACGCGCGTACGTTTCATGTCGTGACTTTGGGGCCGGGCCGGGCTTTAGGGGCTTTTGAAATACTTTATCGAGTGCCCGCTTGCATTTCCATTTTTATTTATCTGTACGTATAAAAAAAAGTGACTGTGGAAGGCCATTCAATCAACAAAAGATAACTGAGATTTCATCATGTCGACTTTCTGGTGTTTAAACCTGAAGAAGCCCAAGTTCTCGCAGATATTCGTCTTGTTGAATGAGGTTTGACCTCGGAGCGACAATGGGGCGACAGCTGATTCAGATGGCGTACCGTGTGTCGAACCTAATATGCATTTTATACATTTATACACTGTCATAACAGGGACGGCGGAGCGTATTTTGAAGTGGGGGGGCTGAAAACGAGCGCCGGAGGCGCGAGTTGGTAGGGGGGTCTGGGGGCATCCTCCCCCAGAAAATTTTGAAATCTAGAGTCTCGGAAATCGTATTTACAACATTGTCCGCGACATACTTCTTGAAATAAGTAGCCTGGATAAAGCGTAAAATGAAAGGTACTTTTAACGCTTACAGCAATATTTTGGAGGTTATTTCTCAGCCTTCCGGTCTCCAACGCTAACCTGCGGTTTTTGGACACAAGCTTCCCGACTGTGGGAAGGAAGCACACGCTGAGAAAATGTTAAAAATACGTAAGCACGAAAAGTTCCGACGAGGCTTGTATAAAGTTGTAGCTTAAACAAAATAAAATGTCATCCTCCGCAAAAGTGGGGGGGCTAAAGCCCCCCCCCCCCGGCTCCGCCGCCCTGCATAATTGATGTCTTTGGTTCGGCACACGAGAAGAACACCGTATGGAACAGTCGCCGCTCTAGTGTCGAATAAGGTACCGGCACAGATGACGTAAAACAAGGCTAGACAATAAAAAAACATGTCACTGAATAATTTACACACAATGGTGAAACAATGTGCTACGTCATCTGTGCCGCTACCTGGAGAAGGAACCGAATAATCTCTAAAAAATTCACCAGGGTCAGCATCTACCTTGTCGAACTTAATAACGTTGCCGCACCGAATTAACACTCCCGTACCGAAATGATTCAGACGCCGCTCTTAATTCATCAGTTAGATTCGGCACATGAGTGGAGCGCGTCTGAACCGGGCCTAACAACGTTGCAGTTCCGTATATAAAAAAACATACTATTAGGTTCAACACGCTCAGCTCTCGCGTTAATGTCGCTCCAAAGTCGAGCCTTTAGGTTCGGCATGTGAGTGGAGCGGCATCTGAACTGGGCCTGACTAATCACCGCTGATAAAGAATCAGGGTGGTTACTTAGCTTCCCGCCGAGAAAGTTGGTTGTTGTGACAGTCGAGTGACGCACAGTAAACTGTCACACAACGAATCGCATACCAACAACAGAGGTAACCTGTGCTTCTCGCTAAAGTTGGTACTGTCTTTCAACGGATCGTGAATGTTCAGGCCGTGGAATTTTCTCTTTGGCCAAGGGGAAAACGCCTTAAGAAACAATTCTGGGCAATCTAGCGAAGAAACGCGCATGACAATGATGCCGGCGAATCGCACAGGCATAAATCTGACTTTTCCGATGCTGTAAGCTCGGACTTTTTGTTTAAGATTTTTTAGAGAGGTTTTTCAGACGTGGATTTATTGACCGTGTTTCTAAACTTGGAGGGTCATTTTTCCTAGTGATTGTGAGCAATGCGAAGAGCAGTGTGCGGAGTTTTATTGTGTTGAATGTCAACTGAAGTATTGTCCAAGATGTCGTTTTGTTTTTCACTCGAAGGTACGTTAATCAAGTGTATCCTTAGCGGTTCCATATAAATTTTGGTTAGCTTTGCCTTTCCTTTCGCTAGTCATCTTTTTTGGAATTAATTGAACCTGCTGCAAACCGTGTTCACGAATCTTCATAATCGTCTTGCACACTCAGGGGAAATTGCGTCAACACACGATTGAGTTGGTTGTTATGCATCTTTGTGAGTCCTGTTTAAATGAAACAAGGAAATTTAATTGCGATATCTGTGGCCTAGGTAAGTAGAGCTTTTTCGTTTCATGTGTTATTCTAAGTGAGAAAGTTGTTGAAGCGCATTTGAATTTGTACGTTAGTGCGTTACTTTACTTGGTTATTGTGTTACCAGAGGAATCCCCCATAATATTATTGCCATAACGTTAGTGCTTGAAAGAAGTTTAGATCGGCACTGGCCGAGATCCATCTAATTGGCAAACCTCTTTTTCTGCTAACTTTGAAAACCAATTATCAAATTTAATAACGAAAACAAGCAAATCAGTTATTAAATTAGTGCTACTAATGTTGTAGGGCAACAACCTCCATTGATTAAATGTTCATGAATCTTACGATTACAATAATTAGCGTAGAAAGGGAATAGTTGCAGAGCAAGCCGAGATCATGGCTGAAAAATGAGCTCAATTTTCGTAGAATTCTGTGATGTGTTGTGATTGTTGAAAGAGTAACCAACCAAAAGTATTGCTTCGTGTCACACAACTCTCTATCACGCTTCCTTCGAAGTGTGCTTTACAAGGATGCGTACTTAGGAGCTCATTTTGCTAGGCATTTTATGTGAAATTTTACATTTATTTCGAAGGTGTTTTTCTTCTGTCTTCCAGGTTTTTGTGACAGCTGCTGGTATATGTGGCATTCCAAAGGAACCCTTAAACAACACAAGCAAAAGCAGGCAATTGGAACTATAAGAAGAATTCATACTCCTCAAACACACCAAGAATTAGCTAGCAACGTGAGCTCGAGGACAACGGAAACATATTGCTTATTTGCACGATAAATTGCCTTCAGTTTTGACTTTACGTTCCTCATGCATTGATTGAACTTATATGCTAATGAAAATTAAAGATCATGGTGTCTTTTGGCTTTGTGTTACATGGAACACGTAATATTTTGTAAAATTGTGTCAGGTTCATGCCTTTAATTCATTCTAAGGAGGGAGGGGTAAGGTTAGGGCAGCTTGGCTGAGTGGTTAGGGTGCCAGACTTGTAATCTGTTTATTGTGGGTTTTGACTCCTGTCCCAACCTCTTGCTGGATTTGTTATGCAGTCATGCTGAGTGTCAAATCCTTGATCATGCTTGTAAATCGCCAACCAGTCTTCCTCCCACCAGTTGTTATGGTTAATAAAAGTTATGTTTTATTTGCAGTGTTTGTTTAATTATTTACAGTATCTCCGATTAGCATAGCAGTGCTAAATACAGATGATGATGATTAAGTATTATCTTTTCGCAGCTTGAAGAAGATGCTGAAGCAGGTCTTGTTGGGCCATCTAATGAGCAAACTGAAACAGACCAAGAGATTCAAATGACTGAAACAAGAGAACCTGAAGAAGGTAATGACAGTGATAATGAGGCTCCAAACAAGAGTGGACCCCTTCAAAGGAAAGGTGGCATTAAACTTTCACCAGGATCAACTCGAAGGTCTTCTTGGTAAGCTCAATAATTAACATATACATTGTTTATTAATTGTAATGGTTAGGTCATGGTCAAATAATAATAATGACTGATATTTATGGAACATGAGGGAAATTCATAATCAGATTCAGGTTTTTTTTTTTCAAGTTTACCTGAGACAGTGCCAAAAATATATCTTTTTACTAATTCTCTAGGCTCAAAGTTTACCACCTGTGTCATTTTGTGACCCATTCACTTTGACATTCAAATCCTAGCTGTATGCTGAATGTTTGTCCCATTAACTCAGTTGAATGGCCTTGTTCTCAAGAGTTTCTTAGAGCTCAGTGGTGGAGCATCCAAGCTAGTGATTGGAAGGTTGCTGGTTCAACTTATTGGGAAAACTCATAATTATTGCTTTTTGAGTTTGCCTGTGACAGTGCTGAAAAAAGAAAATCTCTAAAAAATTCACCAGGGTCAGCATCTGCCTTCTTCATTATTCCTGATTTATGTAAATTGGTCAATATGACAGTTATTATCATCATTGTAATCACGATGTATACTTCAGGTGATGATAATGGCCAGTGTTTATAGAACATGGGGGAAATTCATAATCAGATTCAAACAAGTTTTGTTATTAGTGGACAGTATGTAAGGTGTGTGTGAGACACAGGGAATCCACACAAGCTTTAACTAATACTTGTTTCTCTAGCTGTACCTTATTATTCTCCCCTCTGCCCCTGGATGGGGTGCTGTAACTCAGTGACAGTTTGACTGTAGATTAACACTCTGTAAATGGTTTGGACTTGGAAGTTCTAAATTAGTCATTAGTCAGAGGCTTCAAGAAAGTTGAGTGAGAAAGCTTTTGTTTAAAACAGGATTGGGGGGTTTATTTGACAATGTGTATTTAAGATCTTTTGTTATATCATAAATTGCAACTTAATTTTATACTTAACATGTATGTTAGGGAACTCTGTTTTATACCCATAGTAGTTTTGTTGTTATCATTGTTGTATATTCTAGCTCTATAGCTCAGCTGACAATATTACTCTCAACATAATTTAGGAATGCAAGAACCAAAGCACTTCTGGATTCGGTTAACTCTGGTCCAATTATAAAGAAGAGGAGAAAGTCTTTCCCTTTTGTAAGTTATAAACTTTTTGTAAATACATGTAAGTCCTGCTACTGTGTCAGTAGATAAATATTAGTGAAGATCCCTGTATATTGGTTAAGTACTGTACTCTTTGGAATTTGAAATGATAAGATTTAAAATAAGAATGTAACTATCCAGCCATCTCGAGTGAACAAGCTTGGTCAATAACAGGTTTAGTGCATGGTCATTTTGTTACCTCTGCCAAGGAGGTTATGTTTTCACACCTGTTTGTTTGTTTGTCTGTCTGTTTTAAAATCGTTTTACGCAAAAACTAGTCAACGGATTTGCACCAAATTTGGTGGAAAGTGGGATTTAGTGGAAGGTGGGATTTATCCAGATTAAACTCCGGATCTCAGATCCAGATGAGTGTAATATCAGGTGTACATACTGCATGTGGCTGGGCGGAGGTATGCCCTCTACCGAGTGCCCTTCTAGTTTTGCTTTTTTTTGTTTCACGGGACAAAGAAGGAAATCCCAGGCAGGTAAGATAGGCCCACCTTTCCCGCTCAGGTAGCTGATCAGACCTCAGTGTTCGCCTTATCTTGCCTGCTTGTGGAACCAGCCATGTAATGAGGGAAAATAGGAGGAATCTTCTTGGCTAAAAGCTGTCTGTCACTGACAGTTCTATCTTAGGAAACTGTTAACAGTGCCTTAGAAAGTTCAGCTTTTCTTTTTGTAGTTAGGTACAAAAAAATAATGGCTATTATAGATAATATGAACAAAAAGTGCAATCTTGTATCTTAGCAATCAAGAGCAAGCTCCAGGATGAGAAAACCACAGATGATGATGTCACAAAGACCTCATTTAAATGACGAAGAACTGGTATGTATGTATGCTGTTATTTGGTGGAAGGATTTTTTGACTTGTATGTATGCAACGTTTAAATATCCCTGTACAATTATATCAAGTCTGTGTTCTAAGTCTTTGTATTATTTAAAGCATTTTAGTCCTGTAAAGCTAAAAAGTGTTCATAAATTGTAAGAAGTATCTTCTGTGTATAATTGTAAATAAGATGATATGTTATTTACTATTTTTACCTTTTTAGAAACTTCATGTTTACAAGAAAACTCTTCAAGGTCTCATTTATCCCATTTCAGGTAGAGTTAATTGATAATAAACTAGATGCTCTAAGAAGCATTATTTTTACTCAGGCTTCATTTATATATTAAGAAAAGGAAAAGGTAAACAGCATCAATGTTTAGTTTCCACTACAGAAAAAAATTCAACTGAAAAGAGATTCAGGGTAAAAGGGCTATCATTAACTATTGAGTCTGTATTATCAATTTTGGTCAGCATGCCTTTGTCATTTGTGGTGGAATGATTAAACAATGGGCCATTTTCCAACTTGGGTCACCTTTGGTAGCCAGAGTTATCAAAAGTATATCTTACTGGTTTTGAATCAGTAGTACACTGTATTAATACCTTTGTAACAGTATATTATAAACTGTATGAATGTTCAATTTGGTTTAGATACCACTCCTCACAAGTTTGAGATTTGGTCAACTCAAGTGCCAGCTTACTGTTATGAATGTGAAGGTCTTTTGTGGGGCCTTGCCAGGCAAGGACTGAAATGCAAAGGTGCTGAGTTTATTAAAAGTACATTTTAAATGCTATAACACTACATAAAAACTGCATATTAAACACTAATGTGTGTCATGAGTACTGATTTGAGGAACTTTAATACTGACTGAGAATAGTATTATTACAAACCAGTTATGCTCCTGTTTGAATTGAACCAGGTCCTGGAAAAATGTTCTTGGTGTCTTGTTTGTGATATAGTTTGAGGTTCCTGTCTAAATTCTTAATTACTGTACATTCACTTTTGAAACAATAACAGAATTTGATGTTACATCTCAAATCAATTAAAGCCTCTTTTGAAGACAGCCTTACAATTACCATTTGCACAGTATTTATTTTCATTGGTTAATTATAAATTGCTTGTAGTGACCTGTAATTCTTCTGCCTTATAGAATGTGGAGTTAAATGCCATGAAAGATGCAAAGACCTTTTAAACGCTGACTGCTTACAACGTAAGTTTAATATACTGAATCTTTACTAGTAAAGTAGGTAGAGTAAGTTTGAAATATTGACAAAAAAAGTACCAGAATAACATTGTATAAATCCTTCTGTTTCACTTTTTATGGATACTCTCATACATGTAATGAAGGGTTGAAGTTTTACCATTAAAGACAGTTTAGTTGAAATGATAAATGTTCTCAATTTAAGCAGGTTCCAGGTGGAACGTAATAAGTAGTGATTTTTGTTTTTAAAACAAGCTGAGTCTTGCCTGATCTTAGATGTACCGTATTCGCACGTGTATAGGCCGCACTTTTTTTTCAAATAAATTTTGTGCAAAATGGGGGTGCGGCCTATACACGGTATAACTAAAATCTTTATATGATTTAGTGAAAGCCCCTTTAAAGTTGTCACGAAATTCTTTGTACAACACAAGTGTATAGGCTTGGGCAGATATGGAGCTTTGATATTTTAGTCAATCGCTGCTGAAACGAACATTTTGAAGCCTGAAAGCATCCGTCCGATCCTTGAACCTCCCTGAGATATAAATCATTGAATTTGGAGGCTTTAAATATTTCTCATAACTGAGAAATGATCCATGTATGTAGAATCTAACAGAACACGTGTACAAGTAGCGATCGCATGTCGATATGTCTCATGTGCAACATGCTTAGAAATAGATTTGAGATTCAACGTGGGCTTTTTCTACCCGATAATTACATTAAATTACAACTTAGCTTGGTTTCCAATGAAAACATAGTCCAAGAACATCAAACACTACATAGCAAACACAGCATAAACCCTCGTGCGAGTTGACACAATCCGCCGCCATCTTTGATTCATTCAGTAACCTTAGCAACCGATAACAACTGTGCGTGAACGAAACAAATGTCTTGAAGTTTGATCCCTGCACCTCACTGAATCAATAAATCCTTCAGAGACAATCTGAGGGATCTCACTGTTTCTCACAAAAAAGAAATGATTCAGGCATGTGGAATTGCCAGAATCTCCGTTAACATATCTGTGACAACGCGAGTACATGCAAGTACACCAAAGTAGCGATCGCATGTCTCGTATGCTTATGTTTTATATTAAATTTGAGATTCAACATTGATTTTTCTGTCAAATAATTTATCCGTTATGTGTACTTACATCTGAACTTTGTTTCTAAGGAAAACAAAGTCTGAGAACAACAAACACTGCATAAGAAACGCAACATGAACTTTCATACGATCGAGTTTAAACAGTTTTGTTTGTTCGATCGATCAAATGCATGCCATGTTAGATTATTTATCGCGATGAATTTTGTCAACAACAACAAATAACAATATCTTGGTGGTACTCGGCACTCGCCAGGCCTTTGCGTTTTTAAGAACGAATTTTTTTCAAGAAATATGGCAAAACTCGGGGTGCGGCTTATACATGACTGCGGCCTATACACGTGCGAATACGGTATATATTCAGTGCTTCCTTATGTTTTGTAGGTGCTGCTGAAAAGTCTGCCAAACATGGCACAGATGACAAAACACAGTCTATACGAATTGCAATGAAGAACAGAATGGAACGCAGGGAAACAAACAGACCTGAAATCTTTGAACAAATCAGGTGAGTCCCCCCTTGAACCATCTGACACTTAAGTAGTCCCTTACGCATTAGTTAAAAATAAGTTAATATCCAGAAACATTTCCGACATGAAAGCAAGTCAACTTCAAGTGACTTTGTTTTTTCTTTTTCTCAAATTGTATACTTAGGTCTTCTTTCCCCCACCCCTTACAGTTGATAATCGTTGAAAAAACTTTCAATGACTCCAGAAAGATTCACAAATAAATATTTTTTTTGTTTTGTTGTTATTAGTGAGGTGTTTCACATGGAGCCAAGAACACATGCTGGACACATGAAAGCTGTGAAAAACTTAATTTTGGATGGTACATCAAAGTGGTCAGCTAAAATATTTATCACAGGTAAAAGTCATGTTCTCTTTAACCTTGTAGCTGTTAATATGTATATTTAACAAATGTTGGATGAGGCTTGATATGATTTGAAGAATTATGCAGATTGAAAATTAAGGGTATTGTCTGCCTCAGCCTTTGGCTAAATATGAGGTGGATGATGTAGAAGAAAAAAAAAAGAAAAAATTGAATTCAAAGTAGTTTTTGAATGACATCAAGTATTAATCAGTTTTATGTTTTGGTTTTAATTTTGTATCAACAGTATGGACATAACATAACTATTTCAAAAAGGTGACATATTTTTGCAACTGGTGGGCTTTTGTTGTTTTGTGCTTTTAGTTAAACATATACTTGAAATTACTTTTTCACAGTTGTGAGTGCTCAAGGACTGATAGCTAAAGACAAGACAGGTACGCAGTGATATATAACATTCATTTATGATAACCTTTTTTATTACCAATATCTGAGTAATAAGGCATTCTCTGTACTAAGTACCTTGAGCTCCCTCATACATGAATGAAGGCTCAGAGAAGTGGTTGTAAGACCTACAGCTATTCAGGAGTTGATGATTTTCTTAATTCTTGTCACCTGTTTGCTTGGTAAGATATTAATATGGTAAGGGGAGTTGCATATTGGTCAATTTACAGGTAAAAACTCAGTCTGTCAACTGTAGAATCACAGAACTAAATGTATCTAAGTAAAACGGGTCAATTGTTGAATAGCTTTCCAGTCTAGCTGAGAGAAGTGTTGCCTTAAGAGTTTTATTCTACAAGTTATGCCAGTTTTGGTTTACAGCTATCTCATCTGTGGGTAAATGTTATTTTTTCAGGTACAAGTGATCCCTATGTCACAGTTCAAATTGGCAGAACAAAGAAAAGGACAAAGACTATTCCACATGAGCTCAATCCTGAATGGAATGATACCTTTCCTTTGTGAGTGTTTTTATTCGAAATGTTGTTGCTGGTATAACCAGCTACCATGAAATTACTGACAAGTGTTGTGTACTTCCAAAACACAACATTACCTGTCAATAAGTGTTCTGATATAAATCCATTTTGATTTTTGTCAACTTTTTATCCTCTCTGAGTTTAGAGCACTGAGTGTTTTCTTTAGCCATCTGTATCTTTCTAGATCAAAATGACTTGTGTACGCTCTACTTCTTTTGCTCCTACAACATGATTTATTAAAATACGCAATAGCTACTATTTTTGAGCAAGTAGATTATGAGGTCGAGATTTCTGTGGTGTGATAGTTGGTGAAGCCGAAGGCCAAATCATCTATCACCTTATAATAGAAATCCAGGGTGAATAATCTAATTATTTTAGTAAAAATTATAATAGACAAATCATATGTCAGTGAAAAAAAATTACCAAAATATTAAATCTTCCTGAGAAACTTTGCTTAAGGACGAACATGTCGTCATCTTCAACCAAGTGCTGCACTGTAATGGGTGACAGTGTACAGTAGTGACGTTGATTGATCATCGCAGTTATATACACAACTTAACCAGCTGTGAAATTAAAGCCTGAAAAAAATTCAGGCCTGAACGGGATTCGAATCCATGACCTCTGCGATACCGGTGCAGTGCTCTACCAACTGAGCTATCAAGCCAACTTGGAGCTGGTCAGTTGTGAGTTCGTAATATTCCCGTATATGGAGAAGTGTACAGTAGCTCAGCCAATAAGATTGCAGCATTTGCATTAGTATACTGTTTGGAGAATGGTGTTCTCCAACTTAGTCACAACTGCTAAGGTTTTACTGATATTTATTTAGTACATGTGTCGACCACTCACCCTCCATCTCTGCGAGCTAATAAATTTCACGTCCGTTCTTATTACAAACATTCGATTGGAAACTGGAACATATCAAATGACTGACAGCAATGTCAAGTCTCTTTCCGGAAATCGTTACGTAATACAAATCTCTGACAACTGGTAGATTTTTACTAATCAGAGATAGATAACAAGTAAGGAAATGTCAACAGTCTGCAAGAAATAAACTTAGTGATATTCCTGTATTACCTTTGGCATGGGATAACTATATCAAAAGTTTGTGAAAACTGTAGGTACTATGCTACCGGTTTACAGTCATTTCTCCCAATGGTCAATTCCACCGAAACCAGTTTTTCCGAACTGAAGTCGTTTCGCCCGAACCAAAAGTCAGTTCACCTCAAGGAAAGTCGTTTTGTCCGGACTTACTGTTGTAGCAGTCCCTTCGCCCGATCGAAAATTAGGTTCTCCTGGACTGTTTTCTTAAGGAGGTTCAGTTAGTAAACCAGTTGTAAAGTCTGCTTCGATCAGTTTCTCAATGATTTTAAAATAAGTTTGAACACTGGGCAAAGGGGTTTCATTGTCTGTATATGTAAATGGTTCAGTAAACTGGTAACTTTGTTCTAATTTGATGTTATCAAACATGGATTATGTGTCACGTAATGTAACCGAAGCAGTTTAAATTCAAGTGAGTACCACGCTGGTCCGTATACGTATACAAACAAACTTTAAACTTTGTCTGTTTGTAGAATTATTAGTCCCTTCTATTTGTTTCGGGCGAAATCACTTTTTATTCGGGTGAATCGTGTTTTGAGGTTCGGGCAAAACGACTTTTAAGGTTTGGACGAAACGACTTAAGTTCGGACGAACTGATCATCGGGCGAAACAACCGGTTACTCTGATACCATAGTTATTAACTATGTCTGATACCAATTACACTATTCTTGTTATTCAAATTTATTAGTTTATGTGCGCTACCTTTGTTATTTGTTTTCATTTCCAGTGAGTGCCACAACTCTTCTGATCGCATCAAAGTGCGTGTCTGGTAAGTGATGGGTTTACGTGGTAAAGTGTGGTTGATTTTATATTATCTCTAACTCTGGATCATTAAATTTTTTGAGAAGCTTTATCAAAGACTTGATACAAATGTTTGATCACATATCAAACACCTCAAGTTTTGTTGGAAATATTCCAGAGTCTTTCAGTTCCTTTTTCTGTGAGCAAACACCGTTTCTCGTGTGTGATATGTAACTTCAGCACACTTAAGGTTCAAAACCTGGTCTGATATAAAAACCAGGTCATCCATATCAGAATCTGACAAAGTAATCACTACACTAACATCCCTTCACAAATTGTTCGACAAACACGCATTAAATATTTAGAAAAAGGAAACAAATTTTATTGACACGGTTATTGACACTTTTTGAAATAATTGATAGGTGCAATGATTGCATACATTATGCATTTAGTTTGATTCAAATTGTATCAGTGGTGTGGGAATACAACTTTTTTTCAATGTTTCTGTAGGGATGAAGATGATGACATTAAAGCCAGGGTAAGATCGAAACTCATCAGAGAACCGGATGACTTTCTCGGACAAACAATCATCGAAGTGCGAACACTGAGTGGAGAGATGGATGTCTGGTACAACTTGGGTACAGTATCTTCTTCTTTTAATTACAGTGCGATAGTGCAGTAAAGCTGACAAGGTTCCTAAATAGTGTGACAGGTCAGGCCTCGACATAGACTTAAATCTCAGCTTGTCATTTGAACAAATAACTCTTAAACTTTAGCTACCAAGGGCACTTGCATGCTTGCTCAGGTCTTTTACAATACCGGAGAGAAGTAACCTAATGGGAAATGCAGAGCAGAACGCGTCGTGATTGCTTCTGTCCACGTTCTGTTAAAGAATGCAACGTGTTCAGAGATTATTTTGAATTTGAAACATATTCTTGCATTCTTTTCTCCAATAACTAGCTGTAATCTTTTCCGATCCGAATTTCACTGTCTGAAATACTCTCCTCTTACTAGAACGGGAAAATTGACTTTTTACGAGATGAAAAGTATAGGAAGGAAAAACAGTTGGGCAAGTTATGAAGGAAATTTTCCTGCCCGTCAGCAATACCCACCTGTCCCAGACGACATGATGGGGTTATTGGCGCTTAGATTGGTTGTGTGGGAACCTCTGCGACCAACTGTGACAAAGTGCACGTCTTTGGTTACCGATTTGATGTTTAATATTTTGATAATCCATAGAAAAGAGAACTGATCGGTCAGCAGTGTCTGGAGCAATCCGTTTACGAATCAGTATTGAAATAAAAGGAGAAGAGAAAGTGGTGCCATACCATCAACAGTATACTTGCCTTCATGAGGTGAGGAGGAGGGGGGGGGGATGGGGGGGGGGCAGACTGGGATTTGTTTTACCTTTCTTTCATGTGAAAGAGTGGTTTTCAGTGTGCTCTCAAAAGCAATTCTGCGATTGCTTTTGTTTCTTTATTTCCCATTTTAACAGTTTTTGATTGTTATTTCATAAATGAAAAATCTTCGCAGTTATGTAAACAACATGGTCAGTTGCAGAGATAAGACATGAAAAATTTCAGGCTTGAACGAGATTCGAACCCATGACTTTGCGATACCGGTGCAACGTTCTAACCAACTGAGCTATCAAGTCAACAGGGAGCTGGTCATTTGTGAGTTCGTACTGTACCCGTTGCAGATGAAGAAATGAGTGTATATAGATGAAAATTTCATTTATGTACACTGCGGTAGAAAGATATTTAATAAATGAAAGATCCTCGCAGTTCTGTAAACAACATGCTCAGTTGCAGAGATAAGACATGAAAAAAATCAGGCTTGAACGAGGTTCGAACCCATGACCTCGCGATACCGGTGCAACGCTCTAACTAACTGAGCTGTCAAGTCAACTGGGAGCTGCTCAGTTGTGATTGGTGGTTGACTGAAGAAGCTGGCCTCACTCTCTCAACCTTCAGAAACAAAACTTAATGTAATGGTGACTAAGTAGCGTGATTTTTGGTACGAACGGAGATGATGACATCTGTTTACTTTGAATTCTGATTGGTTCGTTGGACTGAGTGTGTCCGTTGTGATTGGCTGCGAGCATTACTTTGGTTTTACAACAGTCATTTTAAATCCACTTCAGATAATTGATAACCAGTTGGTGTACATGTTGTAGTTCAATGTTATCCTTGGTTTAACGTACCAAAAAAAAAACAAAGGAAAATAAAATTAAAACCGAAGAAAAAATTGAACCACAACATAGAAATCAATGTTGTAGTCTTGTCAGAAATATTGGAAAAAATGTGACAGTGTTAATGTTAAATTACAATATGTCTAATGGACTTGACTATGGTGCTTGTAGCCTCCTCTCATTGTAGTGATTGCGCTCCCAACATTGCAAAGTGTAAAAATATAATGTTATCGTCAAGCCATGACAATATTCTACATTTTGTAGTAATTGATAATTTATATATGCAATGTTTGGGTCAGTTTCTTCTGACTGCCGAACTAGACGTCAAAGTATATTTGACAGACAAATTACTTAGCACTCTGCAATGATGAAAAATTATGTAGTCTACAAGAGTTATTGATAAGTTATACTATTTTTTCTCCAGAACGTTTTTCATTACCTGTACGAGAAAAATAGGGGACAGGTACCACTTCCACAAGCAGGAAAAGTAAGTTTAAAATAACGCTTATTTGTTATATAAAGTTTGGGTATCTTCCGATTGCGAGCAAATCGAAACTGTACCACTAAACTTTACCACTAAATTTTATATAGTAAATCGAAAATTGCATGGTGGCTTAGAGATATGAAATTTCTCTTCTCTTGTTGAACAATATTTCATTCACCTACTTCGCCAACGCTTGAATGTTTGTGAACACGAGAAGAGAAATTTCGTATCTCCGCGCGTCTGTGAATTATCCTCTACACCTTCTATCATGCGACGGTAATGATCAAAACTATTCAGATTTGCTGTATACATATACGTACTTTATGTGCTTGTGTTTTCTTTCTAGCAGAAGGAAGAGCAATGGAAAGTTTTCTTTCCTCAGCCTGCTCTAGAGATTGTCAATGAGTTTGCTATGCGATATGGGATTGAAACAATTTACCAAGCCATGACGTAAGTGTTCCATGACGTAAGCGAGCCAATACAGAGGTGCTTAACTGAACCTTCCATTGTGAAACTGTCGAATGTGTTATTTATCTTTTTATATTTATTGTAGCATTTTATTTCTGAGAATTAACGCTTCTGCAAAAAGTCCTAAGATTTTGCCGTGCCTGGCCCATCAGGCTAATCTGATTAACAAATAGCAAGGTAGAACTTGAAAAAACGTATTTTTCTTCAAAGTGGAAAGTCCAAACGAACAACCAAATACAGGACACAGGTTTCCTGTTAAATGGCAGAGACCATGCAAAATTGTGGCTTATTTGAACCAGTTTTAATTTTACGGCCAAATTGTCGCACATGATAGTTTAGCTCTCGAGGCTTCAGTTGTGTTGATGTCGAATTTGCTTTTTTATCCCACGGGCGGTGCATTGTCATCCATGTGAAAGTATTGCTGTGGGACTTGAAATAAAATGACAGTTGTCCAATACAATGTAAATGGCTGGAAGGAAGGATGAATAAGCGACTGGGATCTGAATTGTCAGATACGTAAGCTTCAGAAAAGAAACAAGAATTTACTAACAGCAGCTTATCCCTGTATGCTGTGACCTTTAACGTACACTACTTCATGTAATGACCGTACTATTAAGTGTCGAGGTAGCATTCCCCAACTCAGCAACCTTCAGATTTTGAGTGATCTGATTGGCTCACTGTCTCGGGGTTTTGAACACTATTCGCCTCCTACTGGTGAATAGTGCCAAAGGTTCTTGGAAAGTTGTGCAAGTGCGTTTTGTTAGTATTTAAGTTCCTATTTTAAAGGCAAAGTTTCATTGTCATTTTCATTGGTATGTACTCAGACAATTACTCTCTTAAATGGAGGTGAACAGTGGCCTTAGAAATGTTCGCTGTGCCACTTTTCACCTCACTTGTAGAGAATCCTCGTTTTTAAGGTTATCTACATAGAGCTCATGTTAACATCTCCATTCCCTACGACCTCATCTCCGTGCCTGCGTATGGCCGTACAAGGGCGAGTCATGGCTTTAAGATGAGGGTCCCATCCTCTCCAATCGACGCTTACAAACACTCTTTCTATGTAAGATCAATCACTGTATGGAACGCGTCATCACCCAATGTTATTAGATCTGCATCTTATCAAGAACTTATCCGAATATCGAGTGGCCACCACTTTAACATATTAATTTAATTACTTCAAATAATTAAATGATTTAATTATTTTTTATCATAATACGTAATTTGTAATTTCGTACCATGTAATTTTAATTGTAACTTTACCATGTAAATTGAGCGACTGCTGGTCACTCCGTTGCCGAATTAGCATTTGTCAACTCTTGTGGCAATTACCTTGATTAAAGATTAAACTCTTTAACTTCTTTTATAAACCATTTTTCGGTGATTCAGTTTCCCACTGACGAAGCACCAATTTAGCACCATTATATTTAGTAATTGGTTACCCTGTTTTTTGTTTGTATATTTTTTGTTCTAGCCATCTCTCCTGTCTCACCACGTGCTACATGTGCCCTGGTGTGCCCGCGGTAATCAGCAGTCTTCTTGCAAACATCAATGCATTCTTCTCTCACACCACAGCAAACTCTGCCACATCAGCGTCACACAGATTTACATCAACAAACTTCGGGGTAAGTACTCCAACCCGGTTATGTTTTTGGAAAGTACCATAAGATCTACTAAAAGTCTTATTACCAATTAATCATAACTTTAACAAAATTTGTGATATATATAAACTTCTTTTTTCTTAATCAAAACACATGAAATTCCAAGATTTGTTTTGCTAGCAGTGAAAAAAAAAAAGCCATTTAAGCGCGCGCGTGATGGCGCGTACTGTCCAATTACTCAGGCATGACGCGTACTGTCCAATTTAACTGTCCTATTAAGGCTGAAATCAGGGCAGTTGATAGCCAATCAGATTTAAGAATTTTGTTATAGTTATGATTAAGCATGAAATCGCACTATGCACTTTTTATTTTTCTAACTGACATTTTTGTGGGAGTAAAACGTATCTGGCATTGAGTCATTAACTTGCAACCCAATTTGATTCGAGGAGATGCCTTAATGTAATGGTTAGCGTTTCGGACGTCTAAGCGGGAGGTCCATGGTGGTGGCATTGTGTTGTTTCCCCCACAGTCTCCCCACCCAGATGAAAAAATGGGCACTGGTGATATAACGAAATTTTTGCATGAACCGCTGCAAAACGCAATTAATGGAACGTGACGCCCCACGGCTAAGATGGCAAGGCCATTAGGATTTCTTAACACACGTAATTTTGTTCAAATGTTCCTTTGGTTTCATCTGTGTACAAAAGCTACGCTATTTTTATGTTGCAAGATGTCTAACTTAGCTTTCTACCGTGTACTAAGAGTGGTTGATACAGTAAACGGCCTCACTCATGTCTGGCCATAAGATTACGCAAGGTCTAGCCATAGTTGTAACGCAAAAGACCATTGGCCTGCTGCTAGACTAATGTCTAGCTATACAGCTCATATTCACATTTCTTAGCATCTTACGCGAAAAGACAGTTTCTAACCGTAAATATCACGTAAATTTTGTCCAGTGTACTCTCTCTAATTTTAAAATAACTTAACGTCACTCCTATGCGAGGAACGGTGACATTAAGCTGTGGGTAACCCTGCGATGTACTGACACCCCATCGAAAATGACTAATCCACAGTCAGACACCTTTAAATACTCTGAAATTTTTTATCTTTCAGAGCGACAAGTTTGTGAAAATTGTGGACCATCTTTACAACACATTGAGAATTGACATCGCTAATTACAGGGTACTGTGTCTCCTTAAGCTGAATATTTACTTGCATGACAAGTTCCACTTTCATCTTGTTTTCTGAAAGTTCAACACGGTCATGTTGAACTTGATTATGAAACCTTTAATTTGAGTGCTGTTGGCTCAAGGGCCGGATATTTTTAATCCAATACATTTGAACAATTTCTGTGGGGAAAGGAGAAGCTGGCCTTACTAGCCTCACTCTCATGTTTTGGCTAAGACTGAAATGTCCATTTTTTTTGCTCAGATTGAAGAACGGTCCCCGAGAACAAGCCACAAGCCCAGCGACAAATTTAATCTAACTTTGTATAGTGTTTTTCTTAATCGATTATTTTTATTAGTCGCTTAAAGAATCTCTTGTGGCTCGTGCATAACGTCCATTGTCGCTGTTAATTTTTGTTATGTTTGGTCTTGGGAGTTGGCAATTATTCTCAAAAGGTTAGAGTTTCTAAGGCCTTTTTTCCTTTACCCTCAAAAATGTATGTTTTGTACACTTCATACATTCAAACATTCAAACACCCATATCCTCAGAATCTGTTGATCTTATTTTGTAGACCAATTTTCCTTCATCCAGCCCGGAAAAGCTTGTGGATCTCAAGTCATCTGTTGACCTGCTGACAAGTGTCACATTTTTCAGAATGAAGGTATTTTTTTTGAATTTAGAAACCACCTTATGTTTTGATTGGTAGAAAAAATAACGTACAAGTATCTGGGCAACTGTGCACCTACCCCTCCCCTAACCCAACAAGTTATAATAAGTTAAGAAGTTAGTGTTAATTTTGCTTTAAGGGAGGGGTAGGTACACAGTTGCCCAGATACGTACGTTCAATAAGTCCCGACATCTGATTGGTCAACATATCAGCTATTCTTGATGGACATTTAAGAATGACGATGTTCACGCTTGGAACAAACGATGTACTTCATACGATAGAATTCAATGAACATTAGTGAAGTATCCAAACAGGAAAGGATTTTAATGCTAGAAGCCATATACTGTAATGTGAAAAGCATCCCATGGTTTAAGATTACAGTATCAATTTGTCGTGACCTAGTTATAAGTGGCCTGCTTAGCCGGGTTCACAAGGATGGGATAAGGGGACCAACCCCCCCCCCTCCCCGCCTCCCCCCTCACCCCACTTTGAAGGCCGGCTACGTAGGCTGAGTTATAAAAGTGACAGAACCAAGTACCGTGAGAGCATTAAGAGGAGGAAGTAGGGGAGGTGGGTTTGGGGGAAGGCGGGTTTGGGGGAGGAGGGCATGCCGCAGTCTTTCCCTCGTACCCGTTGCATAGCTCCTAGCTGTATGGGGGGAACCTACGTGTAGCCGCACCCTCCCCCCGAAGGAAAAAACGTTTTTTCCTTCGGGGGGAGGGTGCGGCTACACGTAGGCTATATGGGGGAGGCTGACAATAGGTACAATATGTCTTTGCTTGGGAGACACTATCATTGGGTGCAATACTTGTCACAGACAAAGCTGATTTTCCGCGTTTAATAACTGAAACGTTCTTGGGAGTCGTATTTCTAGTAACTGAATGTTTCTTGTAGGTTCTCAGTCAGAGACCACCACGGACAGCCGAGCTTGTTAGCGATTGTGTCAAGGTTTGTAGCTTGCCTTACCTAGAAGTGAGTAGACATGACTAGTCAAGGTACCCATAGATAGTTTGTAGTTTCCTCCCTGCTCATGAAGCCATATCCGTTTGACTCTCCAGTTTATTCATTCTCGCATTTTTTTTTTTTATGCAGAACTGCATGAAGGCGACTTATGCATATTTGTATGCCAACTGCGCTGAACTGTACGACAGAGAGCTGGCATCAGAGCACTCTTCTCTGGACACTAACATTCGTTCTGGTCCTAAGAATCTGGATTTCTGGCCTAAACTCATCTCACTTGTGGTATCTGTGGTTGAGGAGGACAGGGGTGTCTACACACAAGTGTTGAATCAGTATGTTTCACCACTTTTATTTCTGGTCTGTGCGTAGTTCCCATAGTCAGAAGATACAATCGCTCAACGAACATCTTATGATGGAGTTAAGCATTTTCTTAGTTCAGATTTCAAGTTTTATCGACATAATGTTTGTGATTGAGGAAGAGAGAGATGTCTCCACACAATTTTGAATCAGTATTTGTCATTTCTACGTCTTATCTGTGTACAGCTTTCATAGCCGGCGCGACTCCTGATGGAGTTCGAAGTTTACTTTAATCAGATTTCAATTCAAGAGCGACATAATTCGTGTTTGCTTTGGCTTTGCATTGGTTTCACAGATTATTTGTCACTGAACCAATTCTTCCTGAGTTCGATTATAAATTGAAAGCTAAAATTTGATTAACCCTTTACTCCCCAGGTCAGACTAGGAATGCTATGTATTTTTCTGTGTTACTCTGGAACATTTGGTGCTGGACCGGTTTAAACTCTTTGGGTTTATGATTTTCTCCATTTTTGATGTTTGAATCACAAAGTAAGAAGTTCTAAGGAGAAACTGCACAGTAGACATCTCTTCGGTGATATGGTTAAAACTCTGCTTGTTGTTTGTATCTACAGGTTTCCATCAGAATTGAATGTGGGCGTGGTCAGTGCACAGGTTTTTTGGAACATGTTCTCTGCAGATCTGCAAGAGATGCTGAAAGGTAAAAAACAGTACACGTCTGTCTGATCTGACATATCGGTCTTGGCCGAGTTCTTTTTTGCCCTTTTATTGACCGAGACGTAGTCGAGGTCATTAAAAACGCAACAAGAACACGATAAATATCCAGCCAAGCTTGGTCAATAAATCAGCCAAGCTTGGTCAGTAAAGGATTTATTTATTTGTTTCGCGGGACAACGCGGGAAATCCCGGGCGGGCAGGATAGCCAATCAGAACTCAGGATTCGTCTCATCTTGTCCGCTCGCGGAACCAACCAATCATAACAGCTTTTACTAACCTGGACGTAGGTGTCAAATTTAGCATTTCTTTTACAAAAACTCGGGTATTCTCCATTAAAGTCTGATCCCTGATCTTGTTTTGTAGACCATTGTTCACAGTTGAAGCTGAGATGGAACAGTTCCGATTACATGAATTTGCACTTTAAGGTGAGTGCCATTTTTTGACAAGGTGGGAGGACACCCAGTCTTCAGTTTAAACCTTCATCTAACTAACAAAGCTGTTGTGTCCCTCTGGTTGTAATCTTTTTGAAATGTAGAGGCCCATGCCTGAGTCTTACTTCTCAAACTAAGTGGCTATACCCAAAAGAAAGACAAAGGAAATCAAGCACGGTGACGAGTTTGGGTATCAGGTCAAATATGGCTTGTTTTAGAATCTTAAATGTCTCCTAAAAGTCATATAAACGGTTTTTTGCGTTTTACAAAGAAATTTCATTTTGCCCCGAGTAACTGGGCGAGGCGAGATCTCCCTTCGTCCCGGGACAACTTGTAAAGGATCAATATCAGTTTCTGGGCAACTGTGCACCTACCCCTCCCCTAATCCAACAAGTTATAATGAGTTAAAAAGTTAGCGTTAATGCTGGTTTAGGGGAGGGGTAGGTGCACAGTTGCCCAGAAACTGATATTGATCCAACTTTACTAATGTAAGCGTGGCTAACCATCATTAACAGTTTCATTCGTTTGTGTTGAATGAGAAAAAATTCGCTCAAAGTTATGCTGCTCAGAAAATGTAGAGAAGCTGTCTATCATCATTCGGCGGCGTTTTGAAGACGTAACAGCATCGAACTCGTTGTCGTACCTCTCCTATCCTATTCCTGTTTCTTTATTTGTGATCTTGACGATATCTTTACTATCAGGTGAAATGGTTTTACAACGAGTATGCCAGCCATTGTCCAGAAAACAAAGGCAAGATTCCAGAGTATGCCAGGTAGAGTTCCTTCGGGTGTCTTTTTGCCATTCGTAAAAAGCTCCACGCGGAATGATCTTGTCAAAATAGAGAAAGATACTTATAAGTAATGGTAATAGGATTGAGTGGAGTCCAGTTTGGTCGGTAATAATACGAGTGATAAAATCGGACGACCGCGCAGCAGTGGTGGTAGAGCAATGGGCGTCAACGATGCTTCGCCACCGAATTCTATTTGCTGCCGCCTTCTTTGCTGCATTCCAGCTGATGTCAGCTTTCTTTAACTCCTCCTCCAATTAATCATAGAAATTACAATTTCCGAGAAAAGAAGAAGAGCCAAATGCCAGTTATGAAAGAAAATATTGTCATTGTTCAGGGGAAAAATTTTTTTGTTTTAAAGAAAGCCCCAATTTAGGAGTCTGTAAACTGTTTCTATGGTGATTGAAACCAAGGTTGTGATTGGTTGATTTAAACTATAACTTTGAATGTGATTGGCTTATTGAACTGTCCGATAACAAACTGTCCGATAGCATTTTTGCAAGTAAATTAGTGGAAAATTGGAATTTTATAAACCAATCACAATCATGGAAATTGTAATTTTTATGATTATAATGTATTATTAATTAAATTATAAAATTTCGCTACTGACGAAAGGCAAACGCTGGAAACATCAGCTTCGTTTAAATCTTACAGTGGTAAGACTGACTACTTACTCTATCGACTCGTTTTAAAGCAGTTGTTTTGTGTGTGTTAATTTTCTACTGACGCAGCACCAGTTTCTTTAGAAACTAACTCTTTTATGCTTTTCTATTTTCCAGTTGGTTTGAACCATTTGTTTCTCAGTGGCTGACTGAAAATGATGAAGTATCCATGGAGTTCATGATTGGTGCACTCGATAGAGACATCAGAGATAAAGTAATTTGGTTTAATATATATATATATATATATATATATATATATATAGTTGTTGCGGGAGAAAAAAAACACACAAACAAACTACAGGTTTTTCCCTACAAGCCTGTTTCGTGGTTGCCCACTCATCAGGGGATATCGCTTTTCTCGTTTACGGTTTTAGTGCTTGCTTTCTCAGTCTGCTGAATCCCCGTAGAAGTATTATAGTCAAATATAGTTTTATTAGTGTTATTTTTGTCTGGTCAACCAATATCTAATGATGTTTGACGAAACAGGCTTGTAGGGATAAACCTTTAGTTTGTTTGTGTGTTTTTTTCTCCCGCAACAACTACTTCGCTCTACGTTCACGTATTGAGCACTGTTTTACGATTAATCAACTTTTACACTTTAAATATATATTATAAGATAAGCGAGTGAGTGAGCGACAAGAAAAGGGACAAGTGACAAGTGAATGATAGGAACGAACCATTTAAACCTATTACTAACCGAGTGTAGTGATTGGTTTCAAGTTATTATGTGGCAGTTGGGCCATGCGTGCACAACGGTCCGTATGGCCAAATCCCACCAAGAAAAACGAGTCGGAACGCTCGTATTTTCCTGAAGATTACGTTGTCGTAATTATAAGATTCACAGTGTTTCTAATTTTGTCGTATTGTGTTTCTTTATCGCTTTTCTCGTTTACGGTTTTAGTGCTTGCTTTGTCAGTCTGCTGAATCCCCGTAGAAGTATTATAGTCAAATATAGTTTTATTAGTGTTATTTTTGTCTGGTCAACCAATATCTAATGATGTTTGACTCTCAACAGTTCCCCACGAGTTCTTCACACACCTTGTTTTCAAACTCTGTTGTGGACATCTTCTGTTTTTTGAACCAGGTTAGTTTAACAACTGACCAACTTCACGAATGTAAAGTTGTTCAGAGGTCTGACGAAATTTGGGGATAAATTTGGTAGTGAGCTAAATCTGGAAATATGGGTCACAGATCAAAAACTATTATTTTACCATAAAAATCGCCATGAGTAATGACTGTGCAACTTTTCTTTGCAAAACCAAAAAATGGCCATCATGCAGTGAGAATTGAAGAAAGTATCGAATCATTTTACAACCAAAGTCGAAAATCCAAAATTTCGAATATATGAAACAAATCATACTTTGTGTAGGGGATGGAGCAGATGTAATGGAAGATGTGAACCTCGAAACTTTAAGCAAATGCAACAAAGAACTGGTGGGTTTTGCAAAACTGAGTTAAATCGATTAAATTTTTACTGTTGTTAACAGTTAGTTTTTTTTTCTGTTTTTTTTTTCCTTCAAAGAACTTTGAAATTGTAAGGAAGCTTGATTGTCCAGACCCAGAAATACAAACACGCTACATTATCAAGTTTACTATGGTAAGTTGATTGTCTTTAATTTGTATGAAAATGTTCATTATTGTAAATGTTTTTGTGCCCAAGGCAAACATAAAGAGAAATTTTTAGTACTGTTAAAACTTCTATCCTAAGTCCATACATGCGTAAATCATTAGAGCCGATTAAAAGTGCAAATTAAACCGCGGCGTAGAAGAATTTGGAACAGACAGAGATCAGCAGTCTATTTAAATAGGCTAATTTGTTTTCAGTCGGTGGACATAACAAACAGAACGCAGTAGAAATAACGATGTTTTTACTAAAAATGTAGGCTTAATGTGCAGAGGTTTGACCGATAACTGTTCTCAAGCGTAGTCAAGAAGTTGGAATCCTGAACAGGCATTTTCAAATCTAAGCGGAGCTCTTGACAAGTACATTTTCTAGTTTAGAAGTAGTAGATACCTGACTTCAAGAGTGTGGCGCAATCAGCATTCTTAAAACGGCTGTCAATAGAGGTAGTATATAGGAAAACTCAACAACTATCAAAAAAGGAAAATGGAATGACTAAATCCTAATATATTAAGTGCTTAAACTTATACTGTATATTATGCTCCGAGTGAAGGTGAAAATGTATAAACAGCTAAAGTTATAAAAAGGAAAACGTAAACCATTCATGTACGACAGCTTTACCATTCAGCCACCACGACCTTTGTCGTTGTTTAAGAGTAAGTAATGTTACTGAAAAAATTGAACATTGAGTTTAAACTTCTGTGAATTTTATTTGGGAGCCTTCGAACTCAACTCGATCGTAGAAATCTGTGAGTCGGTTGAAATTAGTTCAATTGACATAAGTTGAAATCATTTGGTTGAAATCAGTTGGTTGAAATCAGCTGGTTCGACTGGAAAAATAAATCAAGTATATGAATGAGAAGAAAACGATAGCAGGAAGATATATGCAAAAAAGGTACTTACAAATGCTTCCCTTGCCTAGCTAGCTAGAAATGAAATTGCTGACAAACGAAAATTGAATTTGAAATGAACTTAGGTGTGATATAAAGAAAGTGCGTGAAAATTAAAATATGAATTTATGCGTGACCATGGAATGTAAGGGTTTCACGTTTGAATCCTACAAGTAAAACCTTGTTTTCATTGTAAAAAAAGGTTAGCATTGCAGCTTAATATGCTTCAGTTAATAGGTCGACTTTATCTGCTTGTTTTTAAGACTGTGCATTATGTACTGCTTCAGTACTCTGAACGGATAACAGAAGAGTTCAATAGGTGGTGTGGAGACGGAAAGACGTCTTGTACTCTGATGAACAACATTCAACAATTGCGCATTCAACTGGAGAAACTCTATGACACCATGGGAGGAGAAACGGTATACTAACCTCTAAATGACTCATGGGTTCCAATAAGTATACGTTATTGACGAAGCGTGAGGTTAATATGGCTGCATATTGACCAATTTCTTTTTTTCGAGGTCATTAAACGAGACGAAGCGGAGGTCAACAGAAACGAAAAAAAGAACGAGGCCAATATGCAACCTTTTTGACCTCACGCTTGGTCAATATAGGATTTATTTCACCACGCTGTTTTCTATTGCGGGACAATAGAAATGGGCAGCATTCCCGAGGGAGTAGCCGATCAGAACTCAGGACTCACCTCATCCATTACCAGAGATATACCGTCTGATCTTTTCTCACTGTCAGTTACCAAATGCGTCCAAACTAAAACTTTACTGGAAACAGTTGCCTATGATGACATTGATAGGTGACGACTTCAGATTTTAAATGCAGCGTTGCATAGATATAGATAATCTTTCAGAGATGTATGCTCTTTGTTGAAGTTTAATTGTATAATAGTAGGTTGTGGTTGAAATCAGTTCTTGGTAACAACGACAACTAAAGAAAGAATATTGTATGATTTTCAGTCTCTCACAAGGCCAAAAGTCTTCTATAATCAGTAATCTCGGTAACATCGTGTACTGCATGCATCGTTCTTAAGATCGAGACATCCATTTATTTTAGTTGGGATGTTGCAATTGATGAATTTAACTGTCAAAGGGAATGGCGTTTACATGTAGTTGTCATTCTTAATTCGGTTTAAAACACTTTTTTATTGTGAGCTAAAATTCTAATTCCTACAAATATATCTAGTTTTTGTAGACCTCATCATATTTTAAAATAGCTGGCCTATATTTGGAACCTTGTATTCTAAGGTCACCTCAGATTGGTCATTTGATATGGAATGTAGCGTAAATCCATAATCCAAATGAGACTTATTCTCTCTCTTTCTTTGCGGCTCTCCTCTTAAGTCGAGCGTGCTTTTCAAGCAGAGTTTCTTTTTTAACAGTTGTCGCCGGAATGCAGTGAAGTGTTTAAAGAACTGCAGGTGAAATTAAACCACACTCTGGATGAACTGTGTGTTATTTTTGTCAAGAGGTAAGATTAATAACAATGTGTGCTATCGTTGTTTTGTGTATTTCTGAATTTTTTGAGCCTGATTTTGTTTTCTTATCTTTGCAACTGTCTGAGTTGCTCACTTAACTGTGACGATCATTCATTTATTAAATCTTTCTTTACATTGGTAAAAGCACTTTATTACATCCATTTTGAAATCACAGGTGATCCCTGCAATTTGATTGGCCCATAGCAGTGTGATTTATTCACGAATCGCACTATCTTAGGCTCTAAATCGCATCTTTTTTTTCAGTCAATGAGATTAAACACAAAAATAAAACAACCAATCAGATTTACAATAAAACATCGGCACTTGACTAACAAAAATCCTGTATTAGGACTATTTATATTGTGCGATTTAAAAACTGGATGTAGTAAAGTAGTAATTGAACTTCGTGTCATGCAATTTTGGTCTGAAATCATACTTATGATTTCAAATCGAACTCGCGCTGCGCGCTCATTCGACTACCTATAAATGTTGTCATTGTCTTTTTCTGTT
This sequence comes from Ricordea florida, assembly GCA_949710005.1. Lineage (NCBI taxonomy): Eukaryota > Metazoa > Cnidaria > Anthozoa > Corallimorpharia > Ricordeidae > Ricordea > Ricordea florida. The sequence goes on along the minus strand of OX453273.1, from coordinate 30,144,534 downwards.
ACATTCCAGTCTTGATCCCAAGATACAGGAGAGTGTTACAGGTGTTGGCGTGCTGCTGTTCAGGTAACCTTAGTCATAAAATCGTTCTTCTGTTTAACTGCATCCAGAAAAAGGAAAAAAAATTTCCCTTGGTTGTCACAGTTATGAGTTTAATTGATATTGGTGTAATCGTTGGCCGTAATTTGTTCTTTTTTACTACAGAGTCAAGAGCACAGGCAATTTTAACCCTGGATTACCAAGCAGTCGAACAATGGTAGAACAAGATTCAGAAGCTATACTTCAACCTCTGCTAGGGATTCTTGAAGGAAGGTAAGAAACTGCTTTCAGGTTAAAAACAAATGAATTGAATTTACGTTATAATTCAAATTTAATCATACTATTTTGTACTTTTTGCAGCCTTGAAATGTTTTATAAAGAGTGCGAGAAAACGGTCCTGAAAAGGTTACTCAAGGTGTGATACTCAGACATTTAAATTTTAGTTACCTTCAGTTTCAAAATGTGAACGTCAAAAAACTTCGCTATAGCCAAGACAGTTCGTGAAGTCATGATAGGATAGATTGGCTCACTATCTTGGGATATTTATCATTATTCACCTTCTACGAGGAGAATAGTGCCAAGGCTTCTGAGAAAGACTTGTGCATAACATAAGGAGAAATTTGTAGTACTGTTAAAACTTCCATCCTTGGTCCATACATGTATAAATCATTAGAGCCGATTAAAAGTATAAACTAAACCGCGGCGTAGAAGAATTAGGGAGAGACAGAGATCATCAGTCTATTTAAATAGGCTAATTTGTTTTCAGTCGGTGGACATAACAAACAGAACGCATTAGAAATAACGATATTTTACTAAAAATGTAGGCTTAATGTGCAGAGGTTTGACCGATAACTGTTCTCAAGCGTAGTCAAGAAGTTGGATTCCGGAACAGCCATTTTCAAATCTAAGCGGGGCTCTTGACAAGTACATTTTCTAGTTTAGAAGTAGTAGATACCTGACTTCATCCAAGAGGGTCGCGCAGTCAGCATTCTTAAAACGGCTGATGTCAATAGAGGCAGTATATAGAAAAACTCAACAACTATCGAAAAAGGAAAATGGAATGACTAAATCCTAATATATTAAGTGCTTAAACTTTAACTTTATATTATGCTCCGAGACTTGTGCATGTAAGTGTATGTCGAACAAAAAAATATGTCCAGCGTCAATTTTCGCTTTACAGCTGTTCCCTAAGAGATGTGATGAGGTTGCTTCAGTAAAAACAGTAAAACCATTAAGTCGTTTCACTGTCGGTAAATAGTGACTACTCGCTGTTTGGTAAATATTCTGCTACTTTTCAACTCGATTTCGGAGAATAATTGTTAAATAACCTGAGTTGCGGACATGACAGTGTAAATGCAACCTTATTATCGATAACTATCAAGGATACGAGAAAATGCCTCCATGCTGGGTTTCTTTCGTAAAAAATTTATAACAGAGCTTAAGTTGATCATTGGATTTCGAGAGCATAGCAATCATTGTCTAAGTAAATTTTGGTGGTGAGTCCATTTGTGTGTGTGTGTTTTTTTTGTAGGAATTGTGGAAGGTTACAATGCTGAACATTGAGAAAGTGATTGTTCTTCCTCCTCTAGCAGACCCAAAGGTAATCTGGGAAGGTTTGGGCAATTGGTCTGGGGGTGGAGATGGAGGGGCTGGAGAGAAGTGACAACCAAACTACATCGAGTAAACTTCTTTAGGTTTTTCCGAGTGTTTGCTCCATTAATGTGGTATTATTCATTTGATATTTACTATTTAATCCGTATTGTTTTTCATTTTCCAGGAAATGGGTGGGATAGAATCGAGGAATATGAGCCACAGACAATGTGCAGTTTTAGAGGCAGCGCTTAACCGGATTAAAGTAAGTTTCGTTACACTGTGAAGTGCATACCTCTTACTAACCGAGGTCGAGGTCCGTACTGTAGGTTACAGACCGAGTTTTATCCGCTCGAATTCATGGCGCTTTGGCACGCGGGCCATAAATTCGAGAGGAAAAAACGAGGATCCGTAACTTTCAATACAGACCGAGAAAACGAGGTTGTGAGGTATTTATTATATCTCTTTGGCGACCAAAACAAACTTTTGAATTTAGCGGGCCGTACAGTGAAGTACGGCCCACTAAATTGATCAATCACAGGGCGCGTACTAACTGAGAGGTATAATATAGTAATTGATGCAATGAAAAAGTTGACGTTCAGGGGCTGGTTATGTTAGTGCAGTCATAACTCGGTTCTGAGGGCAGCGAATTTAAAATGATCACAACGCAGAACCAGTTACCACAGTTCTTGGCTCTCACTGTAGAGTAACGTAAGCAAAAGGAGTAACTACAGTTGAGCAGTTGAGCGGCTGAAGTTGATTAAATCCTGGTAGTCCTCAATTTCTGCTTTCAAAAGCTTCTTGTGCTTTTCTCATAATCAAGCTTTGTTGAGACCATTTAATTACCTCGTTCCATTTTTTCCTTGTTTTAAAGAAGTAAGTCAGGGTTTTCAATAAAAATTGCAGCAGCAGGAGAATTGTGTAAAGTAACAGGAGAATATTCTGAAAGCGCTCCATGTCTAACCTTAAAACTACTTCAGGCCATCTAAATTTGACTGGAGAATTCTTCGTAGTAGCCGGAGAATTCTTCGTAGTAGCCGGAGAATTCTTCGTAGTAGCCGGAGAATTCTTCGTAGTAGCCGGAGAATTCTTCGTAGTAGCCGGAGAATTCTTCGTAGTAGCCGGAGAATTCTCCGATCTCCGATGCCTAATGAGCACCCTGTAAGTATACAACAGTAGTGGCCACTAGATTCCACTCACTTCCATTGAATCCACTGGAGTTTCGGGAAGTCTAGTTGTGAAATGCCTCGCTCTTTAAGCCGTAACCCGAGGAAAGGACGCTACACATGTTATTTAAGTCTCTCCCGGATAGGAAAACTGTGACTCCAGTGAAGTCTAGTCGTGTGCATTGGGGAACCTTACATACGTTTTGTTTGCAGGAATACTTCCATGCATCCGGTAATGGACTGAGGAAAGCGTACTTAGACAAGTGTTCGAACCTGCAGTCTCTCCGCTCTGCCTTAACCCTGTACACACAGACCACTGACACACTTATTAAGGAGTTTGTAAAGACTCAGACATCACAAGGTAAGTAATGGTAGTTACTTGGCTTTTTTGTTTTTGTTTTAATTATTATTATTAATCTGTTTATTTTATCGATCTCTTCACATTGCCTTCACAAACAGAGGATCCAGGAGTGGATGACCCAGTAGGGGAGGTCTCAGTGCAAGTAGATCTTTTTACACACCCAGGGACGGGAGAACGCAAAGTGACCGTCAAAGGTTAGTGAGATACACACGTACCACAGGACGCCTATGCATGCCGCGTATACTTCATGTACGCTGGGTCGGAATTGTTACTGTAGCTCCTAACATTCCAAAATTCCTGATACATTTTAGGATAATATTTCATTGGATTGTTATTAATTGTTTTCTCCTTTGTTGATCAGTTGTTGCAGCCAAGGAATTAAGGTGGCAATCACCAGGTATTTACATCGTGTGCTTCTGAAGCAACTTTCAGCGGCTTCATTCTAAGACTTTTTGTGTTTGAACCAGTTTTTGCCAACTTTTATTTACCAGGGCCGGGTTGTTCAAAGCAGGGTTGAGGTAACCCAGGGTTAATGCGAAATTTAAATGCAGATATGAGAGCTTGAAAGCACATTCAGTATAATTCTTTTTGAATACAATTTGATGATTGTATGCTCTGAATAAAATAGAGAAAGTTATTGGAGAAAACGCTTTTTAAAAAGAAACCCAGGTTAAAATTTAACCCTGGGTTAGCGCTAATCGGCCTTCGAACAACCGCCCCCTGAAAGATCGCCGTTTCCGATAATAAGTGCCAGCTCTGAATGAGCACCGCTCTTCGAAGGAAAACTACTTCCCGGCTCCAGTTTTCGTAGTGCTTAAGTGATTTATTCTTAATATTGATGAGCTTCCACTTTCTCCTGGTGATATCAATACATACTCTATGAAATTTATGTAAACCACAAAGGAAAATTTGTATATTGAGATTGGACCTTACAGGGTGAATATTATAGCTTCCAAACGATTGTTATCGTCACGGGACAAAGCTAAATAACGTTATCAGTCTACTCGGCAAAATGCACGCGTTTCGCTTACCCCCTGAAACCTACCAAAGATGGGCGTGGGACAGCTAAGCGACAAAGACATTGCTAAGCACGAGATGTACAGTTTGGACCCTATTGTGTAAGCTTCCCCCCACACACACACACCCTCCCCCCCAAAAAAAGAGACACTCAAGAAAAAACCCAACGTAGTTTTAAACTGGTTGTCACGCAACCCAGTAATGATGAATTTTAAATAAAAAATGCCAAGTCACTATAGGCACTCTCAATACGTGTACCCCAAACATGATGAGTTTATCCAGGTTTCTGTAGCATAAAGCACTTGGGAGTATTATTACTCCCTCCGCGCCCTCCTTCTGGATAGGATCGTTACACCAAAGCGAACCATTGACAAATGGAGTAAAGTTCAAATATCCCTTTAGCGTTCTTTGAAATACGCACAGTACTGTAATAGCCCTCAGATTACTTTATATATTGCTATCTTTCCAGGAATGTTCCGTCCATTTGTGGAAGTGAACATTGTTGGTCCTTATCTCAATGGTAAACGACGCAAATTCTCCACAAAATCAAAGAAGAACTGGTCCCCAACATACAACGAGACATCAATGTTGTAAGTAGACAAATTTCATTTGGCAAACTGGTCATAATTTAAACCTGTTTGGTTGTTTATCAAAGCAAGGGTTAGACTGAGTGTAACAAATGCGCTGTCTAAATCCAATTTCGAGCTCGTGAAAACTAACGTTTTAGCATTGTTTATAATCTACTTAGTTAGAGGTCACTGTAGATTGTTTTCGAGTTACTTTTGAAGAATTTCTGCGGAAATTAATGGCTAAGAATGAATACGGGAAGTGACCACCTAACACGAGACGCTTTGAGAAGAAACGAAGGTTGTAAATTTTGACTCTGGTGGGTTTGTGAAAGATGTAGTTTTTAGCACGTCACAGGAAGCCGCATCCTGGTTGTTCCATAGGAGTAGAAACCACTACCTTACGATTACTTGTTCGGATGCTCTGTCACTAAGCTACAGAAGACTCGTGCAAGGCCATTAAACTAAGTTCATAAAACTCTTTGGTTCTCAGCAATCTTTCGCAATAATTTCACGTAGTCAGTAAAATCTATTGGTCAGTGGTCCGACGGCTCTTTGGACCAATCAGATTGCTCCTAAACTCTCGTCAAAGCCAGCGATGTGTTAATGAAGCTTACTGGTACCCTGACCATTTGCATTTCCTTTCATCTCCAGTCTTCTTAGCAATGAGGATGATCTTGATTGTTATGAGCTGCAAATATGCGTCAAGGATTACTGCTTTGCAAGGACAGATAATCTGATTGGAATGACAGTCCTGCACTTGAAGAACATCGCCGATATGGGCTCCTGCGCATGCACTCCTGCGCTTGGACGTTACATTCAAATGGACGCCAGGGGTTGGACCATCTTAAAGATTCTCTCACAAAGAACCACTGACGAAGTTGCGCGGGAGTTTGTTTTCCTTAAAAGCACCAGACGATCTGACGGATTTGACTAGAATCTGTGATAAGTTAACTACGCCAACACACGATTGGTCTGTTCATCTGCAAGTCTACACAAACAATCAGTGAACAGTGGAAGCAGCGATAGTTAGATTCTAGAGTACGAGATTTCACTGCAGTTTTTTACCTGAAAAAGTAATTGACTAGCGAAGGTTCAAAATCGTCCATTATTGCACAGAGGTGCATCCTTGTTATCCTCGAGACGACACTTTCTGGTGAACTCGTCGCTGACTGCGACGACTCACACGTGGTTACGTACAAAAAGAGCACTGGTTCCTTCGTGCAGACTTCGTCACTCCCGATGATCTCTGGAGAAAAAAAAAACTGCTGTTCGCTCGGTACTCTTACTTGTGGTCATACTAGAATCTAATGGCCGAATATTCAAACGAGTTAACAAAGCGATAGTCCAATCCCAGCTAAAACTACTCACCCTGAACGTTTTGGTATCATGTACAATGAATCAGAAAAAGATGGCATATTCTACAGACTAATAATAAGTCACTTCCTGTAGATTACAACTGTTAATAGGCCAGCTTCAATCCCCTTCTTTAGACTCCCGTTTTACCATAATCATCATAATCATCGTAATAGTAATAATAAAAATAATCATTATAATAATAGTAAATTTTATCTCTGTATAATTGGAACGTTCAGGTGATTGACTTGTATTAAGTTTTGAAAGGCATACTCGCCAAGTAAGGTTTAACATTGTATAGTTTGTGTGTGTGGTTTGTATAGTGTGTTAGTGTGCCACGTTAGCTATCCAAAAACTTGTCATGAGATGTCAGCCAGGCCTCTTGGGGCTTGTTTACATGGAGATAGGGCCACCCTCCTGGAGGGTCACCCTACCAGAAGGGTCAAAACATAGCCGTCCTTTGCATACAAACTCGACAAGCAAGGGTCACCCCGGGGGTAGGGTTACGTAGGCTTAGCCGCTTAAATCCATATATTTATGGCCCATAGGTCGTTGCTTGTGGAGTTTGATCTGTGGTTGATCAAACAAGTTTTAACCGTTTGGCCACTCAGTTCAAAATCAGCATGGTTGGACACCAAAGAATGTTTAATGATGGTTGATCGCCAAACATTTCCTGTTTGGAGAGGTCCCAAGGGATGTGATTAGTATGTGTAATCGAATGGTGACGAGTGAAATTAGGGAATAATTTCACGCGCGTTTTGTCCAAATCCTAATAATTTCCCGAGCCTAATTATTATTAGGATTTGGACAAAACGCGCGTGAAATTATTCCCTAATTTCACGAGTTCACCATTTGATTACCTATTAATATCATGGGTGACGAATTACGTTAGCAATCGTGGATTTTTGACATGTTTATTCTGGATCGTATCGATCGAGAACTCTACTCTCTCAAATGTTTAGACCTTAAATTTGGCTTATAAAGTTCAGAATTTTTCAGACTTTTTCGGCAAAATACCTGTTAGAATCCTTCTTGATGTTCTCTTGTGTGTTCAGGTTTTCTAAAACGTCTTTTTGTGCCCTGACAACTTCATTCACGGCATTTTAAAACTTCGTCGCCATCTTGACACTGAGACGTACGGAAGGGTTGCTATGGCAATTTCGTAATTTCACATGTGAAATTACAAATTAACGCTAAAATTTCGCGCCAAAATTAAGGAGTAATTCGTCACCTATGATATTATGAAGTTAATCGTACTGATGAAGAACCATAATTTTGAATACAGTAATCACAAGCATATTAAGATTCTGATAGGTGTATTTATCGCAGTGCTTGTCTCGCTTTTCTGAAGAATGTTATTAAATAATACAGAAGAGTTTTTTCAATCAATCAAGTTATTTATTGTCGATAACGTAGGGAGTGGTCGCCCAGTCTCCCGAGCCAGGGGCTCATGTAAGAAACGCTCGACATATATAATTACAACTACATGTACAAGGGCCTGACCACAAACACCGGGTTCTCCATCCCCTACTCTTCGCGAACAGTGTGTGGGTTTTTTAACGTCCCACAAAGTCATTACAAACGAGGGCTGTTTTACGAACTGTTTATCAACTAAGGAAAGGCCAATTTCCTTCTCTGTGGTTACAGTCGACCTTTAACCTACCACAGTAACAATGTTTATTACTCGGCTATAGCAGCCCAAGGGTCAATAACTAAAATTAGCCAGTCCGATGTGTTTTTCTGGTCCCGCGGTCCCAGTATCGGACCGGGTAATGTTCCTAATGATCCCTTGGGACTTGTAGTTAGAACCCTTTAATTCTCCTACAAGTGATCAGTATACGATATCTCCTTACAATGGCGCTTTTCTGTGAAGCTGAAAAAACGTTTTTCGTGACATGCTCATCTTACTCTTTAGGGCGACCACGGCCAATTCGTCAAAATGTGGATTAAGAAGTGGAGAGTGCCACTAAATAGCAGGGTACATGAGAATTTAAAAGCTCAAACCAAGCCCACAACACTAGTCAGTGATATGTGCACCGAGTCTCCATAGAGGACAACTATCTGCCCAGAACTAGCTGCATCATCAAACTGCTCTACCTATGTGAAGTAGTTTTAACCATTTACGTTTAAAAGATTTTGTAGAGTATTATTGTATAGAAGACCAGTGATGGTTTAGTATTTCGTGAGAGACTTCAGTTGTTAGAAGTATGCTATTTTTGATAAGTTGTGCATTTATTACTGAATGAAATTACAATGTGAACTTCCTCCACTGGATTCCAAAGATTATTTACTATTTAGCTCAATTTTCCACTCCACAGTTAAGATTCTCCCCTAGAAACATCTCAGTTGGATTTCCCTGTGATATTTGTGGTTACTTGCTGAAAGCAGGAACCACTATGTCATCGCCTGTGTAAGTCAGTAAGTCCGTAAATCGGAATTGTGTAATTGACACGAAGTTGCGTCGATTTCACCACGACAGCTTGACGAGACTTAAGTCGGATCCTCGACAGCTTGACGAGACTGAAGTCGGATCCACGACAGCTTGACGAGACTGAAGTCGGATCCACGACAGCTTGACGAGACGTAAGTCGGATAAAAATGTTTCGCTTTCCGTCCGATTGGTCGTATGATTGTCGTCCGTTGAGTTTTCGTAACACTGTACAGTTGAATTGTGGGACTGGTTTGGGGAAGGGATCCGCCTTAGTACTTTGTTGTCAAGACACGAAAAAGTGCTATAGATATCCTATACATGTGAAGATTATTTTGTTTGTTATACGGTATTCGCGCTTTAATTTATCGATTTAGTGTACCCAGGAGCCCATGCTCCTGGTGTACCGTTCTTCACTGTGCCCCCTGCCAAATTAAAAAAAAATTCTTTGATCGCCAAAATACCTCTTGAGGAAAACTAAGAAAGCGTATTCAACGGACATAAACCAAACGAAGGTTTAATAGAGATATTTTTGAAAAGATCGTGGCAGTTATGTGCAAAAACAAAACCTGAAAACAAATTCAGGATTGAACGGCTGCTTAAGTTGCTCACATGATTGGGACGATCTATAACTTATTAAAATCTTTCTCCCGCAGTTCACATATAAAATTTTCATACATTCACATTTATTTCGGAAAATAAGGATAATTACCTCCGGTGTAATATAATTTATTCACACAACTGACGTAAAACAAAGGACAAAGCATTCTTAACAAAACACTTATCCATAACTAACAAAGAAAATGAATAAATTATATTACAGTTCTCTTTTGTGGTACCGTTCTTATCAGTGGTGTTCATTTGTGGGTCAAACCATGCAGTGTGACCATTCTCTGGAAAGCTACTGAACAGTACTGTACTGTTTAACTATATATCTTTTCTATGATCTAAAACCCTGATCGAGTCCACTCGAATTCTTCTCAGGGGATTTTGAAAATTTGACAAGTTGCGCACATCTGAATATTCGAGGACGGAAGAACTGTCTAAAAGTTCACATTTATTCCATTACTGAGTTAGAATCATCATTTTTACTTCCTTTTAAGTGTGCCGAACCAGTGAAAATAGAATAACCAGGGAGGAATTCACGCGCTTACATAATGACTACCTCTATCTTTCATTCAACACACACACAAAGGAAAACAAAACAATGCAACACTTTTTCATTAACAGCAATTTTAATATACAAAATTTATCACTTTATTTACAATATCAAACGTTTTTTTCTTTTTACTTTTGAACATGAACATTAACTATCAACAGCGTCCTTGGCAATCACGTCATTTTTTTTTACTTCTGTCTATTTTTATTACTTCTATATATGGTAATTTCGACGTTATCTAGTTTTCATACATAAAAAGACCTACTGAAATAACAGGTGCCCTTATCTAAATTCCATTTTTGTATTTTATTGTGTGTATAAAAAGTCATTGCGTCAGACGTATTGATTATTGCCGCAAACGTTTTCGGTCATCAGTTCAAAACAGCAATTTTACTTATCCTAGCGTATACGAAAGGCTAAAAAATATCAAGAATTACGAAAAGCATGAATTTCTTTTCTTTTCTGTCGTCCGACCCCCACCCCACCACCCCAGCCCCTGTCTTCTACATCAAAACAGCAAAACTACACAAAACAAATCAAAACTACACATAAAAAATCACAACTACACAAAACCAAATAAAACTACACTTAATGGTATGATAATGCTTCACACTGAGTCATTACATACTGGCCAAATAAATAGGCGACAATTCATTTTTTACGAGGGAGGGGGGGCTGGTGGGATTTTGGGGGGAGCTTGCGAAAAAAAAAAACCTACTTGTGTGTGAGCCTACCCCCAAAAATTAGGGAAAGGGGGATCACGTGAAATGTTTTAGCAATACTTTTATATCATAATGTTTTAATCTGAAATTGACTTCTCTTTCTTTTGATTTGTGCTCTCTGATAAATAACTCTCTGTTGTATTAGAATTTTTTTTTTTTTGGGGGGGGGGAAGTCATTAGAAAAAAATTACCACTTCGAGGGGGGGGGTCATGCTATTTTAAAATGGTACTTCCCGAATTCGACACCAGCCCCCTTCCCTCATAAAAGATGAACGGTCCCTAGAAATGGCGGGATCCTTAGTCTAGTACCAGCAAACAAAAAGGGACGTTTGAAACAGCTGCAGCAAATGAAAGTCCCGACACTTAAATAATATGACGAAGAAATCTGAACGCGTTTTTTTCTTTTAACACCGAATGTTGTAATGCTGTTTAGCGACTCCTGAGGCAGGAGTGAATTACTACAACAAAGATCTTCTGGTTAACCCTTAAAACAAACGAATAACGCCAGTATAACAACAAAGCCCTTGCTGCCCAACTAGGAAGACTAGCAGTTTTCGCCGTCAACTGAAAACTACCTTTTGGCACATACGATTCGCTTCAACTTGGTAGTTATTTTCTATGTACATAACTGCTTTTTTAAGGTGATATATAAATAGGAAACAGAAGCTTAATGTATAGTACGTCTTACCACGGGAAGAAAACAAACAACTTTGAGCGAGGTAAGCTACTTTGGCCTTCCACTGGAAGAAAGAATAATACTTCGGATCTAACGAAATGGTTGAACGTATTGTAACCTTTAATAAATAAATGCCACTTATGCAGTTCACAAGTTTCAAAAAAAAGCAGCATACCTTTTTTCCCAACACTTTGGAGTTCTCGGAGGCTGTCAGTAAATGCTGCATGTTAAGACGTGATAAACAAAAAACAATAACTGCGCTTGTTGTGAGGATCTCCAACCACACACTTTCTAACGACACATCACGACCACAGCCTCTCACTTGATGTACATTAGAGGGCGATGAAAGCGTCTTGTTGCCATATCAACGGAGCAAATGCCATCATCAGTATCTTTGCACACTCCACAAAGTTATAAAATCATACTTCCTGCGTAGTAATAATCCTGCTCGTGTTTACTTCTCACGTATCGCAGTGGCCCACATCCCAACTCTGCCGCGCTTTATAATCACAACCGCAAGTTTACCCGGTTCAGCAATACAGACCAACTCCACTTTGATTGTTACAGGCCACGCCCTTCTGAGGAACAATCCGCGTCCTCGCAACCCTTGTAGACAGTTCTCAGTTGTCTTCAACACGTGCGAGGAATCCCACCGTTTTCCAGCGAGGGTTTCTTGCGCGGAGTTTCGTTGACGCTTACGGACGGAGAGATCGATTTTATAGGTGAACTGGGTGCGGTCACTACTTCCTCGTTCTCTTCGTCACCGTCTCGTCCCAATCTTCCTCCTCCTGAACCGTTGCTATCACTGTCGCTGTTATCAGCTGCCTCCGTTCTGTTGTCTTTCTTTTTCAACAGGTTTCTCTTACTTTGTGTTTCGTTTTTGTTTCGTGGGAAGTGTTCTTCTCGTGGTGGAGACTTGGTGTACTTCACGCCCTCGACAGATTTGTTGTGCGCGCCGTCGCACGACTCAGGGTCCCCTGAAGATCGCCAGCACCTTCTCATCGCCTGGCTGTGGAATTTCACCCCCAGAACAAATCCCAGAATGAGGCTCAAGACAATGGCTGTTATTACTGCAACAGCAAGCAACCCGCTGTCCATTTCGTCTGGCAAAAAAAAGAAAATAAGATAAATTAATGAAGCGCAGTGGTCTTTTGTATATTAATTCTATTTTGGCTGCCAAATTTTAACATGGAAACATGGTAACACGCCTTAACTCTAAACAAGAGTTTAGTATCACACTCCAGTTGAGACAGAATCCTCGAGGATGACCGCCAATGAACCGTTCAGTGCGGGACGCAACTCGGCAAGACAATGCAACTGTACAAATAGTAACCATGTCAATAATAAAATACCTCCTTGTCTATATTCCAGCGTTGGTTCTGCAATAAAAGGAAACAAAATACCGGTTCAAAACACAAGCTGACACAGACAAACACAGGCAGAAAATAACAACACACGGCTAAAAGAAAACAAAACAACAAAAGCACACAGGATTCCTGCGACTTTTGCAGTAGGCTTCAAAGAAAGGTAACTGAAAAATCTCTCCACAACGAACCATACCCAAAATCCAAAATATAAAGGCTCTTAGGGAAAAAAAATTACCTCATATTTTCGCCTACTGCAAAAGCTACTAACAGGTCAATGATACTGATTTCGTACATTACGGACATATCAAGTCTCCCTTACACGCAACTTCCACTGCTCATGCGTCACTATAGGAGAAACATTACCTGGAAGTACAGTCGTAACCATGGTAACATTGGTCTTTGGGGTCAAGACTTTGCTTATAGCTGGTTGGGTAGTTGTTGGTAAAGCTGTTGGTGGCTTAGTTGTTAATTCTGCAAATAACGCATGTGTAAAACCAAATCAGAGGGCGAAAAAATCTCGGATAAAAAGCCCGATCTGTCTTGGACACTTTTCCAAGTAAATCCCACAGGCTCTGTAGATCGGAGAACCTAAAATGTAGTTCATCTCAGATTTTCTCAACAGATTTCGTAATATTAATAATTAAGTCCCCAACAACGCAAATTCCATGGTCGCTTTCGGAGGGACTAAGAGAGAGGCGTAATAGTGCACAGCAGGCGTATGGAAGCTGCGTGGTGGACAACGACAACACGACAAAACCATGCAACACAAACACATACCTCTTACTAACCGAGTTCGAGGTCCGTACAGTAAGTTACGGACCGAGTTTTTTTCCGCTCGGATTTATGGCCCAAGCGCGAAGACGAGGAACCGTAACTTACAGTACGGACCGAGAAAACGAGGTTTGTAAGATATTTATCATATCTCAAAACAACCTTTTGAATTTAGCGGGCCGTACAGTGAAGTACGGCCCGCTAAATTGACCAATCACAGCGCGCGTACTAACTGAGAGAGTACCGTGAATAATATGTGCCCAACGACATAATTAATAACAAGGTGAACCCCTGTTAACGAGCATCTCACGGTTAAAGACATAAATGGAAGATGACGTAAACAGTTAACCACATTATGACAACACAAGTTGTTACGTGAGACCTATTAGATTACAAACCAAGGAACAATTTTTTCACTATTTCCCAAAACGATCAAAAACACTGTACCACAGGGTACAACGAAATCTATGTCTGATTGTAAATGTTCGAAATGATGTTTTCATTGGATAAAGAGGTATACGACAGCTGAAGAACATGCGAATAGCGAATGTTTAGAAGGCAATTATTATGAAATCGCACATGTCTTCTTTTCATTGTATTCAAGCTGAATACAAGGAAGAGGCCTCTGCTAGCAGGGAAACATGTATTTGCACTGTTTTGAATTGCCCTTGGTATCAAATGAAAGAACACGAAAAGTCACACGCTATGGCGCGCAAATTTGAACGTAAGAGCCGTAAAATTTTTGTAACAGCTAACAACTGAAGGAACAAATAGTTCACTAGTAAATGCTAGAGAGGCTGATTCTGTCTCCTGATGTCTGTTTGACTTTCTATCACGGATCCGTAAATCAAAGAGCAGTAAATTTAAACGCAGTGGCTATTCGTACGGGATCCGTACACCGACGTGTATTTGCTATTCATACGGGAATCTTCTGAGTATGCGCAATACAGCTATTATTCACAAAAATATCTCAACCCACTTTTAATTTTTTCAACATTACGCCACACGGCATCGATTTCGTGGTATTATGGTTGGATATATATAACATCCTTTTATAATAGTAACGTCACGAGATGAAACATTTCGTGACAAGTAGCACGGATGTACAGTTCGTTCAAACGTGATATAACACGACGAAGACTTACCGGAAGAACTGAAACATGCTTCAAACTATGACATGCGCCACGAAGGAAACAAAAAGCAGAACTAACTTAAGAAGATAGAATACATAACTGCTGAAAACGGAACGAAGCAAATCGGTAAAAAGAGTCCCGTATGAATAGCAAATAAGCTGCGCGTACGGGAGCTGCCATGAATAAATAGCTGTATTGCGCATACTCAGAAGATTCCCGTATGAATAGCAAATACAAGTCGGTGTACGAGTCCCGTACGAATAGCCACTGCGAAATTCAAAAAAGAAATAAAAACAATGTGCGCGATAGCTAGTCAAATGTCACTCAACAATTAAAATATCACCCCAGTTATGTATGCAACTTAAGTAATTGCGAAGGTAAGGACTGTTACAAAACTGTGACGATCTCTCACTTGTTAAACCTTTCTTCCGCAGTGCAAATACATGAAATTTGATATATTCACATAGTCAAATGTAATGTAAAGGATGCGACTTTGATGGGTGTGCAGGGAGTGATAAAAAGTGCGTCGATTGTAGGAACAGCATGGAGAATCTGTGCCTGTTTATGAAACGACAAATGATGCTCAGATCATAGTCCGCTTGGTGGGCATAAATCGTTGACCTCATTCTTTTTTGGATAAAAAACAAGTAAATAATCTTCTTTAAAACCCGGTTAATAGCAAAGGAAAAATACCAGATTTCTATAAGAAAACTTTTTCGGTTATTTATTGAACACACGCAAAAATCCCACATTTTTCAAAGTGGCACAAGTCCCAACAGGGAATTCCCAAACAAGTTTCCTGGTTGGGACTATTCTCGCTCTTCCAAATTTAGAATTTTTTTTGGTGGGTATTCTTAAATGTCCTAAAATATCCAAGATGGTAACCTAGTAATTTTCCATGTGTAGTTTTTCAAGGAACAGTCAAACAAAACACGTTCATAATCATCCACATGTAAAGGAGACAAAAAACAACACAGCACAGTTAAACCCCCTTTCACTTCACAAAAGATCA
Organism: Ricordea florida; assembly: GCA_949710005.1. Classification (NCBI taxonomy): domain Eukaryota; kingdom Metazoa; phylum Cnidaria; class Anthozoa; order Corallimorpharia; family Ricordeidae; genus Ricordea; species Ricordea florida. The sequence goes on along the minus strand of OX453273.1, from coordinate 30,129,174 downwards.
TTGTACAGCTTCTTGTTACAATATCAATACAGTCTCAAAGAGACAGGACATGAGAAAAGAGAAAATCTTTGTTTTCAGGATGCTGGGTTGATCAGACACTAGATTCTCCAACTAACACCTAGGGAAACGTATGGCACTCACTAGGGAGAATTTCTATTCAGAGAGAGGGTGAGAGGGTTACGTTTAATACTTGTACTGAGCGCTGTACAAAAAAATTAAAGTTTTGGCGTATGACGATCACACGTTAACGATTCTTACCGAAATCGGGTTCAACATTGAGCACGTGTGACTCGTCCACTGTGAAGTCTCCCAGTTTACCAGTTGAAACGTCTTGCTGCAAATCCTTCAACAGGTCTGAATTCCTATCTGATGGCTGGGCAGCGAAATCCAGCGTCATCTTGCATATGACACTTCCTTTGCTGTCAAGCATTGTGCAAAAAATCAAAATATAGAAACAGCTGGCGTGAAGTAGCCCAAATTCAACCTTTAACCCTTTTAAATCTCAATAATGATCAACCTAGTGATATTAATATATAGTAATAAGTACAGGTTACGATGAGAATATAAGAAATTGATTACCAGTATTATTATACAATGGCGTCCCTGTCTCAATTCTTATGTTCTGGAAGCACCCAGCTAATCCTTGCTGGCATCGTTTCGTTCCGTCATTCATCGTTTACATAAATGTATGTGTCGTCATACCTATGGACCACAGCTTAAAACTAACGCTATTTAAAAGTCCAATGTACAGCACAGTAATCTCTGAGTACTTGTGTATGCTCTCGTCTAGACAGCCAATCAGGTGTAAGCAAATCTCGGCCTCGGTGACTTTTGCTATTCCCTACTAACAAAGGTCTGTCACGGCAAAGCGAAGGGAGGAGTCGTGACAGACTTCTGCTAGCAGGGAACTTTTGCTATCATGGTCAACCACATCCACCATGTTGATATTGTGAAGGAATGTGTTGATATTGTAACGCAATCTCCTTATCGTTACTGTATGCAATGTATGAGGACCACCAAGGAAAATTCGTATCTTGATAGTGGGGCTTTTATAAAGGGTTACACTTAGCCGATGACATTCTGGAAAATGAAGCCGATCGGCAGGCACTGACTCAATTCCCTCGCTCATGAGAGGGAAAAGTAACCACTCGAGGAGCAGCAACGACGGAGCCAAGTCACCGCGCACGCGTCCTTCTCGCATGGCCCCGAAATTCTCAGCGCCTGCGTGTAAGTCACCGTGAAAATGTCCTAAGCCCGCTCAATGGCTTACCTGAACGAAATTCTATTGAAACCCAGGAAAGCAACATTCTTTGCAAAGGAATTTTCCACCTGGAAGGGAAATATGTTTTCATGTTAGATACACATCAGGTAGTCCAGTTAGAGACCAAGCGTGACGACCGTGAACTGTTATGATAACAGCATGACGTGTTATGATAACGCCGTGACCTGTTTTCCTAAGTTCTTTAATATGCACAAAAAATGCCTCGGTCAATACCAGCCACCTTTACTACACGCTTGGTCAATACGAGCCATCTTGTCTACACGCTTGGTCAATACCAGCCATATTGACTATACGCTTGGTCAATACCAGCCATATTGACTACACGCTTGGTCAATACCAGCCATCTTGACTATACGCTTGGTCAATACCAGCCATATTGACTACATGCTTGGTCAATACCAGCCATCTTGACTACAAGCTTGGTCAATACCAGCCATCTTGACAACACGCTTGGTCAATACCAGCCATATTGACTACACGCTTGGTCAATACCAGCCATCTTGACTACAAGCTTGGTCAATACCAGCCATCTTGACAACACGCTTGGTCAATACCAGCCATATTGACTACACGCTTGGTCAATAAACAAAGATCCGCCTTCAAAGGCACTCTTACCGCGGTCTTCACTCTTTCAGAGAGAACTTTGTATTCCTCAGATTTTTCATCTGACAGAGCAGATCTCCAAGTTTCACTTGTGAGTCTCAACTCTGCTTTGACTGCTTTATCTGCCAAACCAAAAGCAAAAACACGATAAGGAAACTATAAAGGGCACACACCTCATAGATGCACTACACTGTTTTACTATTTTCCAGCATGTCTCAATCCTTTTTGCCCCTCATAAAAGGACACACAGAAGAGCTACTCAATGTAGCGTGAATTGCAATCGAATAATTCAATGTTTAGTAAGTACTTCATGCCAGACAGGGTGTTTTATCATTTCCATATAACTTTAAGTTATCGAGAATTCTTATAATATCATTCATATACAATTCATTGATATCAATATTTACACGGGCATATGTGAACCCACTCTTGAACAGCTCCCAGGTTGTATTGCTGGTTTAGCTCTGCTAGTAGAGAGTGGCAACAGTATTCCTGGGGTCGTTGGTTCGAATACCGTTCCACTCTCTTCTTGTTTCACGCTAAGTAAATAACAATTGCTAAAACTTTCGTCATTACTGCAAGGATATAGCCACACCCGGGGTCAAATCTTCTATTACGAGAACTGTAAGATTCCAGTGATCAAGACACTTCGTGCCATCTATCATGACGATTGACGCATTTAATCGTCGCTAAGCCCCATGAACGAAACGGTTTTATTACCAAGAAATTGGGTAGATCAAACAAGTTGATAAAGTAAGTTATACCACCGTAAGGTAAAAGGGAGGTGCTGACGTTTCGAGCGTTAGCCCTTCGTCGGAGCGAATGAGAGGATTGTGGGTTACGTTCAATTTATATAGAGAAGTTTGGAGTCATGCTATTGGTGGAACAGTATTAATGGCGATTTTTTAGTTAGAAGTACACTAAAATCAGATGAATCACCCGGCACTTTCAACTGCACACGCAAAAGATGCAAAACTTGCCCTTTCGTCCACAACACAAACAAAATAGCAGGACCTAAACGATCGTTTAAAATCACCGACCGTTTCACATGCACCTCCGCCAATGTTATCTATTGGATAAAATGCACCTTATGCAAGAAGATATACATCGGCGAGACCGGAAGAAGATTAGGTGACCGTTTCCGCGAACATCTGCGTGACGTCGAACGAAATGACAAAGATGCATCGAAACCTGTAGCGCAACACTTTAATCTACCTAACCACTCAACCCACAACATGGTGGTATGTGGGCTTTCCATGCATCAGGGCAACACGGAAAGCCGTAAAAACCTAGAACAGAAGTTTATCTTCCAACTCGGTTCTCTTAATCCCCACGGTATCAACGAACTTTTCTCATTCATTTAATCATTCATCTAATTTATTCACTTCCATTCACACAATGCTATGGTTCCACCAATAGCATGACTCCAAACTTCTCTATATAAATTGAACGTAACCCACAATCCTCTCATTCGCTCCGACGAAGGGCTAACGCTCGGAACGTCAGCACCTCCCTTTTACCTTACGGTGGTATAACTTACTTAATCAACTCGTTTGATTTACCCAGTTTCTTGTGTTTCAATTTCCCACCGACGAAGCACCAGTTTCTTTAGAAACTATCCCCACAATAAAGGTTTTATTACCAGCTTATCTCAAGAGCGAAACAAATCAAATCTCTCCTGGTTTAGCTTACCATCTATGTTTGTAGTTTGGCCAAACGTTGGACCAAAGCCGTTTTGCGCAACGCAGGTGTACGAGCGCTGACCAGCATCCACTGAGAGTCGCACTCGGTCTGCACTCACCACAAATTGCTTTCCTTTAACTACTTTATATACAGCCACTTGAGGTGTCGGTAGCCCCGTGGCATTACATGTGAAGTAGGTAGTAAAATTGATCTTTACCAGGGCTGAGGAAACCACTGGCAACATGCCTATATATAAGAAAAAAAAAAACACACGCGAGTAAGCATTACATATTCCAAGCGAGAGCAGTTACGGATTTTTCACTTCTTCAACTGAACGCCAGATTATTGTCATCAAATATATCTTGCAATCAATGAAACTAGTTTAATGGCCTTGATTGCACGAGTCCCATATAGTTCAGTGGTAGAGCGCCCGTAGTTTTGAACGTCGATTATCAATCGAAAAATCCAGAAAACTCGTATACCGCCCCCGGTATAACTCTTTTGTGAGAAGGAATGTCGATCAGACTAATTACCATCTACGTAACACGGCTACCGATCAAACACTTCCCGAACCGAAACAAGAGTTTCTAAAGAGAGGTTTAAAATTTAGTGGTGTTATGCTTTAGAACCAGCTCCCGAATGAAGCAAAGTTCGCTGAGCCAATCTCTTCATTTAAAAGCCTTTCTAGATTATAGTAGGCTCTAGACAAGCTGTGTACGTTTTTATTTGACTTATATGAAATAGCAAATAGTAGTAGTAGTTGAAGTGCTATAAGTAATTTTAGTATTAGTTTAGGAATTTGTGGAAGGTTCTTTTATGTGACACGCCCTCCGTGGAAACCAGCCAAGTGTTGTTGGGACTAGCGTGTTTCTCTTGCGATGAATTTTTTAAGTATTACTTTCCAACCTACCTACCGATGTTTGTAGATTTGCTCTCGAATTCTCTCAAACGTCCCTCGGTTTTGGTAACCGAAGTGCGTTTGGGAGAACCTCGAGAGCAATTCAGCAAATCGTACAAACATCAGACCGTCAATCGAGTGATTGTACTTGCTCGAGCAGGTGAAAACACACTAAATGAATTTTACTCTTTTTGTAAAATAATAACTAAAACTATGACGCCGGTCACTTTGAAGGTGACCTCATAACCATGTTGGCACAGGCTAATATAAACAAAACTTTCAACCAATTACAGGGCGCGTACTATCTCCTTTACTTTAAAAGAACGTTCACGTACCAGTGACGTTCACAACACACGAGGAAGAGCCCGAAGAACTGGACACAACACACTGATACATTCCCAGATGCTGCATCCCAAACTTCATTATCGCCAACCACTGCTGATCAACTGCGGCTCCTTGTTTAATCAGGAAGCTTCCATCGTTAGGTAGGGTTGTGTTATCCTTGGTCCAGCTGGCGATTCGCGGCAGGGGAATGCCATCTGCCTGACACGTCAACACCGTTGTACCCCCCGCCCGTTTCTCGGTTACCTCCACAGAACAAGATGGCGGTGCTAAGAGAACAAACCAACCGAAAGGTTACCTTCACAACGGGTGAACGACCGATGAAGTCTGTGGCCCGTTTCTTGAAAGTCCTGATAACTTATAAGGCCCGGAACTCCATCTTTAAGTAATGCCCCATTCACAACAACCAAACATGTTTAGTTACAACCAGATTTGAAAACGTGAAAATTGATAACCGAACACTGGAACACGGGCTTTTACAAACGACCCAAATAAACTTTAACATGTTCTTTCTATTTGTACTAAATTTGTAGTCGTCAACGTCTGTAATTAGCTTTTATAAAGGAACAATTTAAATAAACAGAATTAAACCGGCATGTTTAAGCTTTGGTGTGAACGAGGTATAAGAGTCTAATGTAGAAAGTTATGTAAATAGAAAGTTATATTATGTAGAAAGTTATGTTAGGTAGAATGTTATGTTAGGTAGAATGTTATGTTAGGTAGAATGTTATGTTAGGTAGAATGTTATGTTATGTAGAATGCTATGTTATGTAGAATGTTATGTTATGTGGAATGTTATGTTGTGTGGAATGTTGTGTTATGTAGAATGTTGTGTCATGTAGAATGTTATGTTCTGTATAATTATGTTATGTAGAATGTTATGTAGAATGTTAAGTTATGTAGGATGTTATGTTATGTAGAATGTTATGTTGTGTGGAATGTTGTGTAATGTAGAATGTTATGTCGAATGTTATGTTATGTAGAATGTTATATTGTGTAGAATGTTATGCTATGTGGAATGTTGTGTTATGAAGAATGTTATGTAATGTAGAATGTTATGTTATGTAGAATGTTATGTAGAATGTTATGTTATGTAGAATGTTATGTTATGTAGGATGTTATGTTATGTAGAATGTTGTGTTATGTAGAATGTTATGTAATGTAGAATGTTATGTTATGTAGAATGTTATGTTTTGTAGAATGTTATGTAGAATGTTATGTTGTGTTATGTAGAATGTTATGTTAGGTACAATGTTATGTTACGTAGAATGTTATGTTTTGTAGAATGTTATGTGTAGAATGTTATGTAGTTCTTAGCCTAATGCGTAAGTTAACCTAGAATTTTGCATTTTCATTTTCCCTGAAAACCAACAAACCGATAATTCCCGTTGTTAGCATGAAATAGCTTTCCGGAACCGGGTAAGTTACCGGTCCTTTCTGGAAACAGCCCCCCTGCTGCGTAATTCACCGAAATACTCAAGACAAAAAAAAAAACACACCAGTAACAAAATCAGATCTTTACCTTCCGGGCAGACACTGGCGTAGTCGCCATGAACGATATCTTGGGCCCAGCGACTGTAGAAAACAAAGGAGTAATAAACACTGTTTATAAAGAAATTGGATCAATGTAAGTATCTGGGCAACTGTGTACCTACCCCTCCCTAACCCAACATTAACACTAACTTTTTAACTTACTTTATTATTCATTCAAAATATTTCCCCGATTCTGATTGGCTAAAAGCACACGTTTAATTCACCATAACCAGTTACTGATGACCAAATGTGGAAGAATTTTGACTTAAACGAGGAAATGACGTCAAAAATGCAGCGTTTTCGCAGGTTAATGCACCGTTAATCGAGAAGACCTGGGGACGAGCTTGTGTTATTTTGTTGTTTTGTTATATTGCTGGTGGGTGTGAAATTTGTGAAAATGAAGCTCATTTTCTCCTTTAAGTGTTTGAAAATATTTTGATAAATAATAAAGCAATTAATGAATTCGGCTTTCGTAGGATATTAAGAATTAAGCGGATCTCGGAAGGGTGTTATCCACCTCGGCCTACGACCTCGGTGGGTAACACCTTCATCGATCCGCTTAATTCTTCATAACCTACTCAGCCTCATTCATTAATTGCTAATTAACTTATTGGGTTACGAGAAGGGCAGGTGCACAGTTGCCCAGATACTTACGCTGATCCAAGAAATTACATGAAACTAAGTCTGGATTAATGTGTAGTTCAATAAACGAACAGGAGTGCTTTATCAAGTAAAAAACAAGAGACATAGCCGAGTGTTTCATATCCGATAAAGCACGAAATGCGAGTTTATTGAACGTCTTCAAAAACTTTCTATGTAGACCTATTCATTATTACACTAAACTTTGGATTTTGGTGTATTTTGACCAAGGAAATTGAACGCAAATATTAGCCGTGTCTATATTAGATTTATAAGACACTCATTAAACATTAATTTCCTAAGTATTCTCCTTATGAATTATTGAAGACTTTTTGAATTAAAAATAAACATGGTATTACCTTCCATCCTTGTTGCCAAACGTTGTACACTTGTTATTGCTCCATCCACAGTACGGATCCATGACAGAAACACAAGTTCTAAATAAAACAGAAGCACCTTATTCGTAACGCGTTTGCTTTATTCATTTTCAAAAACCTACTGTGCCATGTGCCGTTTTACTGTCATCTGAGTTTAAAACCATGCACCTCGTGCATCCATTGTTCAGTAAGCGACTCGACAATACTGTTTTGTGGTGGTGTTTGTTTTACTTTCATACTTAATCTGTATATCAAACCATCAAATGTGACTGTGGTAAAGAAAGCTACTAAACAGTACTGTTTGTTTTATTATACAGTGTGGTTATAATAGTTTCAACTGTAAATCATACCATGCAGTGTGATCATTTGTGAAGCTCCTGAACAGTACTGTACTGTGGTACTATTTGCTTTACTATTAAGCGCGGTTCTCTCTTTTTCATCTTCATCTACATGGGTACTGGAGATCTTAATCGAATTTTCGCTCCTTTTGTTTCTGTACTGCCAACATCTAATCGGTAAGATTAGATGTTACATGTTAGATTAAGATTTCCGCTTCTATCCGAACTGAATCAGAAACAATTCAAGCACTGAATAATTTTGCTGAGCAATCTGCGGTTTGTACTGAGTTGATTTATTTCAATGCTACATTGCTATTCTAATAATTTTGGTTTCTTAAAAAAGCTGCAGATTGAAAGAATGATACCGTTTGCCCCACGTTCTTGCTACTTTCCTGTGCAATTGGTCCCCGCGTGTAAACACTACTAGGGACAAGTCCCTGCGACCAGTCGCCTCGTGTAAAATCTTCAGGGGGCTATTTGCAGGGACTGGTACCCTGGTGTGTGCCGACCAATACTAAACTGTGTGGTCTTAACTGTGTCACCTACGGATCATCGCGTTGATGATAAACCTCAATATGAATATGAACAAAAAAAAAACTTCATTACCTGCATTTATCATACTTCTCGCAATGTGCCAATGGGACCTTGACAACGCGTGAATTACTTCCAATAAACAAAGCACTCTGAAAATAATACAGAATAATTAGTTCAACGCCTCTTGGGGAGGGGATGGGGAGGGGGACGGGCTAGCCAACCTCCATAGGAGTGAGCAATATGTATTTCCCCTCCCTCACCTCCACCATCTAATCCACACAGACTCTTAAAGAGAGGGTCACAGGGAAACCGTCTCCATAAGAGTGTGTAATGTCTATTTCCCTTCCCCAACCCCCGCTTAAAAGGAAAAAAAATAACTCCATCAGCTACAAATCTTTCAGCCACACTTATGATCAGCATCTATTAAATAGATTTAGGCAAACCTAAAAGCGGAGCTCCTCACACAGTCCCTCCAAAAATGCTTGAAAACTTGTAGAAAAAACTCAGCTTTATGCTTATGTCCCTCCAAAAACGCTTGAAAACTTGTAGGAAGAAAATTTTTCCTCCAAAACCGCTATGAATAATCCGTTTCTTCAGCAAAACATTGTAGACTGCTGTAGACTGCTGGCTGTAGGTTGTGTAGCCGCGGCAAGCCGCGAAAAGCGCGCGAAAGCAAAGCCTCGTTTCGGTTTAAGACCTTCTAAATATCCCGGATGACTATGGCCGCCATGTTCGGGCAACATCGTCGTCGTCGTCGTCGTCGTCGCAAGGCGCACGCGCCCGCGAGCCATGCCGCTAGCCACGATGACCAAGAAAACTCAAACGCATGATTTTCTCAATTTCTATCCTCGAACGGTAGTTATGGGGCTCCGCTCTGCGGCTCTTTGAACCGCTGTGGAGCTCCGCTACAATCTCCTGGTACTATATAGCCCTGAAATTATCGTGACTTTTTAGGGGCGAAGATCCAAGTTGCTTTTGTATAAGGGTCACGTGACTCGGCTCCCGACACTTTTGGTCGCATGATCTATACGCATCGAATTTATTTCATTTTTTTTCTTGGTGATGAGGAGGCCGTGTAGACATTTTGGCCACAGTTGTGATTAGTGTTAACCCCAACAAAAATTTAGGCGGACAAAATCCGATGTCAGTTTATTATTCCCAGCACTATTATGGATACACCATAAAAGCTGGTTTTCTTTTGTCACTACGATTCCGAGTTAAGTTCTGAGAAATGATTTGTGGTGGAGGGTGTTATCAGATCCCGTCAGTGTAAAACCTAGAAAAAAAACTCAACAAACAAAATAAATTACAAGTATGTTAACGTGAAGTTTACCTTATGAAGTTTCATCGTCAAGATTGGAGTAGGTTTCTGTTTAACAAAGAAAACGAAATGTTACACATGAGAAAAAAAGCAGAAAGGACACCTTCAAGCGCGAAAAACATACCTCGAAAACTTCAATCTGCTCAACGACCACGGGATTCGCATCACCAGAAATATTGGTAAAAACTTTGATCACTGTTCCATTGTCTATGAAGGAAACCAAAGTACAAGCCATGAGTCAATTTGGAGCCCCAAACAGCTAAAAGCTAAAGAGAGTTGGTGTAGTCACAGTAGTCCTCACATCGTCTACCGAACACATCTTAATCATCAATTAAGAAATACTTGCCATGTGTCTTCGCTCTTCATTTACGTTTAACATTGACACCGAGAGAAACATAACAGGGAGCTGAAGCAAAGGCGACGACAGCACAGAGCACGGCACGAGTAACAAAGCGTAACAATGGCGGCTGGCTTGTCTCATTTTGGGGTGGTGCCCGGTGTAATATAATTTATTCAATTTCTTTGTCAGTTAGGGTTAGGTACATTGTTAAGAATGCTTTGTGCCCTTTGTTTTACGTCAGTTGTGTGAATAATATATATTAGAAGGTCTCAATGGGGTGTTGACTTTTACGCCTAACGGTTAATATTTCTGACTGTTTTCCGGTTAACGGTTAATATTTTTGGCTGTTTTACGGCTAACGGCTAAAATTTTTTAATATTTACGCCTAACGGCTATTTTTTTGGCCTGTTTTACAGCTAACGGTTAACCCCATTGAGACCCTCATATTACACCGGAGATGAGCCTCATTTTGTTTCGATACTTCTTTTAAACTGTAAAAAATTTTAACTTTAACGACTCGGGTTTCATTTCGAATTTCTCAAGGCAATTTTGCCGTTGCAAACTTGCATCTTCGAGAATGACTTGAAAAATGGCCAATCCACGTTGTTGTCTTGCTGAAGACCGCCTTTGGTTTGCACGTGCAATTTCAGTGTTTCACAGATTGTGCTGTTTGGTGCCGTCCGGATCGATGTCGTCGTGTTTTGCTTAAGCTCCCAAGTATCACAAGCACATCCAGTAATAAAACATACCTAATATGAGGACTAACTTCTGCCTACGAAAATTTGTATCTTACCCGTGGAAATAAAAATTACAGGAGTGAACTGCCCATCTCCTCGCTGGACTTTATCCACCACAATTTGGGTGAACCTAAAATAATAGCAGAGACAAGCGATTAATTGGGAATTGTTACACCACAATATACATATTAGGGACCGTTCATTTTTTGCGAGGGGAGGGGAGGGCTGGGGGGCTGGTGTGATTCGGGAAGCACAATTTAAAAATTGCATGACCTCCCTTGAAGCGATATTTTTTTCAGATGACCCCCCCCCCCCCCGCTCCTTTCTAATACCACTGAGACTTATTTTTATCAGAGAGCACAAATCAAAAGAGAGAGAAGTCAATTTCGGATTACAACATTATGACATAAACGGATTGCACGTGATCCCCCTTTTCCCTACTTTTTTGGGGATGACCCCTACCCCCTCAAAAGCCATTTCTTTCGCATAGCCCCCCCCCCCAAAAAAAAAAAATCCCGTCACCCCAACTCCCTCATAAAAACTGAACGGTCCCTAGCATGAAATCACAACCCAAGGATACAGCCAACCTCGTTCCGAGGGTCTCTTGTCTGCACCGCCCTCCCCCTCCCAAATCCCTACTACCCCTCTCTCGCTTCCCAGTAACGGGCAAAAAAGAGATGTAGGAACGAGGCTGGGATCCAGGTCTTGGAAGACATTTCAAAATTCTGTAAATAATGGTCTTCTACCTGTTTTTTTATTCTCTTTCTTATCAAAATTACTACGTTACCTTTTGCGTTCAACCTGTATTGGTTTATTAACGCCGTGGTTGGTTACGTGACTAATTCAAACCAAAGGGTTGTTTTAATTACTTCAAATTGTAAAAAAACCCCGAATTTACCTCCGTTTAATAATCTTATAAACCGAGGTTACAGTAACTTCGTTAAACTCTACTATACAGCATAGTATTTAGCCTTTATTAATTTTTATATCATATATTACTTTAATTAATTGGTAAGTGTACAGCTACTAAGTAGAAAAATTACCAATAAACCACTATTATTAATATTATCATTATTATTACTATTATTATCATTATTATTATTATTATTATTATTATTACTAGCCGCAATTGAATACTTGAAAACTTTATTTTTTTAAGCTAGATGCCCTCCTGCATCTTTACCTTGCATCACGTTTGTCAAACAAAGGGTTTCTCTTCACTGCGGTTAGTGGTTCAGTTAGCAGTGGATGCTGCGCAGCGAAACTGTAAGCACTGATGGGGTACTTCTTGGTTTCAAGATCACTGTTACACTTAAAACAAAACAGTAACACATAAGTAAGTACACGCGCACACGGCCACAGCTTATGCCGGTTTCTGTAGCATGAAGCATCTTGAGCTAATGTTTCTCTTCCGTAGATGGGAAGCCAGTCCATCACTGGGCTTTCTCCTAATTGCATACAACATTATATCACCGCCAATAGAGTTAGGTACAGTTGTTTAAGGAAACAAAACTGTGCCTACTCCAGAGCTCGAATTCCCAACACGCTGCCAGTTAAACTAGCATGTCTCCACAAACACATTAGTAACTTTTATACATGTAATATCCTTCTTGTATTACATCCAAATATCAATCATAAATTTCCTGCTCTCTAAAGCTTTCCAACAGGCAGTAGATGGTGAGCTACTGAACAGTATTGTACTGTAGTGTAGCGTTTGTTTTACTATATATCGTGGTTCAGACTTTTTCAATACGACCATTCTTTAAAAAAGCTACTGAACAGTACTGTTAGAAGGTACTAAACAATGCGGACATAACAAGACCACTAAGAAACTGAGAGACATTAACATGTCCAATTATGCTACCTCACTTTCTTACCATAGGTCTTCCTGGAATTACTGCCAAGTTTATGGGCGACACAGACACCCAAGCATATGAACCGTCATGAAGAACTGTTGATGTTTTCTGTAGGTACTTGCTTTTCTGAAAAAGATCCTGAATGGCCGTCATTGAATACATACACACTGCAGAGCCTACAGGTCCTGGCCTAACAAACAAAGAAACAAAAGCAAACAAGTTGACAAATGATTTGGACTATGAGCACCGTTGAGGGGGACATCGACAGTAATTGACCAAACACGAAAATGAGTGTATCATCACCATCAGGCAACGCATGTAATTTCCAGTCTTCATTCAAACAATATCTGGGCAATCTGGCATGGGTAGTCTATCATACTCTATAAAGAGTGCAGTGTTCAGTAATAAGGAAATAATGAATATAAAATCACAATGCACTTACTGAGGAGTGGTGAATATTCCATAGATGTAGTCCACAGCTGTTTTAGGGTCAGTGTACTTAAATGCTGCCTCTGAAAAAGGGAAATTTTACGTTTAGCAACACGTTTTGAAATGCAGGCATCGTATGCTTTGTCTTTTTTAACTAGTAGAGTTAAACACGGTTACCTATTCCAAATGCGCTCACAAAGCCACTAAAACACGACATCGCCCTACAGATGAATGCCACTTCACGTTTTTCACCTCTGAAGACCATGTGCGAGGAAAATACTTGGCTCGCTGCGCTCGGTCCGTACATCATGAACGAGAGCCAAATATTTTCCCATCCGGGGAGACGTAACTGAGTAAATAACCACGTTATCATATGACCATTGACTAAGTCTTAAAATTTCGAAAAATTGCTTTTATTCTAAACAGGAAGTGATCACAAAAAAAATTCCATAATAAAAACTTTCCCTTTCTTTTTTTGAGTCAGAACAAGAAATTCGCAATTCATTGAAAAACGCGACTTAATTTCTCAATTACGTTTTTCAATGTTTTCTCAATTATGTTTTTCAACCCATCCAGCCCCACATACGTCAGCTTTTACTGTAGATTTCTGTGGTACAGTACTACTGCCTGAGTGGGGTTGGACGGGTCATATGATAAAAACCTTTCAGTGATCTACCGTGCATGCAATGTGATTCTAACTTTCAACACCGTAATTGAACATATGATCCTCATAGTATTGATGCAGTTGATGCAATTTTAACAGTTGCGACTCAGTTTGAAAAAAAGAACAGGCTGGAACAGGTTTCAAACCCGTGACCTTGCAAATACCGCCCAAATGGTCATGCTCTACCAGCTGAGCTAAACCAGCCATCTATGCCGAGAGCAGGTCAGTATTGGGTATGGTTTGATATCATCCCTTAAGGAGTGTGTGTGTGTGTGTGTGTGTGTGTGTGTGTGTGTGTGTGTGTGTGTGTGGGGGGGGGGGGGGGTGGGGGGGGCTAGTGTTATTCGGGACGCACCATTTAAAAATTGCATGACCCACCTCAGCTTGCCAATTTTTTCACATACCCCCCCCCCCCCAATCAAAAGAAAGAGAAGTCAATTTCGGATTAAACATGACATAAAAGTATTGCTAAAATATTTCACGTGACCGCCTTTCCTTTTTTTCGCATGCCCCCCAAACCCACCAGCCACCACCCCCTCCCTCGTAAAAAATAAACGGTCCCTTACACGAGTATATATTAACCGATGGTTGACCTGCTGCTGACAAAGACGGCTAGCTTTGTTCAGCTCAGCTACATGTAGGAGAGCATCGCACCAGTATTCGAGAGGTCGCAGCCGTTCCAGTCTTCTATTTTCAAACTAAATCAAATTGTTAAATTACGTTTCCAACCGCAGAGCCAGTGATCATGAGGTTTTTTGTCAAAGTGGAGCGGTCCTGCATTTTGTTTATTTCAGAGCTTGATCTGTCAAGATTTCCTAATTTATAAGAAAGCAACTTGCATACTAAATAGCTAATGCACTTCAATCTATTCAGTTTAAAGAAAGCGAGGCGCAAAACGCAATAAATCAATGTACTCAATATCACAGAAATCGTTAAACATTGGTATAAAATCGAAGCTGTTTTGGAAGTTGGATTCCAGTTCTAATAATTACAATAGTCATTCTCTTTAATAAGAGTTACTGTCACATAGTGAACTCAGATCTCTGCCTTGCCAGCTAAAATTAAAAACTCTTCTCCAGAACTGACTTCCCCTTACTTAAATTTGTTTGTTTGTGCTCTCTGCTTTTTAACCTAAATGTATTTATAAATTAAGTAAGACACGCCTATAAAATTTTATATTTTCGTTGTTCTATTTATTGAGGAGCCAGAAGCCCTAATGAGCCCTAATGGTTATCTTATGGGCATCCTCGCCTTACGCTTTTCTTTAATTGTTTTTTTTTTCATTACCTCTTGTGATTTAATATATATTTACCTTCTCATCTTAAATAACAAAAGTGGCAAATAAATAAACTGAACTGAAACTATTTATTCACAAAAACTTTAACTCGTACTTTATTTGTTAGTTACTACAAAAAATAAAATTTTCATAAAATCCATGCAAGAGATTATAGGAAAGTTCAGTTACTTACGTATTTGGTCATAATCAAATGGGATTTCTCCTTGGATTGAACACACCACTCTAGCCTTGACAAATGATGTAAACTTGTTCTTTAGGATACCAACTCTTGATCCCTCATCATACTGGTGATGAAAATATATTGCAAATTATACCAAATTTGCAATATTATATAAACTAGTTGTTGATGGTTGAGTTTGATTGTCCCAGTGTTAAAAGTTCAAAAAAACAACAGTTGATGGCAATGAATGACATTTTGAACATCCAGAAAAAGTCACCTTGACAAGTGACTCTGAAAATGTACTCTGCTGAGGTGGTCAAAACAAGTCATATGTGTGTCAACAACTGATAATAATAACAATAATAATAATAATAATAATAATTATTATTATTATTATTATTATTATTATTATAATAAAGACTTTATTTATAAAGGGTAGCACGTAATAGTCATAGGCTAATAAACTTGTGGCCCTGATTAAATCAACTAATTCAAAGGTCGACTACAACACCGGGGTCTACGTCCCCTTCTCTTTAAAGTGCCACAAGAACAGAGCTGTGAGATGGGGCCTACATTTTTTTGTCCTTATTGGAGAAGACTAGAATGTCTAACCATTTGCAGATGTCATAACAAAGGCAGCACATTCTCCTCAGTTATTTTAAGACCTTGAGTGTTGGTCCAGCCGAGGTTTGAACTCACGACCTCCCGCTTGACAGGCCGGCGCTCTACCAACTGAGCTAACCAGGTGGCGGTAAGCTCTTCTGATTCTTTTGATTTGGGGGGGGAGGGGCATCATGTGATACTCAAAGTACACCAAGGTAATCAAAATTGACAAGTAACTACTGTGACTTCTGGGTTGAAACCATTTACAATACTGACAACTTTAAACAGTTACACAAAAACAGACTGACTTGAGACAGCTTTTTGTTTCCATGTTGATCAACAGCAATACCTCTCATGAGGTCTGCTTAATTGAAGTTTGTAGACTAAAATCATAGTTGGAAGTTGTATAACTCAGTTGGAGTTACACTGTGCTCATTATTTTTTTTTAAAAAAAAATAATAAATAGCAAATGAGTTGTAATAATACCCTGCAAGTATCATAAAGGTTCTGCTAAATTACATGTTCCTCTATGTATACATATTTTACCTGACATACTCTGCCCACTCTTGAATAAATCATCTTGGAAAAAGAGAAAGAAAAATTTTATTATGTTCAGGTGTACCTTGACAAGGGGTGCTTTCCATTCACCGAAAATTTTCAGTTTGCATTTTCGAAAATTTCTGTCTCAAATGGAATGGGCTCTTGTTCGATGATGAAAACGAAATTCCCGTACTGACTGCGAAGAAGTTGGAACCGTATAAATGGCTTCATGCAAGAGACGGCTCCTTCATAGTCACAGTCGGAATTTTTTTTTTTTTCTCCCAAAGAGCATGTGAGGAGACTAGAGAACAGCCCGACTGGAAGCTTTTGAATGGAACACAAGAATTTTTGAAAATACAGAAATTTCCAATTTCAGGAACACTGAGAAGGTTGTCCTAAATTTTCGGAAACCTTTTCCGGAAAAGATCTGTTCCATTTGATTCCTACGCGAAATTTTCAAAAATTTCGTAAAATGGAAAGCACCCAAGGCTACAACTTACTTTAAGAACTAACAGACTGTTCATTTTTTATGAGGTAGGGGGGCCTGGTGGGATTTAGGAAGGGGGGTCATGCAAAAAATAATTTAGGGAAAAGGGGGAGTCATGCGAAATATTCTAGCAACAACTTTTTTGTGATAATGTTTTAATCTGAAATTGACTACTCTTTCTTTTGACTGGGGGGGTCATGTGAAAAATTGGCAAGCTGAGGGAGGGAGGAGGGTTATGCAATTTTTAAATGGTGCTTCCCGAATCACACCAGCTCCCCCTCTCTCATAAAACATGAACTGTCCCTAATCATAGAGCGCCAATTCTTGCCAATGGTAAATTAAAGTTGCAACAGCTAAAATTACAGTATAAGAAACTGTAGTTTTTCGGTTATAATTATAAGATGCACTCAGTTATAAGATGCACCCTTAACTTCAATATTTTTATTGTACCAAGTCAAAAACTGAAAATTTCACCAAAACATTTGATTAAAGGTGCAAACTAAACTACGGCTAAATTTTTCTTCAAGTTCACTTTTATGAAACAAAACGTTATTGAATTCTTTAATTAGCATCTCTTCACAGATGGAATAAAGGGAAAAACTCTCACCTTCAGTAAGAAAAGAAGAAAAGTCACACACTTTCATGGTACACAAGTTAGAATGCAGTACTAAAATAATGCCCAAGCTAACAATTCTAGCAATTGTTTAACAGAATACTGCTACTGACAGTAGTTTCGTTGCCTGGTTTTAGATTTTCATGATTATAACTATAGGCAGAAAGTAGTGCAACACCACATACCAGTATGTATCATTATGCAATAAGGCTCTCTTCACACAGGCTCCTTCAATTGCAGTAACTGCAACACTTAATGAGCTGTTTCAAAAAGCAAAGCTTGTGGCTCACCTTGTTCCTCTCTACTGCTGTTTCGCGGAAGAAGTAGTAAACAAAGTTGTCGGTATGGCTGAATGACGACACAAACTTTGCTTCTACAGGTTGAAAATAGCAACAATGGGTCAAATCATCTTGCATCCATGCTTACATAGAAAAAACATACATCAGATATGACACTGACTAACATAGTCTCAATAGCATAATATTGTTCATTTCCATGTATTAACAAATAAGATAACAAAATAATGTAAGGCACTAAGTAACAAAGACGATGTAGTAGTACCATTTAAAACTGAAGTTGACATTAATGTTTGAATTGAGTCACTTCTTGTGTCATTGGGTTTGCCTCCATAAATGGCTGCATTATCAACACCAGTGAAAAGATACTGATCTGTGAGGACAAGAAATGCACAATGAAATAGTGAACAATGTTATACCAATTCACAGCTTCTAGACTGATTTTCAATATGCAAGATCTTTTGTTGAAATCTAAATACTACAGTAAATATTAAGTAAATTAATGTGCAGCCTAAGATTCGAGTCCTGGAGATTGCACTGCATTGTTTCCAGGTGTATGAATGGGTAACAGCAATATATTGCTGTAGTAACCCTGAGTTGGAGTAGCATCCCATCTGGGGGGGGGGGAGGGTGGGAGTGACAATACTCCCAGGTGCTTCATGCCACTGAAACTGGGATAATCTCCAGCTGTGTGGGCAAAGGTTCATGTACAAATTCACTTATAGTGATAATCAGTATGTCTACATGTACATGATTTTGCAAATCTCATTGGCAAAAGGAAATAGACTGAGATGGGTATTATATAGTGCCTTTAATAGTCATCTACACCTAGAATTTGGCTGTTAAGTAACAGCTGAGAGACAAGCACACAAATTTTACGGTTTGTTTCTTGGCAAAACAGTCTCTTACATGTATGTTCCTTACATACACATTTGACTTATCCATTTACCAGGGATACACTATTCTCCCCTTCCCGCTCTCCATGTTCTTTCTACCAAATTAGTTTGCATGACAATTGGAGTTCTCAAGTCTGGGTTGAATTGACACAGTAGTTGACCATACACTTACTAATAAATGTCCCAGTAACAGATAAATGATAATCTTGTGGACTCCTGCCAGTACCAATGATTCCATTTGGTGGCAGAGGGCTTAGCACACCAGTTCTCTGTTTAATGATAACATACAGTATAAGTGAAAATTCAAGTCAAAATGAACAAAATAGTGCAAAATTAATATTATTTATATAAATTTTTACGACAATATTCAACAATTTTTACTCTTTGAGATTAAGGTAAATATGGCAGTGGTAGAATATTTCAGAAAGCATTATTCACCGAGATTGAAGGAATATGATAATGTTAACTATTGTTTTAGTCTAACACAGTGATTCAACCTCAGTCACATAAAAGTGATTGTGATACTTCTTGCAAGCCTTCCCAGAACTTTCTAGGACTACTGTATTCACCTTGTAGGAGGTGAATAATGCTGAATATCCTGAGACAGAAAGCCAGTCATGATCAGATTACTCAAAACACAGAGGTTGGCGAGTTGATATATATATGTTGTAGTTCAACTTTATCCTTGGTTTAAATTGTATTTTCCTTTGTTTCAAACTCATTATACATATATCTTATTAGATGCTTTGGCGTGTAGTATCGCTGAGTATTTTTACCACAGTGCTGTACAAGGAATGAGTAAAAATACTCAGCAATACTATGCACCATTAAAACATCTAATAAGAGATTTATAATCCAACATATTAATTTTTTTCAGATAAAAAAATCTTACTTGGTGCCAAGGATGCGACACTTTTTGCATTACACATGCCATAAAAAATCATGATTGGCTGCAAACAAACATCTTGTCAATCAAGCATGGTTTCAAAAACATATACCATGTTTTATAGATATGTAAGCCGGAAAATGATACATTTTTATGAATACTTCAAATAATGGGAACATGTTACAAAGGGAACTCGAAGCAAAAGGAGGAAAAATAGGCAAACTTGTCTAAACTGTGCTTAAATTTCTATCATTTGATTACAAGTTGGAGACAGAACACTTTATAAGTACAAAAATTATGGATTTCTTCAATGAAAACTTATATTTATTGCTCAAAATGAAGAAGTCTCAACAGAAGAAAATTCCTGGCAAGACTTACTGAGGAAAAATGAACAAACTTCTGTGTTGACACACACTTGTAAACTATACATACACCGGCTAGGCTCTATTTTCATTGCTGGATTTTGACATGGCGACGACTTTTGGTCATAGGAACTGAATGTTAATCCATAACAATGGTGGAGTGATGAACATGTGGGCCAGATAAAAATGTTGAAATAACTTGGCTGGTTCTCACATTTGAACCACTGCTGCTGCAATGAGCTTCCTGATTTCATGACCTCTCTCACTTTCAAGTGCTGGCCAGGGCTTGAAATTAAAAAAAATATGTCGCAAATTTGCGACTAGTTCCAAAAATTTAGTTGCAAAATAGAAAATTTTAGTCGCAAAAAATTAAATACAACTACTCAAAACAAGGTTAATATAATACACGACTTTAATGAGTTACAAATTAATATTATTGTCATTTTAAGTTTACACTGTGATCTTATTACTCCAACAGCTTCAATATAAGCACTATCGAAGCAATGAGGGTGAAATAGAATCGTTTTGTTTCCGAACAAAGAAATGTAACTGTCCAGTAACACAGGACGGAAGGACCATAATTGCTCCAGATGTTGGTCAGCTAAATCATGTACAGTCGAAGCTCTCGTAAGCGGACACCCTCGGGACGGGACAAAAAGTGTCCGTAACTAGAGCTGGCCGCTTACGAGAATGGTTCTTGTAAGCGGCCATTAGAGGTGTAGGGGATAGATGGCCGCTTACAAGGGTATATTCATGTAAGAGGTGTTTCGAAATGTAAACCGTACGTGGATGAACACAAAACAAACACTGAAATATATGGTACTGTAATTACTGTAAAGTCATTGTGACGAAAGATGATGTGAAGTTGATTGATAAAAACAAGATACAGGGGTTGTTAATAGTATTTTGTTTGGGGTGTCCGCTTACGGGAGCTTCAAAACAATGAAAAAGTAAAAGTCGTTATCTCTTAAAGTGTCTGCGGCCGCTTACGGGAATGTCCGCTTACGAGAATGTAAAAATACAGAGTTTGTATGGGAGTTAAAACGGGGTTTCAAACAAGGCGGCCGTAAGTAGAGCTGTCCGCTTACGAGAGTGTCCGTTAAGAGAGCTTCGACTGTACCAGCAAAACCGAACTACTCTAAATGGACAAGTTAAAATATATTACTGTATTAGTCTTGTTCCTCTGATATTTACACACTACAAAACTAATTTCTATAATATTGTATGATAACATAGGGGAAAGTTTATCGAATAGTTTTGCAATATTCACGACGCAGCGTTTCCTGTTGTCAGTCGCCACGTTCTACGAAAACCTGCTGCCATGTTTGTTTTAGTTGAAAGCCTGGGTCGATAAATATTCAAATTTTCAGTTACAAATAAGACACAAGACTCTTAATATGATATTCATTTATTAACTTCGAAGTTTAATAGTTGCTTATTGCTAATATGTGGCTGACCAACTAGCCACAAACTGGTTGCTAATTTGCGACCGATCGAGAAATTTTAGTCGCAATCATGAAAAGTTTAGTCGCAAATGCGCCTGTATCGGTCGCAATTTCAAGCCCTGCTGGCTAATCATCAAGGAGATCATTTTCTCTTGGCTTCTCTGAAGCCGTTGAGTAGTTGTCGATGAATGCCATATTCTTTTCTTCAGGTAATTGGGAAATATTTACTGTCCGTTAACATTTTCTTGTAACAATGTTATTCTTAATATTACGACATTCAGGTCAGTCCTAGTTTTGTTTGCTGTGTTAATGTTTTTCTCAATGAATTCACGTATCTCAGCATTAATAAATCTGGTTCTGGCTGCCAGAAACACAGCTTCACCTTTTAATGCAGTACTCAGTCAAATTAATTCATTATTGTTGGTAAAATTTTATTTGAGGTCTTTGCATGATTCTTCACCAACTTAATATTGTTTTAAAGTCAACATGGCAAACCAGTCAAACAGGTTTCCTACTATACAAATTAACCAACTGTACAAATATCGCACAATATTCATACTCATTTCGCACATTATTTGTACAATATTCAATGTGGTTAGATTAATGATAACATACATTACCATAGCAAAAAACAAAAATAAAATTTAAACCAAGGAAATTAAAGATTGAACCACAACATATACGTCACAGAATCAAGTACAGGGTACTCTATGAAGGTATTTCTTTGTTTTAATTTGAACTTCTCTGTTTTGACATATTTCAGATATTTATTCACTGCCCCCAGTCATAGGACAAGATCAAGTTGTCCATGTAAAATCTATCTCTGGACACAGTCTAAGTTAGACACTTTGATGTCAACATTACAATTCCAAACAAACAGACCACTGACATGTACAGCAATTTCAATCATGCTGCAAGCTAATATTATCATTTGCTAATCACAGGAAATCACTGCACAAAACTGTTCCTTAATTTAACATTTTGTATATCAAACCAGCTGCAACCAGCCACTGTGACTACCTCAGTTACAAAGGCCCTTCGCCTCTCGTGTGAGGAAAGAAACGCTTTAACATTAATGCCTTGTTTATGTTTTTAGACGTATTGACCAATCATATCAAAGCTACTGTGCATAACAAACTCATATCTCAAGGACAATATAGAGTGGCATATAAATAAATTTCACATTTCAGGAAGCAACATGGCATATCGTGCCCAAATTAGGAAACCAGAATATGGAGAAATTTTTGGAGACTCTGATGGGGACAATTCAGGTATTGATTTTGAAGGTTTTGAGATTGCTGGTGAAAGTGATGGTGACAGAAAAAGCTCATAAATTGGAAAAAACAATCTGTAATAATTACTAATAATTTTACACGTGACATGTATACATTTCCACAGGGATTATTCTTATTTCATTGCATGTTAAAAGGAATTCGAACCTGAAATGTCCAGCATCTTAGTAGAGTTGCAAATGTTCCACATGCAAATATGTTCCCTTTGGAATCAAATAGTGCTAATCTCATGTAGTTAAAACATTGATCCTGTGAAAAATAATAACAGTTTAGGAAATGAATGGTAATTCACCCTTGAAAAGACTAATAATAATAACCACAATATAATAACGAATGTGTATGTGTATTTCCTTAATTGCCGCCAGCAAACTTAAAATAATACTATGAGTTAGTAACAATAAACCAAAATAATAATAATCCAATAAAACTACTATAGCAAATTGCAATATAAGCGAGTATCATAAACTTTGACATATACCAGTTGATAAATTTCTCAACTTGTTCATCTATTTGCTTGACAATGTATTAAAATTGAATATTATGAGAACTTGCACTTTGATGACTAATCAGAGTTAATATGGATTAATAGTCATTGCCTTATTATTACCTAACAGTAACAGAATTATTGTGTCTTACTGGCGGAAATCCTTGTTCTTTACAAGTCTTTATTGCTGCAGAAGTTGGCAGCAAATCTACAAACTAGACAATAAAACAGACTAACATTACCTCAACAAATGCTGTACATTAAGTTGATCCGTTAACATGAATCATAAATAGAGAATAATGCATGGCCGTGTGAATTGAGATACAGTAAAAACCCGCGTATAAGAACCTAGGCTTTTTCAAGTTAGCCTAAACAGGTTCTTATATAAATGGTATTTAGTGTAAAATTAGGCTAACTAGGTTCTTAACTTTTTGTCAAGAAATAAAGTAGAATTTCAGTGGCGGATCCAGGATTTTGTCCAGGGAGGGGTCGTAAAGTTGTTTGAGGTAGGGTGCGCACCCCCTGCACCCCTCCCCTGCATCCGCCCCTGAATTTATAAATGATCTTTAATGTCCAATGTAACAGTACTGTATTCTTGGATGCTTCGGTAAGCAAAATACTGTACTATTTTAATCTGATTCTGTTAAAATCAAACATATAGTGTAAACTACACTATAATTCTCACAAAGCAACATAACATGATAAAATGTCAAAGTTCCCTGTTAAAATTGTCCACTGACAGAGGATTGGAATTTGTATTTATCTCATACAATGTCTGGCATATAATTAAGCCCATACTGTAGCATTTAACCCTTTCACTCCCAGGGGCCTTTGTCCTTGATTTCCTGTTATTCCCAGAGGCAATTAGGAGGCTTACTCCAATTACTGAGTGAAAATCAAAACATATATGCTCAGTAGATTTTGGAGCCTCTTTATCATCTACAAGTTGCACAAAATTGAAGCTAAAACATGGTTTTATTTCATGACAAGGTTATTATAGAGTAAGAAATAAAGTTGGAGTCACAAAATATGTTGTGAAGTTTAGATTTTCGAAAAATTCAAATTTGGCGCCATTGCGCTTCGTGTGCCACGTCACGGCATCTTACACTTTTTGATAAAATCATCGAAATGAAGAAAATATACAAAATGAGGCTTTCCAAACGCAAAGCAATAATATATACAAGTAAAATTGAACTTTAAGGTGCGTTTCCTGTGCGTTCAGGTAGTTAAAAATGCTATAAAGTCATGTCACTCGTGTGGTTCCATCTCAGCTGCCATCCAAACTTTGATGCCGTACTTTGTCGGTTTCGCCGGCATGTATTGGCGAATCGAAAGTCTTCCTTTGAAGGCAATCATCTCCTCATCTACGGCAATGTTTGTCAGGCGAAAAACACTGCTGGCTGTTCTCTAATATGGCATTTAGAACCGGCCTGATTTTGAATAACCGATCGTAACCTTCTCCGCCACGTGCCGGAGTTTGCGTCGAGTCAGTGAAGTGTAAGAATTGGGAAATTTCTTAAAAGCGGTTTCTTGGTGTAGTCCGCTTAATCCCTTCATTTCCCATGAAAGGATCGTCCTTCAAGTAGTCTGCAACTCTAGGAAGTTGATTAATTCCCATAATCACACAAATGCCAAAGAACGCTTTTATTTCCGGCGTGGAAACATCCTTCCATGCGGCAAGGCGACCAGCATTGTTTTGAAGACTCTGCCAGGCATAGCGGTTTGTTTCCTCGACTATACAATCGACAGTTTTTTCTCCAAACACTCTTAAGAAATAGTCGTCTGCCCTAGCATCATCCTCAAAGTCCACACGCACCCCAGGTTCACCGGAGAACTTGCTCACTTCAATGTTGGAGAGTTCGACCATCCATGGTGTTTCTATTTCAGCCTCCACATCGCTTCTTTCTTTGTCTTCGCTTTCTTCATCTCCACCGACCTCAAAACCTTCAAAGTCGATGTCTGAATCATTTCCATCAAATTCTTCATCCGAATTTCTAAAGAGTTTCCGTTATTCTTGTTAGCTAATTCTCGCAGACCACCAAGTTTGATCAGTGTTGATTTGGGGAAATGTAAAATTTTTTGCTGCTCCGTAGCTCCCTTGGGCAATGAGTTTATTATGCGCAGTAGCTATAATATGATTAGTCAATATGTCTAAAACAACTGATAACCTATTGTGCAGCTTTTCTAGCCTTACAGGGGAGGAGAAAGGTATACAAAACAAAGGTAGTTTGAGTGGCCGGTTACGGCCGGCTTGGGAATATTGACGCATTTTTTCGCGGCCGGTTGCGGCCGGTTGCGGCCGGTTTGGGAGTGAAAGGGTTAAAAAGCCTAAATAAGGTAAGGCTCTAGCCCTTGGGGTCGAATTTTGTCATCATCTGAACCATCAGCTGTTATCAAACAGCCAGTTTTTTGGAACAATTTTGCGAACAAATCCAAGTCACTTGACAGCTCCTTCCAGGCTTCTCCAGCCCACTTTGTCAAATATATGGTAAATATATTTTGAGAAGGTTTTTTAATTCTATATTTTAGAGAAGATTATTTTTTGTTTTTTGAAAATAAGAACCTGTTTTAGCATTTTAGCCTAAAATGGTTCTTATGTGAAGGGTGCTTAAAACTGAAATTTTAGCCTAACAGGTTCTTAAATGTTAGGTTCTTATACGCAGGTTTTTACTGTACAACATTTCTATTAGTGTGTTGGAAAAAGTTTCACAACTGAGTGCATGCAGCAAAAGAGTGAAATATTCTTCAAAATGAGAAGAAAAATTTTGTACCTCCAAGCAACCATGGAACTTTCTTTTCGTTATACAGAATCTGTACAAAGTACCGAATGACGGCAAATTGATCTACAACTCTATAATTATTCTGACAGTGATGACACACAATAACATGTGAAGATATCATTTATATACACACATGTGTGATATCAGTTTTATCAATTTGCTACCACTCCATATACCACTCAACTTCATATCATACAAGCAGTTACTTGCTCCATGTAATAACAACAATCACATGTAATCCAAGTATGTGATTGTTAAAGAATGGGTTGTTCTTCATCGTGGAAATTGTGATAATAAATAATGTAAATTCTTCTTTTGTCACACAATGTAGTCACTGGATGTTGATCGAAATGTTTCGTCTGCTTACTGCTGGTCTTCTTCAGGCGATGGGGTCGACTGATTCCGGCTCACCATTATATACCTATGTGATCTGCTATGATTGGTGCATTTCAATCCTGCTTTTGTTCACGTTTGCTGTGTTTTCCTCAGAGGTCCACTGGCTTGCCACGTGTTTGATGTGGTGTTTCTTGATTGTCGGCATCCACGCTGACATGTGATTGTCAGCATCCATGCTGATATGTGACTGTTGCTTAAAATTCTGATATGATACAATGTATCAGAGTTTTTAGAACAGACAAGACAATCCCAAATGGATAGGTACTTCATATTGATGGTAACAACAGTTGTGCACGAGGGTCAATTTTAAAAGTGATTTGGGGTCTATATCGATATGATTTAATTTAAAGATTCCATACATGCAGTGAAAATATATACATGAATCATGAAGATTAATATGTGATGACATTAATTGATCATCGCAGTTATGTACACAACTTAAGCAGCTGTGAAATTAAAGCCTGAAAAAAAAAAAAAAAAAAACTCAGGCCTGAACAATTAAATGAAGATTAATATAATTCATACAGTACTCACATCATTTTGACTGGATGGTAGTCTTAAAGTGGTTGTATCCAATCTTAATAGAGAATCCCTGAAAAAAAAAAAACTAAATTATTGATCAATATCAAATACAATATATGCCCATCAAGGAAAAGCATTTAAGATCGATGGATAGATAGATGGATATATGAAAACTAAGACATGATTTAAATTCAACAAAGAAATTCCGAGGTTGCATCTATTTCTCTTGCATTTAAAACATCCATCCAAAATGAATCTTATATTTCATAACTCAAGGAGAATAATCTTCAACTTACCTAACACTTACAATAACCCTATCATTAGTTGCATCAATAAGAAATACTCTGACATCTGTTATAGAGTGTTGTGTATCATTGATGGCCGGGAACTGAAGACAACCTGTAACAATGGACACAGTAGATAAACTATTAGTCAAAATGCACCATATAAATTCTGTTTGCATCCATATATGTGCAAGAATGTAATTTGCCTTTAAATTCTTTAATGTGCTATAGATTACCTTGAAAATTCAATCTACTAGTAACTTACTTTTACACTTCACATATGAATTAATGGCATCACCAACTTCAGTGAGACTCCACAAAACCAATAATATTCCATTCACAATGAACTTGTACATTGTGCCTAAAAAGAAAAGAAAACTTATTTCATGCCGTGCTGCAACTGATAACCATTTTATTTACAGGATTTGTATTCCTTAGATACTCACAAGATCAATAAACAGAAGTGTCACAGCAGTCCTACTTATGATCCAGTTGTACATATCAATATTATTAGGTTAATACACAGTGCAATCAGTGTAAGTTAAGGACACACAGTACCAACATCTATATACAGGCCAAAGCAAAAGAACCTGCTTACAATGAAGCAAAGCATGTTTTCGGTTACCTTGTTTGGATATTACATTAAGACTTCAGCTATAAATAAATTTTTAGTGATTAAACAAAGGGTGAATATATACACAAACTATCAACAATAGTATTACTAAACCTTGTCACAGAGCCAATTAAAACAAACTTGAAATAACCTTGAAGCTTAAAAAGGGCATGAATAATATTTGTTTCTATCTATGTTCAACTTGATAACACTGCAAAGAATGTTGAAATTTCAAAACATACTTTACAATTTAAGCGTGTAGACAAGGTGAGAATATGTAGTTTTGCATCGAAATTGATTCACAACAGATGATAGCAATAAGTATTTGTCTGGGCCATAGTTTACATACCATATAATCCTCAATAAAATGATGGGCCAAGAAGTGATGAAGAAATGTAAATGTAGATCTGAGAACTGTGTAAACATTTCATAAAAAAAAACAATTATTTGTTCTCAGTATATAAATAAACTACTTTAAGTGAATTTTTTTAGACATTGTACATGTTACAGAATCTTGGATGAACCCCTTGCATGATTTTATTCCTTTCTTTTTAAGCTCCTATAGGTATTGAAATTCATCCATTCTAGGGATTAGAGAGGCTTCAAAAATACTGTCCACAATAATTCATGACTTATTCTTATTTCTTCAGTGAATCTTTACAGTGTACACCCTTTCACTGTTTTCTTGGTCATTTTGCTTAAAACACCCATCAAGTCTGTCAACAATAATATTATGTGGCCAATTTGTTAACAACTACAGATAACCTGCATGTAAATCAACCCAAATATCTGATCTGGTAGCCAACAACCAAAGACTTGATAATTGTTTTCTGTAGAGATGTTCAAAGACACCTTTCCCAGCTATATCAGAAAAAAAAAATTTTTTCCAGAACAAACAGAGTTCACTGTTAATATATTGGTCACAACATGTTAAGGTTGATGAGCTACTGTAATACTGGCTTCAGAACAAATTGATACCAGGTGATACTTGAGACCTACAGTGTAAAGGAATGCTTCACAAGTAGATCAATTTTCACTGCTAAAGAGAGAAGTAAGCAAAGTTCACAAGAGCAAACTGCAGCTTGAAGAGGGGTTTTGCAACATCTACAATGACTTCAAAAGGCAAAATAATGGAAAACATGAAAAAAAAACCTCTTTCTTCAATCTCTTTTCTACCTGTAAATCTTCAAAATAAATAATTAATGTTGCAACACCAATAAAAGTTGAGAAACTAGATGTAGCCAAAGTAAGGCAATGCTGCAGCGTAGTAAGACAACCAGCTACTGAAGCAATCGAGATGGCAAAGATGAACATTTATCTAGCTTTAATGAAGAAGTAATTTGATAAGAATGACAGCTAAGACAAGCCCAGAGCGGGGTTCAAGTTGATACCACAAGATGCCCGCTCACGAAACAAATTGCCCCAGGCGAAGACGGTTGAAAATATTCCTCACAATATTGCAATGCGAAAATATTCGCAGGAAAACAAGGATACTTTCTTTCGAAGAACTGAATTGATTGAAATTATCTCCCGGCAGGCGAGCAAATTTCAAAGCCCTCAAGCTACAAATAAGACCCACGTACTTCTGGATGAGCCATGGAGAGTTTCGCACGCGACTTCCTACACGACAGTTCTGACTTTTCCCGCCTGTGTTATCTTTACGCAGTAACTACACGAAGAGAAATCTATTTAGCAATTATTCCACGAAATCGAGTTGTATATGAGCTAATAGCCAACGAGGCGCGTAGCGCCGAGTTGGCTATAGCTCGTATACGACGAGATTGAGTGGAATAATTGTTTTATTATATCTCTAAACCCTCACTTATGAGACACTGGAATTAGTTTGTACTACAAGAATTGACTTTGCTATTGTTTTTTAACAGAACCATGTTGTTGCCGAGCCGACATATTGTAGAGCCGATGTATAAAAATGTTTGAAACACGAGTCCGGCTCGTTTTTAAACATCTCTTTAATGTACTTGTCAATTTTTTTTCGAGTTAGCAAATTAGTTTAAGAATTTTAAAGTGGAAAAAGTAGGCAGAAATAAAATAAAAACTCAGTTTACGGGCTTCACAGATCTTTCAAAATGGCGGCTGTTTGTAAGAGTTTCACTTTCGTTCGTAATAAACAATTTCGCAATGTAATTTGCCCACTTACCGTCGAATAATTTCATCCCATACTTATTTGCTTCGGTAGTATTTCTTTGGTGTATGATTTTGAAGCTTGACTTGAATTTCTCCCAGTTTAATTCAAGAAATCATCCCTCCATGATGGCCGTTTTCCGTGCCAATGGTATATGAGCTGATATACCATGAGTAGGGAGCCAATCAGAGCGCGCGTTTGCTCATATACAAGGGTTGCAGATATAATAACAAAAATTAGAAAACTCGGTACCGAAACCTCCATTTGGAACTCGATTTGCCGCACTGCGCACCATAGCAAAATTTCATTGTTGGGACTGTTTGTTTCTGACTAGGAAACAATAAGGCAAACTATTGTACGTATTGTGATCTGAGCTTCGGTACCGATATAAAATAATGCAAGCTTTTGGGCAAAACAAAGTAATATGCGGTCAATTATCGCCGCATTGTAAAATGATTTTGTGGTGATTCGTACCCCAAAAGGACCGGAAGTTCATCATGGTTATCCATCGTTCTGTGGTGGCAGGCGAATTCACGATTTTTACGCAAAAATGCGGAACTTTGCAGCAATCTGAATAGTTCTAAGCCTTGAGACCGGGCAAAAGCTTACACAGTGAAGAAAGAAAGCTGCCCGTTGGAACTGGTTCGCTGTCTAATATAACGCTTGAAGTAAGTGAGTTTTGCAATCCAGGCCACGCGCCCAATTGCAGAGCGTATGCAGCGAGCCTTTATGTCATTTCGAACGTTATTCGAAGAGATTACCAATGAATGGAACTATAACTACTGCTATGAAACGGTCTTTAGGTAAATAAAGGACAGCCCCATTCGACTATGGCTCTAAAGCGATGATTACATCGATCGACAGTCGAGCATGCAATCGTTAACTGTTGAATGTTTGTCCAAGCAGTTTGAAATCATCTACATGTATTACCTAGTTTTACGACCGTTGTAGAGCAATATCACCAATTTTCTTGAATTAGCTGATAATCAACCTACAGCTTTTAGAATCTGAGGTAAGATAAACTAAATATACCTTGTCTACAAGGTTAATCCTAAGTCATACCCATTTACGTAACAACTTCTACATGATAATATGTGTAGATTCCAGATCACTCTGCCAGCCGAGCCTTCGTTGTCAAACAAAACAGTGAAGACAAGCACGTATATTGCATCGGAAACCTCATAACTTATCAACCGAGGGGTTTTTGGACATGTGTCGAGTTATGGCTTGGATGACCCCGACGTGAAGACGCGGCGATGAAGACGATTACGAACAGAGTAAACGCCGATAATAGTACAGTAGCATAGAGCTTTTGAACTCTGTAATTTTTCGAAGAAGTAAACACACCAATAAGGGCTAATTCCCTTTAGAAATAGCTAGCACTATTATCCATTAAACTGGAATATATCGTAAGAACGACCTTAAGCTCTGTCATATCATAACAATTATAATTCGAATGTTCGTAAACAGGTTACGTACCGTGTTTTCTGGTAGACGTCTTCGATAGAATTGATTAAGGGCTAATTCAAAGTTGTCTACGGATCCACAACCAACTATGCACTGCACCACATGTTTTAGGATGACCGACACTCTTTTGATGTTAATTCTTTAAAGGGCGCCGATGTAAGCAGTAACCAAATCAATCGTCCGTTAAAACTCGACAAAAGGAAACTCAACTCGATTCAACGTATCGTATGTTCGCCCAATGGTTTGGTCACGTGGTCTTAACAATTCTTGGGCGGGAGAGAGTATAACGAAAACAGTCACAAAAGTAAACAACGTTTCAAGAAAACGAACGGTTACGAACCTATTAATAATATTGGAGATACTGGAATTAAAAACTAGAGAGGGAAGCTAAAATGAAAAGTTAACTTTTCTCGGCCATCGCTGTATAGGAAGTCACACCAACCGGAAGTACGTAAGATGTGAACTCTCTGTCTATAATCGTGAGGTTCACGTCGCTTTTGTCTCGTTACTGGTCGAATAGTTTGTAATTTCCTTTTTAACAAAGAAGTGCAAGATTTGTTTGTTTTGGTGTGCAGCAAAAAAGTGGGCAAAAAATCCGCAACAATTTTAGGAACTTCCCGACCACAAATATAGCAAATATATTGAGGAAATTCTTGGAATGGAAGAAACTAAGACTAGATACAAGGACAATTCAAAAACGGGGGCGAGGTCATTCAACAATTTTTCTCTAGCTTAACATTTGCACTACTGTACCGTCCTGTCTTTCCTAATGAGTTTGTAGTTTGGCGAATTTGGTGTTCATTTAACTCAATATACTTTTAAGTTGATATAGTTTTCTCACGGCTTTATTTACCTGTTTTCTCCGGGATGAACTTGCATAATGATAAGTTATGGAAGTATTATAAGGTGCATATGTCATTGAAAGCACTTAACATTATTTATCGAACCCTGTATGGTGAAGATAAGAAAGGCATTCAGCTTTCCTTGCTATAAAAACGTGTTTTTTTTATTTATTTATGTATTTTTTTCACTACATGACTGTGTTAACGCCTCATGATTCTTACTTTCATGAAATTAAGATTAATTTTTTTCAAGTGAAAATGACTAAATTATCCAATATTATGTGGCCACGCACGGCCTGGCATCTTTTGGGAGCTTTGGGAAAATCTTTTCGTTCGTTCTTTAATTCGCTTGTCTCGATCTGCTTCAAAATTGTATAGGGATAAAAAGAAGAGACAAGTAGTTGTATTTGTCATACCCAGGAGCCTATCACACATCTGGTGATAGGCTTCTGTCATACAGTAGTGGTGAATCGCCGCTTCTGGCGCAGAAGAAAGGTGACATGACATCGTGAAGGTTCTGAAGCCCCCGCGCCCGCGAATGCGAAAAAAGTTTGGGGGCCACGCCCTAGAATGGAATGTGAGGAGATGCGAAGGTCAAGGTTAGGAAGTCGCCGGTTCTGGGCCACTCGATCCCGGGAAATTCCCCTTACCCCGAAATGAAGGTGCTGAAGACGCGAAGTGATGACGCGAAGGTGCTGAAGATGCGAAGTGATGTTGCGAAGGTGCTGAAGGTGTTGAGGAAGCGAAGTGATGCCGTGAAGGTGCTGAAGATGCGAAGTGATGTTGCGGAGGTGCTGAAGATGCGAAGTGATGACGTGAAGGTGCTGAAGATGCGAAGTGATGTTGCGAATGTGCTGAAGATGCGAAGTGATGTTGCGAAGGTGCTGAAGAGGTGCGAAGAGGTGCGAAGAAGTTCCGAGAGTTGCGAGATAAGAGCGAGAGAAGCGCCCCTACCCCTTCCCCTCCTACCCCCCTACCCTCTACCCCCTACCCCTACCCCCGCGCTATTGAAGTTTCCTATCACGAGTAAGCGATAGGAATGTTGCGAAGGGGGCGATCATTTGCCGCATGTGCTAAGAGTTGCGAGATAAGAGCGAGAGATGCGCCACACCCCTCCCCTCCCCTCGAGATAAGAGCGAGAGAATAGAGCGATGAGATTCCGAATGGTTCTCAATCACGATGATGCAATGGGAATGATGCTAGGAGAGAGCTAGGAGATTACCAGTAACTTCCCAACAACTTCCAACAACTTCTCAAGACTTGTTGATTTTTTGTTGGTTTTTCTTTTGAGCATCTCTTGAGCATTCTGTTGGTTTTCTGTTGAGCATCTCTTGAGAGCATTCAATAGACTATCCACTTCAGATCAGAATTCTTAACTCTCATGTACGCATCAGCAACCAAAAAAACCAAAATTTATTTCGAGCGTGATGCCATCACGAGTATTGTCTAGAGAGTAACCTCCACCAAAAACTTTATTATCTTGATCGGCTCTGAGATCGATCCAAAGCGCGAATTTATCCGTGATGAAATCTTCCTTTCTCGTGGAGCTGTCATTTCTAAAACGTTTGATCGCAGAGGGCCATAAATCAGTCGGCAACATCCCTTTGGAATAGAACCGATTCGGCCTCCCATCTAAGCTTATCCTGATTGATGTGATCTCTGGATTCACAAACTTTTCGGAATCTCTCCCTCCCGCTGGATGGTCCTCCACGAAGAGACATAAGATTCCCGTCATGGCCCTCCTCGGGATCTTTATGTGTTCTCTGATTGTTCCATCATTGGGTCTGGAAATTTTAAACGTCTTGTTCA
The DNA here is from genome assembly GCA_949710005.1 of Ricordea florida. Classification (NCBI taxonomy): domain Eukaryota; kingdom Metazoa; phylum Cnidaria; class Anthozoa; order Corallimorpharia; family Ricordeidae; genus Ricordea; species Ricordea florida. The sequence continues at coordinate 30,095,381 of OX453273.1, read as the reverse complement.
AGAGAATGTTTTCGTATGAGAAGTCTCTCATGACATATGAGTCCAGTGCCCTTCTTGTAATTTCATCACTCAAGATGCAGGAATACTCCATCTCGATGTTCGTGAGTGTGTGATTTGGTGGGTCCTCAGCATTCGCCGGAAAAGACGACGACATCACCAACTGGAGCCAATGTAATTTCAAACTCTAGCGAATGTGGAAACGCTCTCATGTATAGGGCCCCATGATCCTTGAGAATGAGATGATCGAGGGGGATCGCATATTTGGTGTTGTGAATCGCCGCGAGCGTAACCTCCTCCGCATCCGAGGTATCCTTATCACTAGCATTCGTTCTGAGTTTGCGCATGTTCTTGGAAGAGATGCGCCTTCTCTCATCCTATCTCTGAGCACCACCTTTGGCAAGTGCAGATCATGATACGTCTGGAATAGATCGAATCTTTCGGTATCTTGTAAGATCTCCCTATTGAAAAGAACTCTGAATCTGGAGACGGGATTCCTTCCCACGTTGTGCCCCGAGACATTCAGATCAAAGATGAGGTATACGCTGCCTGGTAGGATCACAAAATTTTCCGCCAATATCGGGATGTTAATGTATAGGGTTTCACCGGGGCCGGCGGATGACGGCATGAATGTGACTCGATTCAAAGATCTCATCGCTTTCAACCCGTTCGTCATCTTGGGAGCTCGATTTGCCTTGAGAATTTGTGATTGGAAACCTTCGCAACATCCTCGTGATTCAGAACCGACACATGCGGCAAATGATCGCCCCCTCCACAACATTCCTATCGCACACTCGCGAGGAGGGGGAGGGGAGGGGAGGGGTAGGGGTAGGGGAAGGGGTGGGTTTAGGGGGTAGGGGGTAGGAGGTAGGGGGCAGGGGCGCTTCTCTCGCTCTTATCTCGCAACTCTCGGCACTTCTTCGCACCTCTTCGCACCTCTTCAGCACCTTCGCAACATCACTTCGCATCTTCAGCACCTTCACAACATCACTTTGCAATTTCAGCACCTTCACGTCATCACTTCGCTTTTTCAACACTTTCAGCACCTTCGCAACATCACTTCGCATCTTCAGCACCTTCGCGTCATCACTTCGCGTCTTCAGCACCTTCATTTCGGGGTTAGGGGAATCCTTCAGAACCTTCACGATGTCATGTCACTTTTCTTCTGCACCAGAAGCGGCGATTCACTTCTACTCATACGCTAATGACCACCTAGAGCCCAGTTCAGACGCCGCTCCACTCATGTGCCGAACCTAGGTTCGACTTCGGAGCAACATTGGCGCGACAGCTGATTCAGACGGCGTACCGTGTGTCGAACCTGACATGTATTTTTACGGAGAAGGCATTATACATTTATACATTGTCATAATTAACGCATTTGGTTCGGCAGACGAGAAGAGGGCCGCATGAATCATGATCAGTCGCCGCTCCAGTGTCGAATAATGCGGCAGACCTTGTCGAACTTAACAACTGTTGTCGCACCGAATTAAAACTGCCTTACCGAACTGATTCAGACGTCGCTTTTTTGCCGGACTTAATTCATCAGTTAGGTTCGGCACATGAGTGAGCCGTCTGAACCGGGCCTAAGTCATTTTCGAAAAAAATGCCAACTTTTATTTATTGCATCCGGTTTTCCGAGAAGTTTCCAATTTCCGATAGACAGCGCCCGTTGCTGATCGGCAAGAGTTCGACAGTGAGCTCCTGTGTTCAGGTGTTTCAGGAACCCATCACCAAACTGTGGAGTGAAGCGTCATTTTTGTAACATACAACTCAGCTACAGAGCCCTGCACCAGTTTGTTACAGGTCAATAATCACCAATTGTACCTGTAGTATCACAGAACACCTAACGGTTCTTTTGCATTTTGATCCACGCATAGATATCATTGATCGACGTGTGAACATGAATGTAGAAATATAGGCTTACTCCCAAATTTGTCCGTTGTGTGGATAAAAATGTCGTTGGGTAGTCTTCTTTACATATATGATTCCTTTTATCAGGGGCACGCAACGAGCAGATTGAGCCAAAAGCCTTTGAAAGACATTTCTAGGCTCCTTGTAATGTTTTGAGACTGTCCAAAGAGTTGTTTTTATCACCTACAAGAATTTGATCCGTTCGGATACAAGTTAGCTGAAAATTGAAGTGTTCGAAAATTTTAGGGAATGATACATGATTCATTTCAGAACTTGCTAGCTGGATGGCACCTTCGCAACCAACCATTCGCTCATCCGAAATTGCTTGGTGACCTTCTTAAGTCCCAAAAATTCCAAAAATATCCTCTCCAAAACCGAAAGAACTACTATTCCCTAGTTGCGAATATTTTAGGTGATGTTTTAGGGACTGAAAATCTATTCAGAGACTCGGTCATTGTACTTTCTTAAACCGGCTACGTCCCAGGGTCTCTCCTCTTCCCGCCCCGGGGTGGGAAGAGAAGAGACCCTGGGAACGAGGTTGGCTTCGTCCTTTCTTGTATGTCACTCGGAGAAAAATTAACTGGAACTACAATCTTTGTCAAAACGTTTGGAACTGTTTCCACGATAAGGATTTCTGTTGATACATCAGTATCTCTGATTCTCCCTCCACCCAGAACAAAGTTGATCATTGGTAGTCAGACACATCCACTGTATGCACTGTAATAAACCGCAGTTTGTATGGATACCCGCCTGATTTACAAATTAACCAACTGCCTCGCTTAAGTGGAATGTGGCCAGCCAGCCCCTAGATAGAATATTGTCCCCATGGCTTGCAAATCCCTGCTACCCAGCCACAAGCCCCCATTCCAGGCACCCGTCACACTGATGAAACAGTGGAAGGAAGAAAAATGGGATGGGGTGGGAGGAGGGATGACGCTAACTGAACCGCTCCACAGAACACTGCACGAACACTGGACGAAGAAATTTGCCGATCCTAGCCATGTACAAGGATACCGCATACCATATGATCCAGCACTTATGGGATTGACCGCTGGATACCCGCTAGGCTTGTGGACCGCTTGGCTGCTAAGCTTGCAGACCGCTTAACGTGTGGACCGCTAGACTTGTAGACCGCTTAACCGCTAAGTTTGTGAACTGCTTGACCGCTAAGCTTCTGAACTGCTTGACTGCGAAGCTTATAACCGCTTGACCGCTAGGCTTGTGGACCGCTTAACTGCTAAGCTCGTGGTGGTTAACTTAATTAAAATACATTTAACCGAAAAGAGTTTACCGGCACAATAACCCATAGGTTTTCGACCAATCAGAGTTATTTTATGACACTGTATAATCAGGGGAGAGGGCGAAAATCGGTAGCATTTTTCTGAGGCCCTGTTAGGGGGGGTCTTTTTGTCGTCCGTCTGAGTTTCAAACCTTTTCACGTCGCAATTTCGGAAGGTCGCAGGTCGCTGTCGCAATTTCGCGTGAGCGGCTCGTCGTTCGTCGTCATTTCAGCTCCTTCGTGTCGCCGTTTCAAGGCCAGTCGCTTGTCGGAATTTAATTCCCCTAACTGGACCTTTTTCTGTCAGGAGGACTGAACAGTTCAACTATATCGGTTGTTTTCAATAAATGCAATAAATGTCGAGAGACTGTACTTACAATTTATCACAACAGACCAGTTGAACTTCTCGATCCGTTGCTGTGCTCAGAGATCGAACTCAGGTTCAGGGTGAGTATAATATCGACTTTAAGGAAGAGGAAAACCTTGATTGAAACTGGAAGTTTGATTGAAACTGGATTGAAACTAGAAATTGGAAGTTCACACCTTACACTAGTTCTTCGGTTTCTAATCGGCCGTGTCAATTCTAGTCAGTTGTTCCCAAATCCACTGATTTTGTGGAAATCATTACTGCCATGAAAAAGCGAGAGTTTTACTTTATAATTATTCGCCATTGGGAGATAACTAGTAATTGATGAAATTATTATACATGATTCAGTCAAAATGCAATTGTGATTAATGACATAACAAGCGAAACACGGTTAAAGGAAGACTGACAAATGAAATTGATAGATACCGTTCCCATTCCCATATATGGATGTGATTTAGTGTTGGTCTCAAAGGTTTTTCGGGAGACATGTAGACTAATAATCACAGCCAATCAAAATGCAACGGTTTATTTAATGAAGCCTTAGATTAACTTGCTGGAAAGTAAAGAAATTATGATAAAAGGGGGTGGGATAGATTGGCCCCGAAGCCAGCTGGAGATTTAGACCTTGATCTTAGGACCTGTAGTGATCGATCCTAACGACGTATCTAACCTACGCCAAGATGACATCACTAGAGAGCACTAGCTTATTGCTCTAAGTCTTAACCAAGCCTTCTGTTCAGAGTCATCATTTGCCCAATCTTGAATCGAGCGCCGCAGTTTTTCGATGATCGCACTACTATTACATTACCCAAAATGTTATCAAAAATGTTAACAAAGAAATCACCCTGCAAAATGTTAACCAAAATATGACATGCCCCACATTGGATATCAAGTAGTACTATACGACGTACCTGGTGATGCTAAAAGTGCGCTAAGCATTCTGGTTATTTTAAACGCCGCTGACCAGTTGTTGCACCACGCTTCTCGTCCCTTCTTATCCGCTCCGCGAGGTTCGGAGTTTAGTGCAACATGCGTCTAGAAAAGTGCTATTTTTGTTCTTCCACTATCTACCCTGGGCATGGAACAGTCTTTGTAAGAAATGATTGTAAGGTTAGGTATCTTTTTTTAAGGTTGCTATATCAGTTGAAGTGAGATCGACTGTAGCTCATAAACAAGTATTTTGCGTGTAGTTTCTAAAGAAGCTGGTGTCGGTGGGGAATTGAAACACAAGAAATTGGGATAATCAAACAATTTGACGTTTTGAGCGTTAGCCCTTCCTGAGAGCGCAGACTTTGAGCAATAAGCTTCCCTCTGACGAAGTTCTAACGGTCGAAATGTCAGCATTCCCCTCTGTTACCTTGCGGTGGTACAAATTACTTTGTCGACTTGTTTGATTATCCCAATTTCTTGTGTAGCTCATAAACTTTTGCTCCGTGTTGATGAAATTACAGATCTTTAGATTTTGTCGGTCCAAGTGTCACAAGAACTTCAAGATGAAACGAAACCCTCGGAAAATCAAATGGACGAAAGCCTTTAGAAAAGCAGCTGGCAAAGAACTTGCTCTTGTGAGTATAAATTATCTTAATTAATTTACTAGCAATGGTAAAGGCTATTGACACAAAGAAGAACGGTAGACAGTGATCAGTGCGTTGTTAGAGTAATCAGCTTGGTGTATTCTCTGTTTGCAGTCACATCACCAGTAGTATGTTGGAGGAAAAATGCCCGGATTTCTGATAATTTTCTGATAATTTCTGATAATTATACCAGTATTTTATTTTATCAAGGAATTTATCAAGGAATTTATCAAGGAATTTATCAAGGAATTTATCAAGGAATTTATCAAGGAATTTATCAAGGAATTTATCAAGGATTTATAAGGGATTTATCAAGGAATTTATCAAGGAATTTATCAAGGAATTTATCAAGGAATTTATAAGGGATTTTTTAAAAAAATTAAATTAAGATTTAAAGAAATAAATAATATAAAAGAAAATTGATGGAGACGGGAACACTAAAAGAACTTAAACGCCTTGCCGAAGAGCGGGATATTAAAAGAAATAAATAATATAAAAGAAAATTGATGGATAAGAAGAAAGTGATGGAACTGAAACAACTTGCTAAAGATAGGGGTATTAAAGGATATTATAGAATGAAAAAAGCTGAACTCATTGAAGCGTTGGGTAATATAGGCACCACCGAACCTTTACTTATCTCCACAAATGAACCGATACCTGAGATTGGTAAAAAAAAGTATAACTGTATTCATGGAAGGTATAAATATTATTGTAAGGATTGTGGAGGATCTCAAATATGCTCTCATAATCAAAGGAAAGATCGATGTAAAGAATGCGGCGACGGTACTAGTCTTTGTGACCATAAACGAATGAGAAACATATGTAAAGAGTGTGGAGGATCTGAAATATGTATTCATAGAAAACAAAGATGGCATTGTAGGTTATGCATATGCAAACACAATAAAATAAAGTCTAAGTGTACAGAGTGTAACACAACACAAGATACAAAACAAAAACAATAGGTTATATAACATAAGTCAGTGTTACATAACAAAATTTATCGAAATAGATACCACGCTAATCCACCAGCGACAACTATAAATGCTAATATATTCTTTTCATGTTGCGTTGATTCTATATTATTTTCGTGTTTTATTGAGTATGTTTGAGTTGAGTCTGTTTTCATTAAGGGTTTTGGTTTAGTCTCAGTTATATGCGGTAACTTTACCTTTGAAGATCCCATGTTATGATTTATTCCAACCTGTTTTGCTTCAGTGTTTATGGAATTATTTACTCCAAAATTCATATCGCTACTAGCTTTCATAAGTTTGTTATTAAAACCAGTCACGCTCTCAGTGTTGATTATCATATTACTAGGCATTAACCATACACCAGGAGCAATTGCTAAATCAAGCCGTAATTTTGCTTCCTGTACAGCTAATTGATATCTTTGGACGGAACTAGAAATGTCATTCTCGATCACACTACTCTCAAATAAATCTATGAATTCTTGTTGAGTCTCTATCGCTCCACCACCATTACCGTAAATCGAGTTTCTAGTGTTGACTTGCGCTCCCAATATGCAGTAAACAAAAGCTTCAACAGATCGATTCAATCTACCAAGTCCAGCTTTAGTGAGTCCATGACCACTTGTTGGGATAAACCAGACATATTTGGAATCAGCAAAATTATCATTACGGATGAATGAGATGAGGTCACCCTTTTCCTTCTTACCACCTTCATCAGCAAATTTACCACCTTCACCAGGCCATTGATCAGCTTCAACATCGTAATTGCTTACCATATGTACATTTTGATATCCACCACCAGATCCATGATATCCAGAACCATAATCAAGGAATATATCTCCCAAACCTCCGTTTCGACCACCTTTCCTTCTAAAGTCAGAGTTTTTTGAGATTCCAAATTCAGCACACAATCGTTGATAAGCTACTTTGACAAATGGATTGGATTATATTATGGATTGGACTATATGGATTATTATTTATTGTAAAAGGTTGCTCCTCAGGTAAGGGAGGACTCAATTCATATAATATCCGCCTTATAGTAAAGTAGACATGAAACTTAATGAAACTACTTACTACTTTAGGATAGTTGAGACTCTCAAAAGGACTTATACCACATCCAGATGTCGCACACCACACTGCAAAGTTAAGTTGTTGAGGCCAATAATTCATATCAGGAGCATTCAACCATTTTCTACTCTGTTTACCAAATTTGAAAGTCACAACTTGGGATGTAAATATGTTTCTCATCTTTGCGGTGAATTTCTTGGTATTTGACACGTATATATCCAATGAGGTCAGCATGTTTGTGATATTATTTGTAAAGTCATCAAAATCAATTGCAGGTATTGGGTAAGATCGATTGGTTATAGTTAAACTCTTTGGGAATGAACCCAATGAATCATAATTCAATCCTAAATCTTTCCATAACAGTCTTTTCAAACGGGGTGATAGGTCATCAGTCCATGTTTTTCCAGAAGGGTCATCATAAGACATGATTGTTGTACCATTAACTTTCCATCTAATATAACCACCATATTGATCAGCTACAAATATGAAATGACTGAGATCAGCCTTTGGATACCTATTTCTGAAATCATTGAGTAACATTTTATTATTTACGTTGATAATAAGATGCTTTTAAATCAACACCGTTCTTTTCTAATACCAACCTCATAATTCCATCCTACAGGCGTTCTCTCAAATGACATTTTCAACGTTCGGGACCGGTTAACTCCTTTAATATTTCCGCTCGAACCTCTGTTCTTATCTGATTCATATTTAAGTTTTTTTCTGTATCTTTCCGGTTTTTTTGTCGGATTTCGAGTTTTAGTTTTTCAAACTTGTCCACCTCTGATAAAATTATAGAAAATTCTTGGTCAGAGATGGCATTATCTTTCAGTGCCTTTGAAACCAAGTCGTGAATGGTGTTTACTTTTGCTTTTGCCAGAGAAATGGTCTGTTCGTGTTTACTAACTTTATGTGAAAGTCGTTTAGAAGCCGCACCGAATCCAACCGATATTCCCCCACAAAGACCACCAATCGCTCCTAATGGGATACCAACAATAGCACCAAAACCAGTAAGAGAGGTTCCCAGTCCACTTGCAGATAAAATAACTGAAAACACCCCGCTACCAACACTGATTTTAGTAAATATCCCCCTCGCTCTATTGTATTTTTTCCTAACATCCTCATAATGTCTAATTTCCTTCTGAAGATTATGTACTACTTCACACGATTTTTGAAGCCTGAAATTATTTTGGTCAACATTCATAGGCACTTGTGGATAAATTCTATTGTATTCTTCCATATTTACTGCTCAACATGAAATCTTTAAATAAATTCGGATAGGTTCATCATTTAAGTTAACCTTTTTTCCATTTTCATCTAAAAGCCATAAAGTAAAGTAGTTGACTGGATTTTTGGTTTTTGGAACTCTTAAACAAGGATGCTTTGTAGATGGAATAACAGCTAGTAGTTGTGATGGGTTAAGTTCTACATTTTCACCGCGGGGGATCATATTGAAATATGAAGACTTTGACTCTATAAGATCACACATTAAGAAGAAAGGCATGTCATAACGCGCTTTAGTAATGTAACTAAATTGCAATTGTATCTCTTTTACATTGGTTAATGGTGGATCCAGATAAATTCTTGTTTCAGGAGTTAGCATAGTGATATATAGAAACGTTGTATCATTCATGTTTTTACTTAGCGCCTCTTCTTTTTAAATTGTTCCACAAAATATAGAACCACGGCCACTATCAACAGCCAAGTGTTCTTACCTAAAAATCCAATAACCTCACCTGCAGTCTTGAACAGAAAGCTCACGATAGCTCCAACCATTCCAGGCAATATTTCACCAAGTTTCTTACCAATAGCTTTAAAACCGTTACCAACACCTTTACCCAATTTGGTTAGACCTTTAGAAAGATTAGAAATGATAACACCAATGACCACACCTACAGCACTCACAACGGCAAAGACTGTAAAACCATACTTTTTGAAGATAGCCTTCACACGATCACGAAGAGGCATCTTATCAAGTATTTCACCATTTTGTCTATCTATATCGCTTATTTTTTCTTGATTGGAAATTATCTGCTTTCTCGCTAGTTCTAGTAAACGATCTCTACTTTGTTCTACCTTTCTTAAATTGGACAGTCCCTTCTTATTTTTGTTTATTTCATCTTTGTATCGTTTCAATTCAACCAAAAGTTTCTCAACCTCTGTTTTAGATGCATCCAAATAGCTATCTTTTTCAGCGATTGTTACTTGTTGTTTTTCAATGAATTTACGCAGATCTTTTTCATTTATTTCTGAGGTTGCTTCTAACCCCCTTATTGAATTACTTAAATCCTTAATTTTTTCATTAGCTTCATTCAATTGTTTTATAAGTTCATCATTTCTTGTAATCAAGGTTATCGAATCAACCCCCAGAGCTGTTTTGATGGTAGTCGGTAATTCATCGTTCAATTCACCATCACTTTTGAATAACAGATGAGGTTTTGATCCTTTCCTAATCAATTTTACGATTACTTGTTTGAAATTATTCAGCCCATGTATAAACTTGGAAGTATCAGCATCAGGGAATCTTGATCTAATCATAGCCTCGGCTTCATCTCGTTCTATTTCCAACTGTCTAATCAATAAGGGATCAGTTTCCTCCCCATCATCCTCCTCATAAGCATAATTTTGATAAGTGGTGGATGTCTTTGTGGTTGAGGACGTATTAAATGTTTCATCATCATTATCATCACCATCATCTATATCATCTAGTGGTATTTCTTCTTCAGGATAAGCAGTTGCCATATTTGATTTTTTACTTGTCCGTAAGAAATCTTTAAACTTATCACACATTTACCTAAAAGAATTTACTAACCATATAACCCAATACCAGCATACCACCACCTACATATACCATCTCACCCATCTTTTGATTGTCACTAGGTCTATAATAATCAGAGAATTTTGGTTCATGTGTCTGACTATACAATTTCAAAGCTTCATCTGTATTAGAAATATTTTGTGAAGCTCGGTGTTTAACATCCTTCTGTTGAGAGTACCAATCAATGAGATTCTGTCTCTTTTCCTGGTATGTAGTATAATCTTTTTGATATTTTTCTATTGCCTTATCGTGTCGTATTCGCTCTTCATCTGTTTTATCACCTGAGAGATATTTTGCAAGATATGAGCCACCAACGAAGGTAGTAGCATTCAATATAGCTCCACCAACCATCATTGCTATTGTCGCCATAAATCTTTATTTTGGTAAAATATTTTGATCTTCTAAATAAGTTTTTAGGTACATACTACCGGATAGGACAGCGACCCATTTAGCATAGTTTGTAATACTTGAGGAGGGATCGTTGATGAATGATTCTTTCATAGCCTTTTTAGCTACATATCCAACTCCAGCGGCTAATCCGATAATGACGGCTGAATCGGTAACAGTTTTCACAAGTTTGTTATCAGTTGACATGGTTTTTTATTTGTGGGTAGAGAAAATCTTTAAACTACTTTCCTCAGAGCATTACTATTTTAGGAGTTGGTTGGGTAGGTTGGGTAGTGGTATGTGGGGGTGGTGATACTTTGGTCGGAACTTGAGATAAATCAACTATTCTGTTTTTGTAGTACCTCATAAACATGTCAACTGCAGTAAACCCTATTCCAACAATAGATAACACAGTAGTAAAAGATAGCTCTGGAATCCATGCTTTAGGTTCACTCTCTTCATTGGAATTTTCTTCCTGTTTAGTCTCCGCTTGTTCCTTTTCACGTTTCATTTCCCTGGCTAACGCTTCTTTAGCTTTTTTGTTATATTCTGCTAGTTTCTTACCGGCAGCGACCTTTTTAGGATCTTTCTCTTTCTTTTTAGGATCTTTCTTTTCAGGTATAGGATCCATTGTAATTTGTTCAACAACTTCATCAGACATGATTATTTTATTTCACAAAGTAAAGAATCTTTAAATCAGTTGGTGCTCAGTGACCTGCTCAGTTTTGTTAGAATCATCAGTATTTGTGCTTGAAACTTCTTGTATTTTGTTGATTTTAATGTGCTTTGCAACCTGGAATAGTCCGCTGGCAAGTGCTACCAATCTTCCACCTTTTAATGCTAAGAGACCTACAAAGTTTATCAGTTCACGATTAACCAACTCATCGTTCTTCAAATCTTTACAAAGCGCATCTATGTCATCTACAGGAACCATGTAAGAAATGACTTGAGAAACTAATTGAAGAGATGAATCTACTAATCCACCACTAATTTTCTTACCTAATACTGTCTGATAGCGATTATAATATTTTTCAACATCTTTTTCTGTGAGTTTCTTGATATCACCTAGACTCATATCAACGCCTAAATATTCCTTTGTAGTCCCAAGAGATGCGAGAATAGCTAGTGATTCTTGTTTGATTTCAACATCATTATCTTTGGTCTCATCTTTTACCTCTGGTTGTTCTTCAATAAAATCTTCAACGCTTGTCATCTTTTAATTTTGTGATAATACATAGATTCTTTTAAATCACCGCGGGAATCTCTAAATAACATTGGAATGGATAACGTAAACATAAACAAAGTCTAGAATATTTTTCAGTTTTCAACATTTCTACAAACTTTTTACGAGTATCAAATTCTAAATCACCTCCATAATCTTCGAAAAGCATCTTCATACCTTTCTGTGATGGATTATGGAATGAAACCACACAAGCTACATTTTCACGGAATGATTTTGATATGGATGTTAATTGTTGAGTTAGAACCCACACTGATAATCCATGATGTCTTCCAGAGAATGCTAAATCTATAAACTTGTTTGATCGTTTCTTTAGTTCCTTCGATACAGCACAATCGTCTAAAATTATTAGTGTATTTGTACCAGAGAACAAAGTTTGACAATCAGTTAATAACTCGTTAATCTCATCGCTGTTACTAGCATCTGGTGATAATACCAAGAAACGTTTATCTCCGTGAGCAAATTTATGATAGGTTTTATTTTTAGAATAAGTTGGACATATGAGAACAATATATTAAAAAACTTTTCGAAATGGTCCTCTTAGCTGATCCGTGAGATACTTTGTCTTTCCACAATTTGTTGGACCTGTTATAATGCAATGAAAAGGAACTTTATCTCGTAATTCTTCCATCTTTTAACTAATACATTATCGATCTTAAGTTTGAATTCATGATCTCCATCAACGTGTCGGCTACCACAAACATGTAGCAGGTGATATTTCCTGTTCCTCCAACTTGTCGTTTCATTTCAAGTTTTACTCCATCTCTTGTGTTGTTCAAGGCCATACCTCCACCATGAATACTATTGTCGGGGTGAGTTCTCAAGTCAATCCATAGAGCAAACTTGTTAGCATAAAAATCATTTAGCTTGACACCCTCTTTACCGAAACGCTTCTTTACCGAATCCCAGAAGTCTGGCGGTTCCATTCCCTTAGAGTAGAGACGGTTTGGTATGCCGTCAACATTAATCTTTATTGATGTAATATTCGGATTGACAAACTTTTCAGAATCTCGCGCTCCTCCACCGTATCCATCTATGAACAAGCACAATATCCCTGTCATTGATCTCCTAGGTAGATTAATGTTCTCGTTTATGAAACTGTCATTAGGTTTGGAGATGGTAAAAGTTTTGTGGAGAAGGACATTCTCGTAAAAGAATACTTTACCAACCTGATAAGCTGACTGAGCCTCATTAGCTAAGTATTCACTTGAGATACAAGCATATTCCAACTCAAGATTTGCTATTTTGTAAGTTGGAGTCTTGGTCGTGTCAGAATAAACAACAATATCATAAACTGGAGCCAGTGTAATCTCAAAGATTAGTGGATGAGGTAACGCCTTTGGATAGAAAACCCCATGCTTACTGAGAATAGGATGGTTGAGTGGGATTCGGTACTTGGTTTTGTATACTGTCGCAAGAGCTACTTCCTTAGCATCATCTTTTACCTTATCACCTGCATTTGTCCTAAGCTTCCTCATGTTTACAGAAGAAATACCTTGTTTTATTCCATCCTCACGATCTTCAGCTGTTAAGTATAAGTCATGGTATGTTTGAAAGAGATCGTATCTTTGAGTATCCTGTAGTGTTTCTCCACCAAAAAGAACCCTAAGTCTGGATACAAGGTTACTGCCTAAGTTATTCACAAGGGTGTTGTTTGCATGACCTTCAACAGTCAAGTCAAATAATAGAGATACACTTCCTGGTACAATCACCACATTCTCAGAAAGTTTTGGAATATTTATATATAAGGTTTCTCCAGGACTGGCAGAGGAGGGATTTAGTGTAATTCGATTCAGTGACGATTCCGCTTTCAAACCGAGAGGCTCTAGTGGAATCCTGTTTGGATTAATTTTTTCAGGTATAGCTTGTGACATATTTTATTTTAAGGATAGGTAGAATATTCTTTAAATTAGTAACGAAAACATGTTATCAAAAATATATTATTCAACTTATGGATATTGGAAAGGATATTCTGCAATTTCAAAATTAGCTGAAAAAGCAAAAGTTAGTGAAGATGAGGCTAAACGATGGCTTGAGAAACAGGCGATATGGCAAATCTATCTACCAGCTCCAAAATATATTCCTAGACCGCACTGGACTGTGGAAAAACCGAATCAGATTCATCAAGCAGATCTATTATTTTTACCGCATGATAGAGTAGGAAGAAAGACCTATCGATATGCTCTGGTTGTCATTGATATAGCTAGTCGATACAAAGATGGTGAACCATTAACATCAAAAGAAAGTCATGAGGTATCCAAAGCCTTCAGTAATATTTACTCCAGAAAGTTAAAATATCCTAAAACATTAATTGTTGATCCTGGAAGAGAATTTATGGGAGATGTGACAAAACTTATGAATAGACATAATGTAAACATCCAGAGAAGTGAGGCTGGAAACCATAGAGCTCAAGCATTTGTTGAAAGAGCAAATAGAACATTATCAGAAAAACTATTTAGTCATCAATATGCACAAGAAATGATTAGTGATGATCGATCTAGAGTATGGGTGAAACGATTACCAGCTATTTTGAAAACTTTGAATAGTGTACCAACGAGAATAACTGGTAAAGAGCCTGTAAAAGCCATTAGATTGAAAGAGGTTGATATTGATCCTCCAAAATACAAGCGAGTTGTTGGACATGATGAAGTTAGGTTACGACCTGGTGTTAAAGTTAGATACTTACTTGCTCCGGGTGAACTTGAAGGTGGTGAACGAAGACGAGCCACGGATCCTATCTGGAGTATTCAGGTTTATGATCTTTCTAGAAGTGTTGTTTCACCCAATCAGCCAGTTTTGTATTATTTACTAGATGGACCGAGACGTGGTTTTGTGAGGGAAGAACTTCAGGTTGTACCATATGATACCGAACTACCACCCAATTTTGTGTTGAAATGAGCTAATACAAAGGTTCTGTGTGAATTCCATCGTCTGCCACAATACGTTTATCGTAATAGGCGCTCAATCCCAATTTATTTTGAGTGTATGTTACAATTTGATTATTATTAACTCTAAAGCCGGTATTTTGCACTTTATCTTTCGCCCCATTCAAAGCTTCGTAGTATCGATACGATGTCATATCATTTTGCTTTCTGGAGGTCCCTTTACAACTAAACTTTGTTTTTCTGTTCTGGTCTTCTGCGTAATAACATTTTGGTGCAAGAGCAATCATTCGGACCCCCTTAAACTCCAGCTTGAACAGCCCAGGTGTCTTGTCGTGGTATTTTGAGGTTGATAGGAATTTTTCTTTCCCTACACTAAAGTATTCTTTTTGTAGTTCAGGTTTTATAATCTTGTCAAAATTTTCATCCAAAAGAGCCATGTACAGGCTATCGGTGTCCATCTGAATAAGTTCGAAATCACTTCGATCGACATATTTATCGAGGAAGTCGTGGTAAAACTGCAACATGCGAAGTTTAGCCAGTTGATATACAGCTATACCACACTGATAAGGTCGATTTACGTTTACCTGACGTTTTCGTTCTTTTAATTCATATGTTTCATTTATTACTTCTAAATCTTCAAAGAAAGGACTTCTAAAAGCCTTATCAACCTCCTTCTCGTCTTTAGTATATCTTGTTTTTGTATGTCTTTCGAGATCTTCGATCATTTTTCCATAGAATGAATTTCCTTTTAGTTTGTAAGTATCGCCCAGTTCTTTGCAACCTTCATACTTGGAATTCAGTTTTTCAATCAACACTTGAAGATCTTTGTTCTCTTCAATCAATGGGACTATAGAAGGGAATTGTTTTAATTCATTCATAATAGTGTCGACATCATCTCTCTTGTTGTCATTAACAGCTTTACGTAACTTTGCGGTCATAACCTCGATATCACCATCTCTTCTAGCACTACTGACTTCGTCTGGGAACCATTTAAAAGGTCTTCCAGGTACATATTTTAAAATGTTGTATACAGCTGTTACCTCTAAACCATGATTAATATACCATTTCAGTAGGGGTGTATATAGCAGGATCTTCTTTGCATTAGTCACCCCAAGCAATTTTTTAGTACCTTTTAGAGTTTTTCTGTCAGTGTCTTTTTGGTATTGTTTCATATGTTCAGGTACTAGATCTTCTGGAATACTATCTACAACGAACAACGGTGAAAACTCTTCAAATTTCTCTCTGAGATTTTCAGGGACATGGATATCCACTTGACAAAACCCGAAAAGGTTGTTATCGAGAATGTCTTCACAAACCTTGTTAACATATTCAGAATCTTTTGGTTTTTCAACCTCAATGAATTCCTCTTTACCACAGGGCATTTCTTGACCCGAGCAATTTAGATATAAACTATTTGCATCATAACCACAGACAGACTTGCAAGTTTTTGGGTCTTTATATTTATGGGGGCGAATCTTTGTCTTATCTTTCTCTGCATAGCGGGTAAACACAATACTAGGCCCTCCAACCATACCCGTTTTCAAGAGTTCATAAGCCTTGTTTTTAGGACATTCTGTGCATTCTTTCCTTACCTTGGAGCACTCTTTACAATCCTTTTTACTACAAGTCTTAGCGCATTTGTGAAAGCAAGGTTTACCTGGAGCATATAAGCCAGGCTCGTCTCTCTTCTTCATTTTTATGGCTTTATTGAGCACATACGTCATTGAGATACCTGGGATAGATACAGCATCTTTTAATATATCAATTTCATCTGGGTAATATTGCTCCCGTGTCTTTTCCAAAGCTTCCACGAAAGGTACAACGTCAGCTAGGTTATACTCCCTCAACCAATCCATCATGGTAACACAACCCCTCTTTTGAAAATCGATCTTAAATTCTTCATATTCTTGATGGGTCACTGTGATTTTCTGATTGAGGCTTGAGTAAAAGTCTTTATATTCCACAGGGCCTATGTGAGAAAGTTTCTCATAACTATCCAACCATTCGTAAGGAAAGACAAGTTTTTGTGCTTCACAATTATTTGCTTTACACCACTTATCAAAAGAGAGTCCCGGGGCTAAGTAGGACATTGCATCTAAAAATTTAAAATGGCCAGTTGTCAGGAACATATACCTATTCTCTTTCTTTGCCACAAAAATCTCCCCAGCTTGCTTGGTCATGTACTTTACAAAATATTCTTTAATCATATTGATATCATACTTCCCACTATTGAACCCTAAAACAGGAACTTGATTACACCACTTTCTATACTGATCCATCACGTTATTGGGGATAGAATCTTCATCGGGAAGCTGGTATTCTTTTACAACTTTTTCGAAAATTGCTTTCCGACGGTTTTCTAAATCCATAATAAAGTCTTTTATGAGCTCTTCAGGGTTTGAGTTTACAAGAAAAGTGGGTTCGTTTGTAAAATTATCGGTGATAGCAACACTAACTGGAATATGTTTGTTACTGAAAGTCAGGTCGTCAGTCATCTGTTGAGAAAGTTTGTGAAGTAATGCTTCAAAATCGTAAACAATAAAATATGGGTATGGGGTAAATTTCTTTTCAAGTATCATATCACTTAATTCATGTTTTTCACACCCCCAAACCGATACAACATTATACCCCAAGTCTTTGATCATCTTTTCCATTTTGAGAGTTTCATTGTATCTCTTTCCATCGTCACTTGTACAGGGGCAACCGTGCCATTTACACCCATAGAATTGAAAAACGGTCCTAGTCTCTGGCTCGTATCCATCAACCAAAATCTCCTTTTCACCTTTCTTCACACATCGCTCACCCCCATGCCCACATAGAGCGTGATGAATGTGTTTTCCTATATGTCTAGACTGTTCTTCGACCCATCGACACCCTGTGTAACTAAATTGGGTATTACCTCCATAAAACACCTTTTCTGAACTATTCATCATGTGATTGAACTTTTCCCCTTTGCATATCAATTGTGTCTTTCCTCCTGAACATCTTTTTTCTGTGATGTGTCTATTGTAATTATCATGCCTGTTAAATCTTTGTTCACACCCAAAACATTCCCAGAGTTCAGTTAACAGCTCTATATTCTTGATGTAGAAACAGTGACTATTATATTTTCCAACATCTAAACATAGTAAATTCTTTTTGAGCCGGTCTTTACCGTACGCTAGACCCCAAACCTTTTGGTTTTTTGGTTCGTATACACGAATGTTAACAGAAAACCTCTCAGCGATACCCTCAAGTTCAACAAAATTCATCCCCTCCACATGTTTAACTTCCATTTTTGGGTTATCATAAAAATCTCGGGCTAGTTTTAGAGCCTTTCTTGTAGTATCCTCTGCAGGTCTAGGGGTATTATCATGATAGGCAAAGTGAATTGCAAGACATCTCCAAAAACAGAGCTTGTCATCATAACTATCAATGGCGTGAATGTATTTCTTGTTGCGTAACCAATCTGGTAAGGGTCCACAACCCATTAAAGGTTCATTGCTGTGAATGACTTTTACTTTTATCTCAGTAAACTCAACCCTACCTTGGTAGACGCCTGTGGTTTTAACAACCTCCGTTGCTGGTAGGTATGCTGTGCTCCACACTTCTCCATTCTCCAGATCTAACCTTTTGGTCTCACACCTTTTGATATAATCCTCTATTTCAGATAAACTTGTAAAAGTCCCCTCTCCACTAAGTGTTTGGTGATAATAAACTTTTTCTCCACTCCCACGATAAATGTTAGCTGAAAAACTGTAAACAATCTTTGAACGCATCTCTATTTTAGGTTTGATTTTGTCAAAAGCCATGTTTGATAAGTCATTATTTAGATCAGTATTAAATTCGTGGGTATTTAGGGTTTGTGGTGGGGTTTGTGGTGGGGTTTGTGGTGGGGTTTGTGCTTCCCTTTCGTCCAATTCATCTCTCACACTCTCAGATATAGCGGGTGGACTGTTATTAGTACGTTTGAAACCATTTTTATTGATGAGATCCGAAAGCGGTTTAACAACAGACCTAACTCGGTTCACCACTTTCAATGTATTATTCTTTATCCAATTAAACTTTTTGTTCTTTGTTAGTGGTATGGTTTTCCATAACCGCTTGGCAATATTTATGAAACCAGATACAATATTTTTTCCAGGGGTTGGGATAGGTTTTTGCTGCTGGTTGTTGGTATTAGTTCTAGGGTCGGGGATAGTTCTTTGCGGCTGGTCTGTGATATTAGTTCCATGGGTAGTACCTGATTCTTTTAGGGGTTTGAATATAAAGAGTGTTGGGGGTCGACGTTTGGTTGGTTCATCTTTTTTATTACTTGGTGGTGGTGTTGTTGGTGGTGTTGTTGTTTCGATGGGTTCAGCTTTAGGTACTTGTGGTTGTGTTAGAGCTTTTATTAGCTCATCTCTAAGCAATTTATTATATCCTTCAATACCCCTATCTTTAGCAAGTTGTTTCAGTTGTTTCACAGATTGTTTGTTAATGGGGATCGGTTTAAATTTGACCCCGCTTTTTATCAACTCTTTGATGATGTCTTCTTTATTCAATTTATTATATCCTTTAATATCCCGCTCTTCGGCAAGGCGTTTAAGTTCTTTTAGTGTTCCCGTCTCCATCAATTTTCTTTTATATTATTTATTTCTTTAAATCTTAATTTAATTTTTTTAAAAAATCCCTTATAAATCCTTGATAAATTCCTTGATAAATTCCTTGATAAATTCCTTGATAAATTCCTTGATAAATTCCTTGATAAATTCCTTGATAAAATAAAATACTGGTATAATTATCAGAAATTATCAGAAAATTATCAGAAATCCGGGCATTTTTCCTCCAACATACTACTTCACCTTTCAATTTTTTATTTCAATTCTATAATCATCATCGTCATCGTGACTTTATTTAATTGTCAAAATATAGTATTTACCCAAAAAGAAAAACCTCCACCAATTGGGAACACTGAAATAAAACTAATTCTTAGATAACAATTATACAGTAAAAAATTGTTTAGTAATTCATAATTATAAGATATGGTTATTTACAATAAGATGATACAATTATTCACAATAACTAGAATGTACAATAAATGATAAAACAATTAGGTCTTTCTCCTCAATCTCGGAGGGCATAATTCCCCTGAGATCATTGTGGAACAATTTTCTGCTTTCAAGTTGCTTTTGAGTTTGACAATTGTGCTTGTACAAGGCCAAGCTTTCACTTGTGATACAACCACTGTATCAGAAGATTCATAACTCGCTTATTAAGGTCCAGCTTCCATTTCTCGAAAACTCATAAAACTTCTCTTACCTGAAAAGCCAATAAAAGTAAGTTTTGTACCAACAGTTCACAAACATACTGGTAATCTATGAGAGAGTCCTCAAGACAGGTTGTTTTCATCTTCCAGTACAGTTTGGTACACCAAGGGATTTTGGGGAGCAGGGTTGGCACAGTGATGAGAGCACTTGCCTTCCACCAATGTGGCCTGGGTTTGATTCTGGGCCCTGGTGTCATATGTGGGTTAAGTTTTTTGGTTCTCTACTATGTTCCGAGAGATTTTTCTCCAGGTATTCTAGTTTTCCCCTCTTCCCAAAGACCAATGTTTGATTTTATTACATTAGTGCTGTACAATGTCCCTACTTTTTGCATGAGTGCTAGATACAGTTGACACTTAATAAAGTTCATTATTATTATTATTATTAAGATAGATTCAACGTCATTCTTTTCTAGGCTAGATTGCATAATACCTGGCTCACTCATTTACATACTGACGAATAGCAATAAAATCCTTTGTTATGTGCCTCCTCCTTCAATAGCTTCCTATTATACAATACTTTACTTATACACGTGACACGAAGGAGCTCCTAAGTGCTTGTTAAAACGTGTACGTGTGCATGGCATATGAAACCAGAAGTAGAGATAGACCACCACACCGGGAACTACATCCCCCACTCTTTTTTAACAATGCGTGGGTTCTTTAATGTCCCACAGATTATAAGGAACAAGGATTGTGAGACGGGACCTACATTTTGTTGTCCTTATCCAAGAAGACTAGAAAGTCTAACCGTTTGGGAATGTCATTACAATGGCAGTACTTTCTCCTCAGTTATTTTTAAAGACCCTGAGTGTTGGTCTGGCTGGGGTTTAAAACCGCAATGTCCTGCATGGTAGTCCAGTGCTCTACCAACTGAGCTCTACCAACATGTGTACCAACTATGCATGTAAATCAGTGAACCAGGTATTCTGCAATCACTCCCTTTTCTATTTCACAGGACAGTGCATTTGAGTTTGAAAAGAAGAGGAATATTCCTGTTAAATATGACAGAGAGCTGTGGTCCACCACAGGTTTGTGAATTTGTTATGATAACAATGGCTAGTGAGGGTTGTCAATTAGGGCCGGGGGCCGGGGATTTCCCCTGGCTACTCAGGGCAGGACCCCCGGCTACTTTCGTCGTTATATTAAATAATAATAATAATAATAATAATAAACTTGTATAGCGCTAGAACTATACAAAAATATTCAAAAGCGCTTTACATTAAGTTAAAATAAATGAATAAATAGAAATCACTAAACTTTAAAACTGTTTCAACAACTATACTAAACTTTAAAACTATTCCAACAAATCAAAAGCTTCCTTAAAAAGAAATGTTTTCAGTTGCTTTTTAAAAATGGCGAGGCTGCTACTTGTTCTTATAGTTAATGGCAGCGAGTTCCATAAAACATTTAAACAATGGCAGCGAGTTCCATAAAACATTTAAACAATTTTTATTTTCCATAAAACATTTAAACAAAACGAGCACCCGAAAATACTACATTAAAAAGGAGGTAAGCCTGCTCCATGACCGCTTGTGGCTTTCCCCGGCAACTAACAACAAATACCCGGCAATTTGAAATCTTAGTGACAACCCTGCTAGTCCTCCACTATGCAGGGCCTAATAAAGTAAATGGTTTGAACCCAAGAGTCTCAGAAGTTGCTTGTCTAGTGTGGTTGTCTCAATTTACATGTAGGTTGTTCAGAGAAGAATTGTTGATGTTGACAGTCCATAGTGGCATTCATTTACAGCAGCTTAAGATTACCTCAATGGCTATTGGTTATTTGATATGGTAGAAGAGAAGCCTAAACATAGATATTACAGAATCAGTTTTTTATATTATTTTTAAACTACATAATAAATATTATCAAGTGGGCATTTATGAAGTTACCTATATAATTATTATTGTTATTATTATTAGATTATAGCCCTCTTGCTGCAGTACTTCAATTATGTATGTTAAGGTTGTTTTGCACATGCCCTGATCAGTAATTTTACCATCTGCTTCAAAAGGGTTGCCCCATTTTGCAAATGTAACAAAGTGGAAAATTTAAATCTTGGTTTCAAAACAGCATTGACTTTGTTCAACCGTTAATTTGGTTGCTGGATGGCTTCTTTTGTAAGAGATGAAAAAACCAAGTGATAAAGATAATTTGCAAAGGTGGCAGTTACATTAGATTTGGGCAAACATGCTTATGTCATGGAGGTTATTCTGAACTTAAGCATGCAAATCACCCATGAACTAGGTGTTTTAATAAGAGTGTAAATACATGTAATTGCCATCTGGCTTTGAATGAAAGTGTTGCCAAGTCATGCCATGTCTGGCAAGCAAATCACTTGGGCATTATTGCCCTTAAAAGGAATTCTCCCATTCGTGTTCCTATTCTTGCAGTGAGAGCTATGAAGAGGATAGAAGAAATCAAAAGGAAAAGACAAAATTTACACATCAAGAACAGGTTTGTGTTCTTTGGTGTTAAGCTTTGGTTTAATTTTTATTAAATTCAATAAATGAGAACATTTATTATATGACTGGAGCAGACTGAGGGCCAATAACTGTAATCAACCAATCGGATTCCTTCCTTTGTTGTTCCAGGAGGGCCAATATTGTACCAGTATCGAACTGTGTAATGTCCTGAATGATCCTGGGTAATTCAAAGTCATATTAACTTAAGGTGGCTTGCAGAATAGTAACATGACCCCTTCTCATTTGCAATGACTGAGATGCTCTTCTGAGTCCTCCCCATGTCACATTTCCTTGTCTACTGCCTGCAGCCATGTGATTTTCAGTCAACCCCTTCTTTGCTATGATTGTATGATGTATGGTAATGACTGTAGTTCAATTGCTACTGTCAAACTGATACCATTGGTTTTCTATAATAATTTCACAAATTTCACATATTTTCAGATCCTAGCAGTGTGCAGGATGTTTGTCCAATGAACCTAGTTTAAGGGCCTTGCTTCCATGAGTCTCCTATAGCTCAGTGATTGAGGGTCCAAACTAGTAATCAGTATCTCTTACAAACCAAATTCGAGGTCCGTACTGTAAGTTATGGACTGAGTTTTTTCCTCGTGAATTTATGGCGTAAGCGCGAAGCATGAGGGCCATAAATCCAAGCGGAAGAAATGAGAATCCATAACTTACAGTACAGACCGAGAAAACGAGGTGTGTAAGATATTTATTATATCTCAAAGCAATCTTTTGAACTTAGTGGGCCATACAGTGAAGTACAGCCCGCAGAATTGACCAATCACAGCGTGCGTACTAACTGAGAGATATAGTAAGAAGTTTTATAGATCTACAGAGGAGGACTCAGGAAAGTTTTCCTGTCACAGTGCTGAAAAATATGGACCTCTTACAAATTTTCCAGGCTCAAAATTTATCATCATTATTTAACAGATCTACTTAATGTTTTATTTTTTTCCAGGCTAAAACCCAACAAGGAATTGAGGAAAGAGGCAGAGAGGAAAGAGGTCAAACAAGGAATAACACTCATTGCTCCTCCAGGTTTGTTCCTTAATAATTATAGTACAACTTCTTATTGACAAAAATGACTCAATTGTGCCTTTAATTAACTCATGTTTTTCTCATTTTCCTTTTAGTGGAAAAGAAAATCCTTGGACAAAAGATTTCCCAGGTTATGAAGGAACCAGAGAGCATGGAAACAGAGGATTGAAAAGAGTGAACACTGAAAAGGCAAAGTGCGTCTGGTTCCTAACCAAAATGCTGTTGTACAAAATAAAAAAAAAATGGTTAAACAAATTGTGTGTTTTTCAGTGGCTTAGGTTCTGGTGGCTGTGGAAGTGTTTCTATTTGTGCTCTTTTGAAATGAGTTACTTTTTTGTCAAGTTTTCATGTATCACAGCTGTTGCATGCAGGAGAAAATTGATGCTTGAACTTGATTTTTGTTTTGGTACCCCTTCAAAAACAATGAAAAAAACCATTTTGATGTAGTTGGAAAAATTGATCACCCAAGAGGTACAGATTTGATGAGAAGATGGTTACAGTGCTTCTGTTTGTTATACCTAAGGTGTATAGAACGTGTATCTGGTGTTAGGTAGGTTAATATGTTAAAATTGTCTTTAGTAAAGACTTATGTGTGTTGTCATTCGTGTCCTCATAAGAGGTCCAGTAAATTACAGATCAGGTTGTGTCAGGTAGATCTTGAGTAAAGGGCCATTAGACTGCTTGGAGTCGGAGTGAAGGGCCACCCTTCCAAATATGATAACGTTTGAACGATTAACCTTTCCCAGGGGTTTTCGGGAACAGACGAATTTTACTTTGGGAAACAGAGAATATTTTCAAATTATTTTCTGCGAACAGGAGCCCATTACCTGCTGGGAATTTCTGATCAAACTGTTGAAAACAAGGGAACAATTGGTTTTATTAATGGCAACGAGGAAGAATACACAAAAATTTAAGAGAACATAGGAACATGTACCCCTTGGGAGGTGCTCAACAATGCCCTGGCAATCTTTTTCAGAAGAAGTGGTTATTAAAATATAGCGAGGCCGCGAGTAAGAGATTGAATATTATATCATAAAGTTACGTTTTATCAAACACGCAAGATGCCTGTTCCTTGTTTTATAGCAGAAACTTGTCGTGTCTGTTTCTGTGTAACAGCGGCCTGCTCACCTCGTAAACATCCATCCTAGGGGGCCTGGAACTGAAGTGCCCAGTTCTCAGGTCTCCCTTGGCTTCCTTGCCGGTCGTGCCGGTAGTCTTACTCAATATTGTGGCGACCATTGTGGCTCGCTTGCAGGTAGCGTAGAATTTTTATTGTTTTTGTTGTCGTGAGTTGTGTCCCAATCTGTTTGTAACTTTAGGCACGGAGAAATATTGTTACTTCAGTGAAACGTAAGCGTAAATGCACTGAGATTTTGGGCTAGATTTTCGTGTCACCCCAGATTATGCATGCTTCAACTGAATTGTTTAGGATGCGCAATTGCTAACATTTCTTGGTTTCAAAGAACTACACGGGACATCTACAGCTTGTATGTTAAAGTATGGGCTGATATGAAAATCTAACTTCAGGTAAAAGGAAATGAGCAACTACAGAATACAGGGCCACCTTGGTCCACCTCGTTTACAGGTGTCGGAGGCTTTTGTAGAACGAAGCAGACAACAATGGACACTATTGTTATTCAGTGGTATGTAAATAAGTGGCCCTGTATTCTGTAGTTTAGCCGAAGGTGAGGTCCCTTTTGCTTTTTGTGCCAAAGTGTTTCTCAAGAAATTGAAAATAATCCAAATGATGCGTGTTTATGCAAAAATACGAAAAAAGTGCGCTACTCTATAAGGAAAATTGCTAATTAAATCATGGAGATTTACAAGCTGGAGGAACCAGAAGGAGGCCTCTTTATACATGTCTTTGTAAATTTATTGATATATTATTTTTGTGTAAATGATAGATATTAAGTGGATACTACCCCATTGTTCTTCATGCATGCTGTAGCTGGATATTGTTTGAGATACTGCACATATTGTTTAGTCATTTTTTTTTAAGAAGGAAGAAGAACATTTACTGTGTTACAACTGTGAACTTGATTAGCATGCAAATTGAAATTGGAAAAGTTGGGAGGAAGTAAATTGTTCTGAAGAGAATACATAAATTTTCTGAAGTGCAAGGAATAGAATCGTCCAGTTTTTTTCGGTAGCAAGATTTCAAATAACTTGATCTGTGTGTTCATCAAATATCTCCTTACTAATAGTAATAATAATAATAATGTACTCCATTTCTATTGCGCATATTCTATATGAATAATCATATGCGCATTACAATCAGACGAATAGACCATAACACCGGGAACACGCCCTACTCTTTTCGAACAGTGCCATGGGTTCTTTTACGTCCCACATTACAGATAGAGTTGGGAGACGGGACCTACGGTTTATCGTCCTTATCCGAGAAGACTAGAAAGTCTAACCATTTGCAGATGTCATTACAAAGACAGCACTTTCTACTCAATTATTTTAAGACCATGAGTGTTGGTCCGGCCAGGGTTTTGAACCCGCGACCTCCCGCACGGTAGTCCAGTGCTCTACCAACTGAGCTAACCGGCAGTTAGTCCTAACAATATGCTTTTGTAACAAGACTACATGTCTAAGATTTGTAAGGTGTGTTCAACCCCATACTATAATGCTGTATTGTAATGGGTACACAAGGTAGAGTTAGTGAGGCAAGTGAAAAGAATAGGGGACCAAAGATCAACCCCTGAGGTACTCCCCACAAGATTTCACTAAACAAAGAAGAAATATGGTACCATCAAATTCAACATATTTGCAGAATTTACTAAAAAACGTGAATCAGAAAAGTGCCTGTCTATCCTCCACAATAGCATGAAAAAGAATCTTGAAGACTTCCAAAATCATTTGCTTCATGATCAACATTTCAGTTTTAGTATAATTGGATTAAGACATGCATTACTAGAGGAAATGATCTTACTTTTAATCCAAATATTCCTCGATACTCTCTTGAGCATATTCCATGTCTCTTTAGAAAACAGTCCCAAGAAAGTACGCGCGCTGATTGGTTAGAAATCGTGTTTCTATTAAACAATTAGATTATGAGCTCGAGATTTCCATCGCGTGATAGTTGACGAGGGCGCAGCCCGAGTCAACTATCACTTATAGAAATCGAGAGCGAATAATCTAATTGTTTTAGTATAAATCTACTAGTCGTTCAAGACTTTGTCTTTTCTGGAACAGACTCTACCAGTAAACTGTCTAAATCCTCTTCACGGACACTTCGAAAACATGAAGAAGCGGCCGCCATTACGCTACTCACTATCTATCACAGAATAGATAGTGAGTAGCGTAGCCAATCAGAGCGCGGCATTTGTGATAGAACGCCAGTAGATTTATACTAAAACTCGATAGAAACACAGAACTAGCACGAGCTGTTGACGTAATGATGACGCGGCAAAGAGAATTTACATTTTGATATTCAAAGTTAACAAGTTGCTTTTCTTTTTTTCGTCGCGGTGTTTTCTAAAAGAAATAGAAAACATGTTCTTCGTGTTTCTATCGAGTTATAGAAACACTCGTGAAAGTTTGGGAGAACTCGAAAAAGCTGTGGAAACACTCGCCTGCGGCTCGTGTTCCCACAGCATTTCTCGTTCTCCCAAACTTCCACTCGTGTTTCTATAACTCGATAGAAACACGGTACATGTTTTCTATTTCTTAATTATGGTGGGTGAGTTGCAATGTATATTGTAGTTCAATTTTATCCTTGGTTTAAATTTTATTTTCCTTTGTTTCAAACTCATTATCATACATAACCATACCAGAAAACAAAGGAAAATAAAATTTGAACCAACGAAAAAAATTGAACCACAACATTTATAAATGATCACTTGAACTATAGAGTCATAGAAAAAACTTCTAATGAAGGAAATCCAGTTTTCAAAGAGAAAAAAAATTGTTATTTGTGGAATTATGTACAGGCAACATAAGGTTTCAAGAGTATTTTGATTCAGCTGTTGAGAAATATAGTGCCTTTGACAAAGAAATACATTGTATACTGTATAATAGGGGACTTCAACATAAACCTCCTTAAATTTGAAAGCTGCAGATTAGCTATGAATAATTTTCTGCTTTCTTTGCAAAGTCATGCTTTCACTTCTGAGATTGATAAACCAACAATAGTGCATAGTGGCTCAGCTACCCTCATTCATGTAGATAATAACATCAAAGTGTTGTAAGGGTATGTTAAAGCCAGAAGCATGCACACTGAGGTGACTGTGGTAGAAGGGATAACACCCTATTGCTACAAAAAAAAAGAAAGAAAAAGAAAAACAGAGTTCAAAAGCCAGCAGCCATGGACAGCTGTTTCAGCCTTTTTACACCTTGTCAGCATGGCACAGCTAGCAGATGAGCTCTGGGTTCACACAAGATGAATATGAAAGTGATATTAATGGTAGGGTTGTGGGATGTGACTTAAGATGACAATGCAAAAGTGTAGTAAGGGTACTTAGGATAGGGTACCATAGATAATATCCTGTTTAATGAACTTAATGGTCAAGTATCAGCTGGTAATATTGTATCAACTATAAGTATTCATTTTGGTGATGTTGCTAAAGTGTAAAAATTGCCCTAAATATCGTGATTTTTCAAGTTTTTCACAGGATGTGTTTCTTGACAATCTGAATCTGATTATCTGGGATTCTACTGATGATGTTCATGATAAAGATAAGTTATTCTCCTAATTCTTCTCAACCTGGATAAATCGGGTGATAAATAAAAATGTACCTCTTTAAGGTTTCATCAAGGAAAAAATTAAAAACAGCTACTCAAACCATGGATCACTATTAAACGGTATTCTTAATTCTATTTGTCTAAAAAGTCAGTTCTTTTTACGATTATTTTGCAGAATGCATGGAGTTTAGTTAACGAGCGCGACGTCACTCACTCAGACCGTCAACGTTCCATGGGTCGTAAACTTTTGTTTGTAATTCCGCTGACCAATCCATAACTTGACGATGAAATTTTCAAAATGTCTACAAATGTGAAATGTAGTGAAGCAATGAGTGATGAGATAATTACAACTATGTCAAGAGCATGTGGTGCAAGCATTTTCCTCTTTGAATTGTTTAAAAACAACCTAGAAAGCTTTTGTTGTCCTTGTTATGAAATGACAACTGGCAAGCATGGACTTTTTAAAATAACATGATGCATGCAATGCATGAATATTGAGCAAAATAATAAAGGTTAAGCGAATGGTATGGCCTGTCACGCGTGAATTTTCAAAGTATTTACACTCTGTTCGCAATTTTCTCATTTCTTCGCAAGCCCCGTGGTATATCATTACTAGAAAAGATCAGTTATATAATGTCTTATCAAAGAATACCAACTAAATGTTGGACTACCGGTATGTTTAATTAACTGATGTCAAGACTCGTGGTTAGTCACGAAAGACATTACATTAGCAGACATTGCTCCTGTTGAGTGTGTCATCAAACAGTGATTAAATTGGCACTACTACGCGCAGAAAGCAATGACTACTTTATTTTACAAGTAAAATTACCATTAACAACTTTGGACGCTTAACAGAAGTACACAATAAAGTTAAATGCATGGATATCACACGTATATCATTCCTTTAGTAACACTATACTGCAACTTAATGTTCGACTATGTTTAACAGCTTTTAAGACAAGTGGTTAAGTCACGAAAGACATTTACATATGTTTTCATCTTTTCTGCTTATACTGATGCATGTTCTTCATCATGGAAAATAGTCGTCGCCTCAAAGAGGCCTTTGATTCTCCATTGAAACTGAAAAATACAAATTCTATCGAAATAAGATATCATTACTTACTAGAATAAGTAAAAAGTTTCATTTCTCTCGTTTCTTTACAGTGAACTTTAATAATGCAAAGCAAATCTGGCAAGGAATAAATTGCTTAATAAATAAAAGTAAGAACAACTCTAAATGCAGTGTATCTTCTCTGAGGGATCCTGAGAGCAATAATGTATTAGCAGACCCAGTTTATATATCTGATGTCTTAAACTCGCATTTTGCATCAGTGGGACCTGAGTTAGCATCAACAACACCATAATCCAAACAAGATTTTTGCAAATATCTACCAGATTCTATGCCTTTCTCCCCATTTTTCTTTGATCGGGTGACATCTGAAGAAGTACAATGTGCAATCTTGTCATTGCCAATAATGTACTCATTCCCAGTCCAAATTTTCAAATGTGGTAGTTCTATTCTATCAAAACCACAGGCACTAAGCAAGCATTATAAATTGATCCATTCAAAAAGGATTCTTGTCCATCAAAGTGAAAACATACTAAATAAGTTCCTTTCTATAAAGATGACAAACTTGATTATGGAAGTTATAGACGTATTTTTCTTCTCTCTAACATTAACAGTTTTTGAAAAATTGGTCTATGATAGCTATATGCAAACAATTCCCTGCTGTTACTTTAACTTTTACTATTTTAGGTTTCTTTTAAGGTTGCTGCCAGAACATCAAAACATATGACATATGCCAATGATTCAGCTTTTAGTTGTCAAAATCACTCTTATCAAGCTGTGAAACTGCTTTTTAAACAATGGCCAGCAATCAAGAGTACTATTTATCTGTTTTCTCAAGGTCTGAGTAATATAAGGAATTCCCGTTTAACAGTGAATGACTGTCACTGTACACTTCATATCTATGTAAACTATATGTTGTTTAAAAGCATGGTTTTAGATTAATTCTGTATTTTTGAATTGATCACTTTCTCAATGCACCACGTAATTGCTTGTTAAATGTTTTACCCCTTTGCTCTGTGTTTTGATAGTGAGACCTCAAGTGGATGGAAACTGCAGTGGTTCACCTCAACTGACATCTTCACCAGGATTACACAAAGGGAATCAATTGGCAACAGATCAAATTTCCTTTAAATTTGCAGAAGAAAGGAAATTGGAAATACCTTCCAAGATTGTCAACTTGCAAACAAAGAATCTCTGAACAGATAAGAGCATTAACAAGTGGGACTCTTTAAGATAAAGTATTAAGGCCCTACGTTTTAAAGTTTTTTCAGCCTAACAAAAATTGACATTACCTCACATAATTAAGGTACACCTAGACCTGCTATTCAGAGTTAAGTAATGGCAAAACTTTCTGCAGTCAAGGGAAACAAGTGCATTTATTCAACAAAAAACGTACAGGCAGGAAACAGTACTCTTACTTAAACTAAAGCAAATACTTCAATCAATAAAGGAAGTACTCTAAAACACAAAGGAATGCACACAACATCAGAGTGCAAGAAGTGCTCTCAATCTACGGGAAATCTACAGACACACCAAAGAGTAAACACAGGAGAGAAACGATACAAGTGCATTGAGTGCAATAAAGCCTTTAATGGAAGGGGATCTCTGGAGGTACACCAAAGAATACATACAGGAGTGAAGCCATACCAATGTACTGTGTGCAATAAATGCTTTAATGTAAAGGGAAATTGGCAGAAACATGAAAGAATACACACAGGAGATAAACCATACAAATGCACTAATTGCAGTAAAACCTTCAGTCAAAGGGCACTTCTTACAATGCATCAAAGACTGCACACAGGAGAGAAGCCATACCAATGCACTGAGTGCAACAAATGGTTTAGATTAAAAGGAGATTTGCAGAAACACCAGAGAATACACACTGGAGAGAAACCATACAAATGCACTAAATGTGGTAAAGCCTTCACTCAGAGGTCAACTCTTGTGATACATCAAAGAATACACACAGGAGAGAGGCCATACCAATGCAATGAGTGCAAGAAATGCTTTAAATCAGCAGGACATCTGCATGCGCACCGAAGTGTACACACGGGAGAGAAACCGTACCAATGCACTAAATGCAACAAATGCTATGGATCAAGAGCAAATCTGCAGAAACACCAAAGAATTCACGCAGAGGAGAAATCATATAAATGTACTGAGTGCAATAAAACCTTTTATGGGAGGGGATCTCTAGAGGTACACCAAAGAATACATACAGGAGTGAAGCCATACCAATGTGCTGTGTGCAACAAATGCTTTAATATAAAGGGAAATTTGCGGAAACACGAAAGAATACACACGGGAGAGAAACCATACGAATGCACTGAATGCAGTAAGACCTTCAGTCAAAGGTCATCTCTTGTGGTACACCAAAGACTGCACACAGGAGAGAAGCTATATCAATGCACTGAATGCAAGAAATGCTTTCATCAAAGAGGAAATCTGCAGTCACACCAAAGAATACACACAGGAGAGAAACCGTACCAATGCACTGAGTGCAAGAAATTCTTTAGATCAAGAGGAAGCCTGAAGACACACCAAAGAATACACTCAGGAGAGAAACCGTACCAATGCACTAAATGTGGTAAAACCTTCACTCATAGGGCAACTCTTGTGATACACCAAAGAATGCATACAGCAAAGAAGCTATACCAATGCACTGAGTGCAAGAAATGCTTTCAATCAAAAGGACTTCTGCAGACACACCAAAGAATTCACACAGGAGATAAACTTGAGCAGTATTCATATTCAGCTACAGAAGATGAAAGAAATGAGTGCTGGGTCTGCCAAATGAAGTTTGGATCTTTCATGACGATGGTCAAGCATGTTGAGGAACATTTCTTGTAAATATTTGTTTTCTGTAATGCTATTTCTACTTCAAAAAGAAGTTATTCCCATCTTATCAGCTTTCTGGTAGTCCAAAAGCAGGCTTCTGTGTTTCAGGGTCCACGTTTAGTCCTAATGAAGTAGCGTACATAGTTCCTTTGTCTGCTTCGAGAGAAAATATCTTAAAATGCTGTTTAGCTAAATCATGTCATTCTTAAAGTATGAACAATATGTACGTTGTGTGAAAAGGAACCTTGACTAGGCTTTGATAAGATGGGTGTTACCAAACTTTCATTTTGTATCAATTCAGGCTTTGTTATATCTCCTATAAGGTCATGCTATTTCTACTTCAAAAAGAAATTATTCCCATCTTATCAGCTGTAGGGCAGTCCAAAAGCAGGCTTCTTATTTTAAGGGTCCACATTTAGTCCTAATGAAGTAGCGTACATAGTTCCTTTGTCTGCTTCTTTACAAATAATTTGAGAAGACTTTTGTCTGTGGAGCTGATTTCTCGTACACTTGAATATTTTGCTGGATTGTCTCTTTCTATCTGCATCAGCCTTGTTATCCATTTTATCACAAGGTGACTTGCACAGCTGACCAGGATCATTGTGTAGAGCTTCGAGTACTCTTCTTACATAATTTTAGCCAAAGTTTTTCAAAGCAACACCACACGCAACAGGGAAATTATTACTTTTACTGATTCATAGATATGATAGATATTGTAAGAAGAAATACCACATTGATCACCTCTGACAGTGAGGGGGTTTATAACAAAATATTTTTCCTGACAGTGAAACAATGATTGCCCAGCCATTTTTGAAGAAATGTCTGAAGCAGGGTTTATATGATCTGATTTCATTGCAGTAATAAAGGTATTGCAAATTTTACCAAGAGACATGTTACACATTCTCAGTAGATATGGTCTTAGCCAGTGAGGACTGATTATGTAATATTGTCAATGGTCAATGCATTTATTGGACAATAAAACAGTTTATTGCTGACATGTGGGTAGTGTTTCTACACTGTGACTGAAAGGTTAATTTGCATAACAGTTTACTGCGACAATTTTAATACCTCTGCCACAATTTTCTTTATGAAATACTTTCCTTTTATTAAGAATTAATAATTAATTAGTCATTCCTGTGCAGTTTGCATACCGGTATATGAAATTTTTGTATATTTACATTCATATACCATTCTTTTGTTGGGTATGGTCATTTTGACTGTTTTTGTAACAGCACATTTAAAACATTCATGAAGAGCCTACTTTGGAAACTCTGACTTTGATTTCCGTTTTTTTTTTTACAACTGTAAGTAGCATGGTCTTATTTTTGAAAATATCTTGCTTTCAATAACTCTTTCCTCTTTATGATGTTACCTACCAATATTTCATTACAACCACAAAATGTACAGGTGGCACTATTGGTCACTCTATTAGCCAAGTCTTGTAGCCCCAAAATCTTTATTATCTAATGTGTCATGCTTTTATAGATATGGAATCTCCATTCAAGAGGACACTATCTTTCCATGTAATTTCAGTTTAATTTCAGTTTGTTTTGCCAAAAGTTATACAAAGCAGGAATATCCAAATATGTAATACTCTCATGGCAAAAGAAGCCAAAGGCTAGAGAAGATTTGGGGCTCATAAGGAATGGGCTCTGTCAGGTAAATAATTAGAAGAACATATCAAAATTACATGAAAAAAAAATCAATAGCAGAGCTACAGTAAATATTAAGATATATAGATAGTCGTACTAATCATTGTTAAGTTAAAAAAGCAAAGTGAAAAAAAAAGTAAAAGCGAGAAGCAAAAGTAAAATAAATAAAAAAACAAATAAATGAAGATTTATGATAAGAGGAATGCTTTTAGCTTGCAACAAAAAGAAGTGGTACTTGTTGCATTTCGAATATCAAAACTAAGAGAGTTAAAGAATTTAGGAGCTTGAAAACTGATGGAGAAGTTTCTTATGTTAGTCCTGCATTATGGTAAATAAAAAAGCTCTGAACTTCTAGTGCCATAAGAATGCACCTGGCATGTCACTAAAAAGATATTGCGGCTATAAGGAAGAAGCCAGATCTGTATTGATACATAAAATTAATTCTCCCATTTGAAGTTTGTAGATACTCTCAAGACTCAAAATTTTTAAATAAAGGGTCATTTTAAGGGGCATCAAAAGCACTCAAGGGCAAGGGCATCAAAAGCACTCCTTATTCTTTCAATCTGTTTTTGAAGTGTAACTAATCTTCTGAGGTTTAATGGGTAGGTTGATGCCCACATGCCCACACAGTAGGGTAAATATGGGTGGATAACACTATAATAAAGTAACTGTATGGAGGAATTATTAAGTTCAAAACTTGGTTTATAAACTATACCTGTGGCTTTAGACACTTTCCACGCAAAATTATGTATATGTGACTTCCATGTTAAATGTTCATTCATAATTACCACTAGGAGCAGCAATGATACTGAAGAGGGTCCACAAAATAAAGCATAAATTTATTGCATTGCTCTCAATTATGGTCTTCTGTGCTGTCTGTATGAAATAATGACTGTGTTAGAGTTCAGGGGCAACCTATATTGTATCTAAAAGCACAGGTAAAACACATCTTTTCTCTGGCAGGCTGTGTCACACACCCATCACCACAGAAAGTAAAAATTAATCCATTAAGAGGCAGGTTTGGAATAGTTACTTTTGAATAATTTGCCCAGCTGATAGCAAAGAAAGTTAGGTTCAGGGAATGATTTCAATTTTGTTTTTGATTTATTTGATTTATTTTTTTTTCACGGAAATTTGACTTGGATGCTTTATGGTATGAGGTCAGTGTGGTGTAATTCAAAACTAGACCATTCCAAATTGTATCTTTACACTTTAATGAGTCTTAAGACGATAAAATAATTATCTTCTCACTCGACTCGTTTTTCAAGGTATGATGATGATGATGTAATGAATTTATATAGCGCACTTTTTCATATGAGTATGTTCAAAGGCGCTTTACACTTCTATTGGGTGAGATCATACGTCAGCATGTAATTTAAAACTGTAATTTAAAAAAAGTAATTTTTTTCCAAAGAAACGTAATTAAAAAAAAAGGGTAAGTGAATGAAAAACGAATTGATCTCTTTTTAAAACGTACGGTAGCTGACTAGCGAGGAATGCGCCGGTTGTCATGTTAGGCCGGGCCAGACTCTACAAATGCCCTTGTCTCCTTCACAGCTGCTGTGTGGCTCGTCACGCAACGCTTCTCCCCATACTAACGGTGTAGGATAAGCGTTGTGTGACGAGCTAGACAACGGTTGCGCACGGGGATTACATTCCCCCATCCCCGCCCCCCCGCTTCGAGGCGTGAACAGCACAATGGTTAGGAACGCTCAAGAGGTCAAAGCCAAGTATTAGGTAGATTCTTTAATTACTTATACTGGAACTTTCCATTCTCTAAGTACAAGAAGGATTTTTGTAACTTAAACACAAGGCGTTTATCCGTTTAATAACCACCGTCTGGAGACGATTGGAAAACGGTGAACTTGAGATACGGTATTTGTTGGAATAAACCGCAAAATTAACAACTGATCATACATAAAAAGATAGCAAACCCGACTTAAAATCGATCTGGCGCGTTGCAAGAAATTTGTGTTGAGAAAACTTTAGTTTGTGCCAAAAATTAAAAAGCGTGGACGAGCTCTTCGATTCGTGTGATATATATGCGCGTGTTTGCAATTTGAGTGTTTTCGTCTTATTTCGCAAACTTGAGGGGTTCATTCATTTTATAGTAACGCACAGTTTAAATACCCTGGCAGGTTTCAGGCAATTTTTCACCTGCCTCTAATGTGAGAGCTTTAGGTCTAAACTTAATAACCATTTTTAACAAAGCATGTGGCATTTGTTCGCTGAGGACCTTGAATTAACCACCTTGGTGTTAAAAATATGATATCCTGAGACGAAAGCATCTGGGGCGATTTTGAAGAAAGACACGGTTTCTCGAAGAACAACAAAGGAGCCTACTGATAACTTACTGCGAATCACGGAACGATGCCAGCATTTTGTCAGTGGTGGATACTTCAGCCACCTGTTGGATTCGTCAGTGGGCGTGGCTTCTAAATGTTTGCTCAAACATTCTTCCACAAAGGCTCGGCCTGTTTACCATAGGCGTTACAATGGATTGCTCATTAGCCAATGAAATGGTAGATTTCGGGCGGGGAAACCCTTTCATAGCATGACTTCCCCGCTGCATTCTGATGGGAAAGGATCAAAAACCTGTTCAGATGAGTCGGTTCTTGTTTTATGGGGAGAGGCAGCTCAAAAGTTTTGTTTTGTGATTGACACACCGCGTCGCATCGCCCTGCACCACTTCAAAATATTTCCACGATTGGTGTTGGGCTAGAGAAAATTGGGTTTACACTTCCAACAAAGAAACAATTTTGCAGTGCAAGCCACAAAGCAGACCTCGGCTGGCAACAGATTTACAAGTGGCAAAACATGGGAAAAAGTCTAGGACTAAAAATTTTAGTTTCTCGAAAAAGCAAAATGTACCACCCAGGAGAAGTGGTTTCTGGTGAATGTGTTGTGGAGTTAAGTGAACAATTAAAACTAAGGTGCGTAAGCATAGAGTTTCAGGGCGAATCGTGGACTTATTGGGAAGAAACAGAGGTTTACACCACAACACACAAGAACGCAGAGGTTTATTTCCACAAGAAAACCGCACTTTATGGAAATTGTAAGTAAAACCTCTCTCTACTGGACATTTACCCAGCATAGTTATTTTCTTAAGGCCCCCAAGAAACATTTTTGTTCGGCATTATTTAGCTTAATTAACTGTTTTGTTTGACATGCTACTTTTTACAACAGCAGGTAGAAAATGACATAAACAATTATATATAATAATACATGCATTTTCTTGGCAAGAGAACGGAAATCTAGGGAGATTATAGAACACACTGTTAACAACCTGAAAAGGCCAACACATTAGCTGCTCGCAATTCAGTAGAGTTAAAGAAAACATATTAGACTTGTTGCTGGAGTTTGTCACAGGCCGCTGGTACCGACGGTTAATGTACATTTGAACTTTGCGTGTTCAATAACGAACTTTTGAATATGGATTTTTTCCAACGCATTATCGGAGTTGTCTATTTAGGTTTTACGAAAACTGACGAAACCTTGAAAACGATGTTACATGGAATTTGAAGCAGAGTTCACCACCCTGAAAAGAGGACTTAAAACTACCTGTTGCATGGTCTGTTTTCATGCATTTTTAATTTGCGCTATTTGTGGGTGATAAAATGATATATGAAGTGCCACAGTACCTTCTTGACAAATTTGTATCCTTTATTTCGAAGGATGTCATAATTGAACTTCCACTGTGAAAGAACGCTCAAACTGGTTTAGTGCTCGATCAGAGATTTCAAGAAAAACAAGTTACCGGCCCTTTACCGATGCATAAAAGACCTTTTAGGTCTGTGTAGCTTCTAGATTTCCGGGAGAGATTACGGCCCCTTTTGTGGTCGAAGCCGTTTATAAGAAAAAAAACTTATCGAAATCCCTGGCTCTACTACGCCTTTTTGCCTATTTATTAGTCTATTTTGTGGGTTATTGTGAACTCATTGCATATTTCAGTTTGTCTGAAAGGCTTTTTACCCAGGTGCCCATATAAGGCAATGTTTGCGGTCGTTGCCGTGACTTTACAGTTATTCCGGGATTTCAACAGGTTTTCCTTCTTTAAGGCAATCAGAGCAGGAAACAGTCATATCTGTAAAACCGATAATTAAAAGTGCCAAAAAGACTGTGAGATACCACCTATTCTGTCGCAGCCAGCTAAACATTTTGCTTTACAAGTGTTTTTCTAGACAATTGTATTTTCAAAAAGGTATTTTTAAAAGGTATTTTTTAAGTTCTTTAGAGTGATACTCGATATAACTTTTATAAACTGTATTTTCATTGGCCACTGCCAACCTTCATTGTAGTTAGAAAACCGAACGTTTCATTTTCCGTGAGGTAGTTCTGCTGTGAGGCCACCTCGATACTCTCCTAGGAGTCACAGAGTGTACTAAGTTAGATGCGAACGCAATAAAGTCGGCTCCATTTAAGATATATCTAGCCTTGATACTACAAACAAAGAAAAAAAAAGAGGTAAATAATAACAATAATGATAAAAAGATGAAAAAAAGCGCGCGACAGAAAAGGGTTGGAAGGCTGTCATTTAAGGAGATAGTTCTTAACCCTTTAAGCCCTGAGGGGTCTCTCTGTGATGAGTAAAATCGTCTGGCGTTAGCCAGAGTAAAATCTATAAAGTCACTATTGGGGCTTAAAGGGTTAGACGCCTGTAAGATGTTAATTTAAAGGAATACACGATTGGGGTTCTGAGATATAAATAGCAGACATACCAAAAGATGATTAACCGAACAGATGAGTTCAAGTTATGTATTGAGGCACAGTAGAGCACCAATACGCGTGGCCGACCCTTCAAATGTGACGAAAAACCTTAAGTTGTCTCATAGGGTTTTACAGATTCCTTCAGTACAGTAACCTGCGAACAGGCTCCCGGTTGGTTCGGTTGGTTCTAGAGCGAGCTAGCCGAGTGTAGTTTAGGGCGAGCGGGACGAGCCGAGAGCGGTCTGGTGATGAGGGAGTGCACGTCCCACTCCACTCGCTTCGCTCGCGGAATCACGCTTTCGCTCGCCGAATTTTTTTCCGCCCTCGCTGGGAGCCTGTTCGCAAGCTATCAGTACAGTAAAAAAAATTGCCGTAGAAAACCATGCCATTTGCTGAAACACGGTTTGCCTTTTTAGCGGACAAGAAGAAAAGTCAAGCGACTATACTTCCGCCTGGTCAACACGTGTTCCAGTTCAGTTTCAAAATCCCCCCTTACAGCCTCCCATCATCCTTTGAGAGCAAGCACGGCTATGTTCGATACTGGCTGAAGGCGCGGATCGTCAGGCCCTGGAGATTCGATGAGGTTACCAAAGAAGAAGTCACGATTTTGAGCGTGATTGATGTGAATTGTCCCCGGATGTTGGTAAGTGCGTCCTCAAAAAATTATAATAAGAACAATAACAATAACAATAGCAATAACTATAGCAATAGCAATAACAATAACAATAACGATAATGTCCTTTGCAAAGCTATCTCTTGGCCGATTCATTTTAAGGCCAAATCTAAAAGGATCAATTGCAGGAGCTGGGGGCAAGTCCTTATACAAAAGATAACCATTGAGCTACCGTAGCTAAGCAATCACGCCTCTACATACACAGGGGACTTTATATTCACTTCGACTGCTGACCCATAACTACTGAAACTTTTATTTTCATATGGGGAATCTTCAATGTGTTTGTAACTTAATGTGATGGAAAATGGTAGGGTTGTGGGATGTGGGTTAAAATGACAATGTCAAAGTGTAGCAAGGGTATGTTAAAGTCACACATATGCGCACTAAGGCGACAGTGGTAGATGGGATAAAACCCTGTTGCTACAATAAAAAATATATATATATAGAAAAATAGAACTCAAAAGCTAGCAGCCATGGACAGTTGTTTCGTCCTTGTAAGGTCTCATCAGCATGGCACAGCTAGCAGATGAGCTCTGGGTTCCCACATGATAAATATAAAGGTGATGGAAAATGTTAGGGTGGTGGGATGTGGCTTAAAATGACAATGTCAAAGTGTAGTAAGATTGTTTGTAACTTCAGTTCACCAGGCCATGGTAAGGGACGGACCATTAGAAAAGTGATGGGGGGGGGGGGGGGGGTGAGGAAAAAACATAAAAAAATTCATGCAAGGGAAAATGCCAAAAAGAAAATTCATGCAGAAAGAAGGTCCAATTGTGACTTTTTCCCACGTAGTAAAAAAAATTCGTGCAGAGGGGTTCACCTGAAAATAAAATTCCTGCACAAGCAGTGAGCGAAAAAAAAAAATTCGTGCAAGCTGAAAATTCCCCACCCCCCCCCCCCCATCACTTTTCTAATGGTCCTTCCCTAAGTCGAGGGAGATAAAGTGCGACCAGGGAAACTCCACATTAAGTGTTTCTGTCTCCCTCGTGAACTGTTGTGCAGAAGAAGTCAGTGAAGTCTCTTTGCGTCACATGGCACTGCCCTTTATCGTTTTGCAGCATTTCAGAATATCAATATTTAAAATGCTTATCCCATAGCTACCCACGTTTGGCGAAGCTCAAAGGTCACTCAACTGTTTGCACAATGGCATGGCGTCCCCCTTGAAGTTATCCGCGTTCACCGACAGAAGTGCATACTGTGCGCGTGACCACATGATTCTAACAACAGATATCAAGAATTTACCGCTGACCGAAACGTACCAGACGTGTATATATCTGGTGCAGACTATTTCGTTCAGATCTCGCTGTGGCAAGACGAGGACGGAAAGGTATCAACACAAGATCGTTCAGCGGTCTTCCCTCTCATGGTCAGTGGACGAATTGGAACTCCCGGATGTTCCTCCGACCACGAAGAATTGTGGGATTCTTTCCATAGGGTACCATATCAAGGTATTTTAAGAATTTAATTAGGTGTGGACAGCGGACAGCAGACTGGACAAGACGACTTAAGGATATTGAACGTAGGTACTCAGGACGTGCACCGTGCACACAGACAGAAGAAAACGTCGACTCTAAACTGATAGGGTAACTTATTCATTAATAAGGGTGCAAGGTTAAAACTGATTATTGAGTTGGGAAAGATTTTTTTTTTCTTTTTTTTCTTTTTTATTCAAAACACTCAGATTACAAATACAAAATGTAAATTAACTTTATACTAACACTACAATTTTTACATTACAATTACAATTGTTAGAAAGGGTATTCACTACAACTACTGATAAAAATAGTTAACATTTTTCCTCCACTAAGAACAAAAAGACAAAAAAAAGTTATAATATTTGAAAAGCAGCCCATTTCTCTCTTAAAAATTCCAAATTGTTGCCATTACGTGCAATATAGAGTTCAGTTTCATACTTTATTTGAACTTTAAAATTAAAAGCTTTAATATTTGGAATAGTTTGGGTCCTTCTACAATCCCATAGGTAGAGTTTTGCAATGATGAGAAGATAGTTAAGTAAGGGGCATGTTCTTGTTATAATACCGACAATTATATCTGTTTTACTAAGAGAAATTTTCTGGGAAAGATGGAATTTCTGCAGTAATCTCCACAAAAGAAGGACTTGTATTTAACGTATTCTTTCAAGTTAAGTTACAGCCAGGAATGTGTGATTTAGGAACGTAAATGGGAATTTGGGTTGTACTTATTTTAAAATTGCATTACCAGGAGCTCATCTCTGGTAGCGTTCCCCTCCCCTCTTACCTTTTAGATAGATTGATTGATAGATAGATGGTTTATTAAATCACTTCGCAGTCTCACGGCTGAATTATGTAATTTTTACAATGGAGCTATAATAATAACATACAATAAATATATGGTATTTACCGGGTGGAAGGTCCGTATGGGAAAAACCGTACTCAAGACGTAGGGCACAGTTTTTTTCTATACAGACAGACCTAGCCCGGTAAATAACGTATTTATTATTTTTGGATGCCTCCTTTTTAAAGTAAGAAAAGAGGTAGGAAATTGCTATAGCTGCGGGGAAAAAATCCGGCCCGTGGGCCGCATCGTTAAAAGCTGGACCAGTCACGTGTGCG
This sequence comes from Ricordea florida, assembly GCA_949710005.1. Classification (NCBI taxonomy): domain Eukaryota; kingdom Metazoa; phylum Cnidaria; class Anthozoa; order Corallimorpharia; family Ricordeidae; genus Ricordea; species Ricordea florida. The sequence goes on along the minus strand of OX453273.1, from coordinate 30,053,877 downwards.
TGATTAGCCAATCAAATTCAAGAATTTAGGATTCCCGTCCGCTCAGATGCTTGAGAAAAAATAATAGGTAATATTCAATGAGTAAGACTGAATTTTTTTAAAAACACTAAAATTTACGAGAAGTTCTGTCAGATTTGTCTCTAATTAGACCATCCGAGCCATGGCGTATATGACGGAGTTCCTTGATCAATTAGTTTTCAAATTGGGCACATAAAAATGCACTGTAATGTTAAGTTATAAATATTGCGGCTGCGGGTTGGAGGCAACAGGTTTCTAATCTCATGATTCGAGTCCGAGATGATGCTGTTAAAAAGGCTGTTACAAAGCTGATCATGGTGGTCGACCAGAGGTAAAATCCCCAAAACTTCCAACCCAGTGTTGAAGTTGGCGCCTGATACTATGACTGACGTGGCCCGTTCTCTAAACGCACTAGTTCCATTTCAGTAAGATACTGGGGAAGGGAATGATAGAAGGCTGGTATAGCGTAATCAATTACTGACTTGATACATGCAGTATAGAAAAGCACTAAGTCACTTTGGATCGGGCATTTTGACGGACCTAGTTATTTTTAGAAACACGGTGTCCTCGGCACTTCGCCTCATAACAGCTTCCATAGTTTTGTGATACTGCTTCAAATTATTGCAAATAGGTTGTCAAGTTGGCATGGATTGTTACAAACATATTTTTTGAAAGATCACTAAGCCCTTGAAGTGTGTGATGACATGGGCCATTGCTGAAAGGCATTATGGGATTGCAAACTGATTGTACTGAGAAATGGGCTGTACAAAGGTAACTACGGGAAAATGAAATATGGCGGAGAGTTACCTCGGCGAGAACACCATTATTTCATGCGAAAAGCGTTTCTAAAAATAATTGGGTCGACCCAAACGCCCGATCAAAAATATAAAGGAGAGGAACCCTGAGGACTCTAATAGAGCGGATTTGCATTTCAGTAAACCTACACCAACTTTTCTTTCCTGGTCTACTTTAGTTTTGTGTACCGAAGTGAATTACTGATAATTCTAACAGCGCAGATTGATGACTTTGTCAAACTCGTTTACGTGTGATTCCATTTCTGAATGCACCCCATTCTTTCTCACGTTGGCTACTGTTTTTGTGAACCGTACTGATTCACCAGCGTTTCTAAAATGTGGTTGCATAGAGTTAGTATGGAGGATCCTGCTGCTGGTTAGAACTTCCTCTCCTGATAGAACAAAAAGGCTGGTCAACCTTATATGTTTAAAATAAATTCATGGGTAGTCTAATTTAGACTTTGTTCGTAGCATTATGATTATTGCTTGCGGGTTTGGTTGTAAGTATGATTTGTCCCCCTGTAATTGGCTTAAATGAGATGTTGATCAGTTAAATTGATAAGGCAGTTATCATGACTGTTTCTGTCAACTGTTTCTGGCAGCAGGCGCAGATCCAGGATTTTGAAATGGGGGGTGAATTTTTGTAAGGGAACGAGGCGTTTTTGGATTACATGCTGGACAGTGTGTTTGTGGGCTCAAAATGAATAAATTGATTTGTAGAACCGGTCATCGCTTATGCACATTCAGTCCACCTCAATCAGAGAAATCAGAGAAATCAAAGATTATTTCAATATTTGAGGGATAAGAAAAAAACGAAAGAAGGGGGCTCAGAAAAAAGGGGGGGGGGTGAAAATTCACCCATTTCACCTCCCCTGTATCCGCCAGAAACAGTTGACAATCATGATTCAACAATCTATATGGGTTATTGACCAAGCGTGAGGTCAAGATGGCTGGATATTGGCTAAGTTCTTTTTTTTGCGTGTTTATGTACCGAGACGAAGTCGAGGTCCATAAACACGCAAAAAAAGAACGAGGCCAATATCCAGCCATCTTGACCGAACAAGCTTGGTCAATAAAGGATTTATTGGATGAATTTTCCTTGCGGGACAAAGCCCTTATCCCGAGCGGGCAACCTAGCTCCATCTTGCCCGCTCGGGTAGCCAATCACAGCGCGAGATTCGATTCATCTTGCCCGCTCACGGAGCTAGTCATATAATAAACGGTCTTATTTCTTTCTGTTTCTCCAGTCATCAGGTTCATAACTTTATTGCGGCTTTGCTTTACCAGTTGTTTTGTACAGCCTATACTTTGTTATATAAGAAATCTCGGGGAAAATCTCCGACTGAAATTAGAGGGTCTCAATGGGGTTAACCGTTAGCCTTAAAACGGGCAAAAAAATTAGCCGTTGGGCGTAAATATTGAAAAATTTTAGCCGTTAGCCGTAAAAAATATTTACCGTTAGCCTTAAAACAGCCAAAAATATTAACCGTTAGCCGTAAAACAGTCAAATATATTAACCGTTAACCGTAAAAGTCATCACCCCATTGAGACCTTCAAATTATTGCATCCTGTTTCCCCCCTTTAGATCATGCTTTCCTTATGTGATTCCGGGGGAGTGTCACAGCTGGACGTGGAGTTACCCATCACGATAGGCACGGTGCCTCTCAGGCGGTGTTATGGAATGATAAACAAACTTATTCCAGTGGCTCGGCTCAGCAGAAGTCTCAATGGCGAACACAAGACTTTCGTCACAATCAAGAGGGGTACGATAATCCACGTAAAATTTGTTAACCAGTTAAGTAACATGTAATTCAGAGCCCTAGCTGATGGTTAAGGATAGGTCGACCCTAAGGCCGTCTTCACGTTAGATTGAATCATAGTCGAATTATATTTGATATGATTCTTATCAAGTAATTTAATTTCCCAATCATAACTGGATTGAAATGACTTCAAACAACCACAAGGTACCGGCCGTTGTTTTAGTAATGAGAGTATAGTATTAGCATAAATACTCAGGTGATTATACAAAATCGCGCGCTCTGATTGTTTCGCTATCTCGGATAATCAGGCGGTAATCACCTCGACGAACAAAATGGCTGCCAGTCGTTCGCGCGCTTTTGATGAAATAAAATTTTTTCGTGTTGTGGAATACTTTTTCTTTTCTTTTTTTTGAAATAATCACCTGTGTATTCATACTAAAACAATAATTCGCCTCAGGCTCAGTGATTATCGGTGAATATTCACCTCGACTTCGTCTCGGTGAATATTCACCGATAATCACTGAGCCTGAGGCGAATAATTGTTAAATGATAACTTTTGATTATTTCACGTTTTTCTCTTAGTCCCTCCTGACAGTAGCACCCACTCCATCGCAGCCATCACTGCATGAATGCTCCAACATGCAGGCAAAACTCTCGGAGAAAATAATTTCTGCTTCTTCTGCTGCTGTAGTTAAAGATAAAGATATTTGCGCAAAGTGCTTGTAATCTGTATCCAAGTGTCTATGGCTCTGGATGTCGTCCCTCGGGCAGAGCAATGAGTGGTCGATGGTTTCTTATGTCCTTAGCCTTTACCGTTAAGTTTGGTTACTGTTTACCTGTCATCTGTTGTTAACGAACCGTTCCTCTGTAACTGAATTTAAAGTAGTCACGGTCACACAAACTTAACATTTCTATTAAAACATCTCATTATTAGAAGTTAAATAAGACGGAAGCTGATGTTTAAATAACAATAATATTAATAATAGTAATAATAATAATAATACTAATAATAAATTGTAAGTACAATATACAGAATTGTGTTTATAGATTAGAAGATCAAAAACCAAGTGAACAACTCTTAACCAAACCAAGTCAAAACAAATGACAGTATCATGGCGAATTCAAAGTCCAACAGTTTTCAGTCTCTACGCATGCTCTGTATCGTGCGCATCCTAATACTCTTGCGGGCTTAGCCAATTGAATTTCACGACAATCAATTAGTTGTTGGGTTTGACAGGAGAACGCATAGCAAGTGGTTTGAAAGCTGCTGGGCAGCGTTTTCATTTTTAGATGAAGTTTCGTGAATATTAGTTGATTTTTGCACAAGTTCTCTCAGGAGTAGAAGGGGTGGAATGCTCATCAAATCAGCTAATTTTTGCGTCCTCAAGTTTCAAAACAGATATAAGAAAATGATCAGGTTTTACTAAATGTAAAGAAATTAAAATGTATATGAAATAATGAACAAATTACCAAAAAAATTAACAGTTTTGTTAAATCAAGGGATTTATCTATATAAATTCATACTGAGAAGTGTCAAGTACTGTACGCAAAAAGAGAGATATAAATAAAGTTGAAAAATAATTAGGACTTTGAAACTTTTATTATGAGAGAGATCGTCCTCCTTTATTTTTTATTAGGTATTTGGAGCTGAATTCTGCATCAGTTTTCATATCATTCTAGTTCTTTCATTGGCGTGGGAGAAACACAAGCGCGATGCTATTAACTTTTGGTGGTACTTCAGCTTTGAAAAAGTGTATGTTCTAACCGAAACGTTTATTCTCTTGCTTGTGCGTTGCTCAGTGCGTATAGTATCTTTGAATGGTTTGGTCGAAACTAGATTTGTTCAGGAAGGATTAAACACCCTTGATTTATCGATTGTTTTTATCGACTTTAAGGTGTAAACAATTGAGCAGTTGTCTCATATAATTGTACACACCTTTATTCAAGCAAAAACTGTTTATTTTCTCTCTCATACCTACCTACCTATATATGCAAATTCACTATCACCTTTATTTGCATGTCACTGCGGGCTGACCATTTAACTAACCATTTTCAGACCCTTTATGCCTAATGCGGTGTCTGCAGGGCAACGGTATATATTCGAAAATACCATGTTTACGAAACCTTCAGCTGGTAGCCAAAGAAAGAAAAGCTCAATTCGATTACGGTGCTAAAATTTCAAGGACGATCTGCAATCATAAAATGAGTATAACGAAGCACAATCTGCACGAGTACAAAAAATCCAATTTGCAGCTCAGATGGTCAAATTTCTGTTTGCAAATGTGAGCAACCAGCGACGAATACAGAGGCGTGAAATACTATTGATTACGTTGCAAACATGGAACGCTTTTCAAGATAGTGCAGGTTCTTAATAACACGCGTTTGCTTTAACTGGTGACACGTCCTCCCACAAATGTGTTGGATAGATATGGCCTTGAGGACTTAGTAACAGCGCTGGAGGTGAGGGGTAAATAATACGACTCATGCATGGCTTGATGTTACATTTTGAAATGGGAGATGAGAAGTTCCTTGAGTTTTTTTCGTGGACCTGAGTCCTCTTCTCTCTCGAACGACGATTGGCAAACCACACCTGAAAGTGAACGACGAAAATTACGGAAGGTGAGCATCGTATCTATCACCAAAAAAACCTTTTTATTCCTATTTCTTTGAAAATGTAATGGGGATAGAAAAATTTATTTGCGCAGTATGGTACTTAGTATGGTAGCATGGCTTATTATCCTTTTTATAGTTAACATTTGTTCATAATTAGTTTTTATAATACTATAAGTAGTAGTATTGGAGTTATTTATTAAGTTTTAACCATCTGTAAAATGCCTAGATCAGCGCTATAAAAATATTAGTCAATCACAGTTTAATTAAAGGACAACTGAGCAGCTTCTTGCCTTTATTAGTCGGGCAACCGACTATAGGTTTACCCTCGAGTTTCATCGCAAATCGCAGTCACGTGCAATGGGGAATACCGCAGACACGTAATACGGGCGCAACCTTTCCACGATGTCGAAGTCGATGGCGAATATGTCGGAAACAAATGGCGTCACCTTTTCTACGCTCAAACATACAGACCCACACACCGTTCGCGGTAGATCCACTCTAAAACATGGCGTGTGTAATGAGCGTATACTTCGAAACGGGTCGTTCTGCGAACTGAAAATAGAGAATGTCTCCCTGTTGCCCGACTTACGATCTTAGATCGTCTTGTTTAAAGTAATCCAAGTTTCGATTTTTGTGATTTTTGTGGGAGCGCTATCTAATGCGTGACTCTTTGCGTGACACAAACGTGACTAACATGACTCGTCTTAGTCCTCTTTTAAAATGCATCCTCCCGTTAGGTGATAGAAAACGTAGAACCATTCTGAAACTGGGAGTTCAGTTTCCGGATTCTAATGCCCTAAACTTAGCTAAAGCCGTTATGGATAAGTCAGACAACTGCTATTATATTCGAGGTTCCCTCGTTTTCCGTTCATTCAAAAACGGCTAAAGACTGCTTCGCAAAGCGACAACTGCAACGTTTCGCGTGGTCAGTCCTACAGTGTGTCGTCTCCACTGTATCGGGTTGAACTTGGAAATACTGCAATGTAAGTAATTCAATGAGTTCTTCCGTTACACCACAAGATATCTGCCCTATAAGAAACAGACGTTTACAACTTAATGGTGTTTACTTCGACTTGCATCTGTTTTAGCCCCGACGTCCTTCATGAACATACTTCTCGATTTGCAGTTTTCCCGCGTCAACATAACGACTTGAAGCCGAAAGCGATTACATCGAGCTTCAGGTGGGAGTAAACAGTTATGACAATTGTGAAATCTTTTTGTGTTTTTTTTTTTGACTAGTTCAATCAAATGTTATTTGATGTGTTGTTACCGAAAAATGTTTAAGAAAAACACGAAAAACAATAAGAAAAGTGGAAAGCGTCGACTCGTTTTAAAATTACAATATTTACCATCATGAATGGTTATTACACTCGTACCAGATATCTTGGGGTTTCTTCAACGCCCGTTGTTTAGTAGTGAAATAAGAAAAAATGCATTTCTCTATATGTGGAATGCTGTTCACGGGCACTGAAGAAACATTTTACTCATTTTATTGATGTTATCTGAGTTATCGGTTATCAATAGCGTACAAAAAGTCGAAAAGAGGGGCTCCTACTCCGTGTACCGACACAGATGACGTAAAACAAAGACAGACAATAAAAAAGTTGTTACTGAATAATTTGCACACAATGGTGAAACAATGCATATGTCACCTGTTCCGGTACACGGAGTAGGAGCCAAAACAGGCCACTGTTTCTTGACAACACGTAGAAAAGGGTCTTCTATCAGTTCCTAACGTCACAATTTTCCGCAGTCCATGTTAGCTTGTAATTTCAGCGTACTATACCATTTTTGTGAAACTTCAATTTACTCAGAAACCAGATCAGTGTGAAAGAGGTCAGTGTAATGCACCTATCAATGTTAAGCCCCAGGGTGGGGGGGGGGGGGGTGCGGGCTACCCACGGGAAATTGACTGAGAGTGCCTTCCCCTGGGTAGGGATTTTGACATTTAAGCGTTGCCCCAGGGTCGGGAATTTGACATGGCCGCCATCTTGGAAGACCGAGAGAAACTGGAAATGAGTGACCTGCCATCTTGGTAATACCCAGAAGTCACCTTCAAATGACCTTCTGCTTGCCAGACACAAATTGCAAACGAAGAGGGCCAGGGTTTTCGGGAAAGCCCCCTCTAGAGACTTGTTAATTATTAAGTCCTGACTCTGTGTGAAAAAGTTACCCCGGAGGCGGGAAATTGACATTTAGTAGGTGCCTGGGGGTGGGGAATTTGACTCTGGCTTCCATTAAAATGTCAAATTCCCCTGGGTCTGCCCGCCCGCCCCCCCACCCTGGGGCTTAACATTGATAGGTGCATAACCTCCAACATGCCCAAGACTGCATAGTTTACTCATGGTTAGCAATAAACAGGAGCACCCAACGTCAATTTTCGGAAAATATCAGTTCGGAAGACGATTGAGATGTAGAATTTTCGGAACATTTGCTAAAAAAAATTTCTTGCTTGTTTGCCTCTCCTAGGATTTTCGAACATCTAAAAAATGGTATTATTGCCCATTTTTAACGGATTTTTAACGCAAAAAGGTCACCAAGGGAGCCCTTTTTCTGGCTGAAATTTTCGAAAATGTAAGTTTTGATCGCTATAATTTTCGGATCACAAGACTTTCAGCTAGGAAATCCGAACAGATTAAAAAATTTTAGGGGATAAAAATATGCTTATATCTACCTTTTAAATACTAAAACACTTTAACAATGCTATGTTTAAGAGGTTTTGAACTATATTCTCGTTGGGTGCCCCTGAATAAAACGCATTTTCTTTGGGTTTTCTTTCTTTTTTTAAACTACGCGGGATGTTGGGAGAACGCGACAAGAGCTTGTAAATCACGAGCCCGGCGCAGCCCTTCGGTTTATTGCTTTTAACTAAGGCCCCATTTGTGTGGTCTCGGATACTCGAGACAGCCCTCCCCCCGAGACAATTTTACGCAGCGTTTATATGAAATTTGACATCGCTGGAAAATGACTGCTAACCCTTGTTCGGCCAAGCCAGGTTACGTATTCGACAAAATTGTGTACGAGAGGAAAAGGCATGTAACGTTCTTGTAATCTTTATATTCGCCTTCTGTCATCTCCTTAAAGAAATAACAGGTTTTGCAGGTGCACGATACTCTTTTGGACCAAAGTCGTTTTTATCGTAAAGCAAAGCCATAACCTTTCTGATGTCTTCCTACAACCTTACTTTGTCACTGTCAGTGTCGACAGAATGAAATTCGCAGGTACTTTTAAACTCTTTTACGCAATCTATCAGAGATTTCACCAGTTTATTGGTCCACGACTACTTAGTTCTTGAGTCCGTTATTTTTCTTTCACTTTCGGTACGGTCTCCGCTGACCTAAAACGCATGGGCTCTGATCATAGCGTGCGCACGCAGTTTCTGTTTGAGTCGTCTCGTGTCGGATGGGCGAGGCAAGGTGTTTATATGAGAAAAAGTTGTCCTGCCTGTCAGTTACCCTACCTGACGAGGTGAGAAAACTCGCCCACTCGAGACGAGTTCACAAACTCATGTAAACGGTCGGCTGAATTTTTTAAGGAAATAAGTGAAAATTTAGCTCGCCCGGGGTGACTCGGGAGGAGGGTTTTCTCCGGTACTTTTCCCTGGGTTTACTGGGCACAATAACCCATAGCTTTTCGACCAATCAGCGCGCGCGTAGTATCTGAGTAATACTACAGAGTGGAGTCCAATATTTGGTGTGTAATCATACGAGTGATAACAAAATCGGACGACCGCGCAGCCGGAGTTCGATTTGTTTATCACGAATTGGACGACACAAAGTCTTATTAAACATTACAATATCCGAGAGAAGAAGAGCCAAATTCAAGCTTTGAAAGAATATACTGTTATTGTTCCAGGGAAATAAATTCTCCATTTTGAAGAAAGCCCCAATTTAGGAGTCTGTTAACTGTTTCCATGGTGGTTGAAACCAAGGTTGTGATTGGTTGATTTAAACTACAACTTTGAATGTGGTTGGTTGATTTAAACTACTACTTTGAATGTGATTGGTTGAGTTAAACTACTACTTTGAATGTGATTGGCCTTATTGAACTGTCTGATAACAAACTGTCCTGCAACAACTTCGCAAGTGAATCAGTGGAGCACAATCCAGGAATTTGTAATTTATATGAATAATTCATATATCGAAATACGATGCCGTGGATAATGTTCGATTTTTAGGGGATCCGTTTGTTACAATCGTTTTATTACTATAAGAAAGTACGTGTGGAGCACGAGTTGAAGAAGTCGCATTGAATAGATAAGATGGTCAAAATTCTTGTTTGTGAAGCACCAAGAGAAGATGCTAGCACTCAGTCACCGCAGGGAACCACGCAGTAACTTGAATGTTACTTTCAGTATTAGCCGCTCAAAGGAACCACAGAATACTGTACCTGTACTTTTGATTCGCTGATTTTCAACCTCTCACTCAGCTCCTCCCGTGTTAGAACATCCGGGTACTTGATTCTCTTAAACGCTCGCTCCATTTCGCTGATTTGCTGTTCAGTAAATCTGGTTCGCCTTCGACGATAAAACACTTTCGTATGTTGACTTTTCGTAGTTATCGATGGCCCTATAAGACAGAATGCACCATGTGAGAATCATGAACCCTCTCACTCTCTTAATTATCATATGCAGGTGATATGTTCTTTCTCATGTGCTAGTCAGGGACTGGGGGGGGGGGGGCAATGCGAAAAAATTAGGGAAAAGGGGAATCACGTGAAATATTTTAGCAATACTTTTATGCCATAATGGTTTAATCCGAAATTGACCTCTCTTTCTTTTGATTTGTGCTCTCTGATAAACAGCTCGCTGTGGTATTAGAAATTGGGGGGGGGGGGGGCTCATCCGAAAGATAACCGCTGCAAGGGGGCGTCATGCATTTTTTTAATGGTGCTTTCCGAATTACACCAGCACCCCCTCTCTCGTAAAATATGAACGGTACCTGACAAGAATGTAGTGTTAGGTGAACTTGCCATGGTCACATCTTCTGTCACGTTCCCAACTTCAGTGCAAATATTTGATTTATTCCACATCTACTCAATTTTTAACTGAAATCATTCTTTGCACGGGCATATATGGACCCACTATTAGTGAATCATGTAAGACTTTACAAAATATCCCGAGAGCTTCTGATTACCCCACCGAGGAGATCTCGGGATATTTTGTAAAGGCTTACATGATTCAGTACCCATGTTAGGGTTGACATGCTCCTAGCGTACAGGGCTGGTATGGCCCAGGCTTAACCGCAATTGTTTAAAACAGGGCGTTAACACTGAGGACCAAGTACAGTCCTACGAAAATACTCGCGCTGACTGGTTAGAAGTCATGTTTCTATTAAACAGTTGGATTATGAGCTCGAGATTTCTATCGCGTGATAGTTGACTCGGGCTGCGCCCTCGTCAACTATCACGCATAGAAATCGACAGCGAATAATCTAATTGTTTTAGTATAAATCCACTAGTCGTTCAAAACTTTGTCTTTTCTGGAACAGCCTGGACCAGTAAACTGCCTAAATCGTCTTCACGAACACTTCGAAAACGTGAAGAAGCGGCCGCCTTTACGCTACTCACTATCTATCACAGAATAGATAGTGGGTAGCATAGCCAATCAGAGCGCGGCATTTGTTTTAGAACGCCAGTAGATTTATACTAAAACTCGATAGAAACACGGTACATGTGTTCTATTTCTTAAATATAACTACTTACACGGGCATACCGTGATGAACCCACTATCGGCTTGCCTCCACCGTAAATGGCTGGTTTAGCTTAGCTGCTAGAGCGTCGCACCTGTATTCGCGAGTTTGCGGGTTCGAATCCTGTTCCAGCGTGTTCAGCTTCTTTCAGGCTGAATTGCAATTGCTAACATTGCGTTAATACTGTGCTGGGTCAAATCTTCTATGAGCTTCATTGAGTTAGCAATTTTCTCCGTTCGCACCTTTTTGCCATATAGTGTATAATGTGTCAGGGCAGGAGCAAATCACGGTGATTCGCTCCTGGTCAGGGGACCGTTCATTTTTTACGAGGAAGGGAGGGGTCATGCGAAAAAAAAAATGAGAAAAGGTGGGGTCACGTGAAATATTTTAGCAATACTTTAATGTCATAATGTTTTAATCCGAAATTGACTTCTCTTTCGTTTGATTGAAAAAATTGGAAAGCTGAGGGGGGTTATGCAATTCTTAAATGGTGCTTACCAAATCACACCAGCTCGCCACCCCTCCCTCATAAAAATGATCGGTCTCCAGTACATGTGTAGTGTATATTGTAAATTGGGGATATGTATAGGATTGACCCTAATCAGATGCAGGGATTTGTCAGGGAACGCTTGTGTGGTAAGCAGAACAACATGAGCATGTCGTGATGTACAGTGATCAGATTCGTCAGCTCCCCTTATTGGCCAAATTTTCACCACACAATCAGAATCTACAGCTAGTCCGATGGTTCAATTACTGATTACTGCGTCCTATCGCTGAGTTATTTTAATCCTCAATTCCAGCGAAGGAAAGAAAGCAGAAAAGAAACTGAAGAAAGAACTGAAGTTAGATACGTGGTGTATGGGGACAAATAGAGTACCGAAGGCCATCCTTAGCAGTACTTAAACATCCTCAAACATCATTAAACATCCTAAGCAGTAATTAGACATCCTTATCCATCCTTAGCAGTACTTAAACATCCTTAGACAACGTCTTAGGATGTATTATGATGTTTGAACGGTTTACTGCTAAGGATGGCCTTCGGTACTCTATTTGTCCCCATACACCACGTATCTACCGAACTGAACCATAAGGGTGCTGACCATAGACATCGGACTCGCCGAACTTTCCTGTTTAAGGACAAAATCGGGAATAGCCTGTCTGTGAACTACAGTTACAGAACCTTATAACTGACAATCAAATTATGAGCTTGAGAATTCTATCACACGTAAAATCGAGAGCGAACCTAATTGTTTTAGTATAAAAATGTTTTAAATTTAACCAATTCCTTTTCACATGTACTTCGCAATTTTGTCGAACACCACGCACTGTTACTTACTCTACTCACTTTCTATCATAGAGCAGATAGCGAGTAGCGTAACCAATGGGAGAACGGGATTGGTTTAAGACCTCGAGTAGATTTGTACTAACATAACATACCACGGTTCTGAAGCTGTAACAGATTCCCCTTTTTTAACCAGTTTTTAATTATTAATAAGTGATTCCATTTGATTATCGCCAATAAATCACCGTCAATCACACCTGATTCTCCGTGATACCTGGCCTTATTCGATTAGTAAAGCAATTCCCGCCCCGTCCAAGTTCACCGCGACAAGTTCTTAGCAAGTGACGCTACGCTTTCGACAGTCGCAGTGAGCTAGACGCTACAGTAAAACTGGCCACTTAAAGCCGGCCACTGGTACATTGCCCTTAAGTGAGAAATCCTACCGAACGATGAGTTACGTTTCCGCCCCAGAACATTCTACCGCTTTCGTCCGCAAAGAGCTGGCGACCAGATCGGAAGCAAGTCTTCCCCGACATAGGCAGACAAAGCTTACCGAAAAGGGCGGGTCATTCCTAAAAGGCGAGAGAGACAAAAACAGGGACAGAGCTTTTAAAAGGTTTGCGTGACAGCTTTTGACAGTTTTGCGTGACAGTTTTTTTTTGCGTGACAGCTTGCGAAAGGTTTGCGTGACAACCCAGCATTTGAATTGAATGAACTTGAGAACGGCCGCGATTGCATTGACTCGTTAAAAGACGCCTTTAACGAAGCTCATCAAGCCTATGAAAACTTGCTTGAGACCGCTTCGGAAAAAGAAGAGTCGTATCGGTGGTATGACGTTCGCGACCGAGAGTTCACAGAATTGAGGATGCGGATATGTGAGAGAATTCAGTCATTTGAAAGACAGCCCGCGCATAGCGTGCACAGTGTAACCACAAAAAGCGATAAGTCTAGCGCGTCAAAACGGAGCTCACGATCACGTCAATCTTCATTACTCTCGCTGTCAATGGCTAAAGCAGACGCCGCAGCAAAGGCCGCCAAAGCACGAATTGAAATTTCCTTCTTAGAAAAAGAAAACGAGCTAAAACGAATCCAGTTGGAAAAGGATTACGCCATGGCCAAGGCCGAGGAAAGCGCTTTCAAAGAAGTCCTAGATAAGCAATTGGACACGCAAATAAAAAGGGAAACGGAATTTGAAGAGACGGAAACAAGGCCCGAGATAAACCGTCAAATGCCACACATCACGGAAGGTATCGTGAAGCAAGAAATGAACCCGAACAGCCCCTCGTTCTACCCGACATCACTACCTCAAGTTCCTTGCCCACAATCAATAAACATACCACACTTTGACCAGGCGCACGGAATAAACCTCGCCCTCAATCAACTAGTTAACCTCCAAACTCGTCAGACGGAGTTGAGCTCACTATTAATTAATCAGCAAAGGTCACTTCACCTCCCGGTAAAAGAGCCCCCCACATTCTCTGGTGACACTTTTGAATATCCGGCCTTTGTAACCGCATTCGACGCCATAATAAGCGCAAACGTTCCGACCGACAAGGATAGATTGTATTTCCTAGAAAAATACACGAGTGGAAAAGCTAACGAAGCAATTAAAGGTTTCCTAGCAACAAATTCAGACACTGCCTATCGCGAAGCACGCAAATTACTCCAACAGCGGTTTGGGAACCCCGTGTTAGTCTCAGAAGACTACAAACGGAAACTGAGAAATTGGCGACAGATTAACGAGGGCGATAGCAACGGATTGCAAGAATTCTCGGATTTTCTGGTGCGCTGTAAAGAGGCTATGAAGACTATGAAATCAATGTCAGAGCTGGATTCCACGCAGGTTCTACAGTCAAGCTCTGCTAAACTCCCTTCTTAATCGGCTGTCAAGTGGTGTAGGTTTGCACACGAACAGCAATCCAAACGAGGAAAGCTGGTCGACTTTGAGGACTTCGCGGATTTCGTCAAAGAAGAGGCGGAGCTGGCCAACGACCCCATATTTTCGCCTGACACGTTGAAAAGAGGAAGAAAAAAGAACGGTCAAACTAAAGAAACCCGAGGTCCGAGGCATAAGCAACAAGCCGGTCCTGTAGGCCAGTCTTTCGTTACGACCGCTACTCCCGTTGAAGAACACGAGCAGCAATCAGCGACCGCTCGAGGGCGGGGACCGAAAGCATGTCCCGTGTGCAACGATGGTCACGCAATAGCAAAATGCGGCGCCTTCACCCAGGCCTCCACAGACGAGAGATTCAGCATCTTAAGAGAAAAACGCCTCTGTTTCAGATGTTTTAAACCGGGACACGTGTCTTCCGACTGTACATTTAAGCCAACTTGTGGAGAGTGCGGCAAACGTCACCACACCCTGCTACATGGCGCGAAACCTAAACCGAAGTCTCGCAACGAAGAAAGGATGCCACGTAACCCTGCTCAACCTCTGCCTTCACCTGCCGACACCGAGTCAGCACACTCGAACGCCACCAGCGTCGTTCACACCTCTTCCAGCGAACATGACTCCGCTACCATATGCAAAATCGTGCCCGTATTTTTGCATCACGAGGAAAACCCCAGCGTGGAAGTTAAGACATATGCTCTTCTAGACGACGCGAGCGACACTACCTTCGTGACAAACAAGATAAAGAGCGAGCTTGGAGTCAAAGGAGTCGACACTCATCTTCATCTTAGCACGATGCATGGCCAAAGAATCATCTCAGCAACACGAATAGACGGACTAGTGGTGGAACGCCCAGACAGACGTGCGAATGTGAGTATCCCTAGGGCCTATGCGAGGGACGTGATACCGTCAAGAAAGGATCAGATACCAACTCCACAAGCGGCAGACAACTGGTCACACCTACGAAGAATAAGAGATAAGATAGCACCTCTGGATGAAAGCCTCGAAGTCGGAATTTTGATTGGTTCTAACTGTCCAAAGGCAATCAAACCCAAAGAAATCATTGCAGGTAAAGGAGATGACCCTTACGCAGTACGCACCCTTCTAGGGTGGTGCATCGTAGGACCTTCCAGGCCCTCGACCATACATTCCGACGAAGAAGATCCAGTCATGTGCAACAGGATCATAGCACACGAGACCGCGTTTAATGGCGACGATACTGGTTTAAAGTTCATGACAAGTGGACCGACGAAAGAGCTGATTAACCCTACCGCAGTCCTAAAGATGTTCGAGCTAGACTTCGCGGAGCGTCAAGGCACCTCGACCAAAGGCCTGTCTAGGGAAGACAGACAATTTTTAGAGATCGCCAAGAAGGGCATTCACAAAACAGAGGACGGCCACTACGAACTTCCGCTTCCGCTAAAAAACGAGCACGTGATACTCCCAAACAACAAAACAGTAGCGCTGAAACGGCTTAACCAACTAAAGAAAAGATTCGAGAAGGAGAAGCAATATCGGGAGGACTACATTAAATTCCTGAGTGACGTCATCGATAAGGGGTACGCAGAACTGGTGCCGGTGAACGAGAGAGCTGATAATGAGACACAGACACAGCGCAACATCTGGTTTATCCCGCATCACGGACTGTACCACCCAAAGAAGAAAAAATTTCGTGCTGTTTTCGACTGTGCCGCCGTCTATCAGAACCAGTCTCTGAACAGCAACCTTTTGCAGGGACCGGATTTGACCAACAACCTAGTGGGCGTGTTGAGTAGGTTCCGCCAAGAGCCGGTAGCTTTCTCGTGCGACATCGAAGGCATGTTTCACCAGGTGAGGGTCAACGAGGAACACCGAGACCTACTGCGCTTTCTCTGGTGGCCTGAAGGCAACACAAACAAAGAGCCACAAGAATACAGAATGACAGTCCATCTGTTTGGAGCCACCTCGTCCCCGGGCTGCGCGAATTTCGCCTTGAAGACCACAGCCGATGATCACGAAGCCGAGTTCAGTACAGCCGCAGCGGAGGTCCTTCGCAACAATTTCTATGTCGATGACGGCCTCAAGTCAGTAGCTACAGCAGAGCAAGCGACGGCCCTAATCAAAGATGTAAAGGAAATGTGCGGCAAAGGAGGTTTCAACTTGCATAAGTTCGTATCAAATAACAAAGAAGTTATAAAAAGCATCCCACAGTCGGACAAGGCAGACGGCGTCAAAGGGATAGACCTAGACCTCGACTCGTTACCATTAGAGCGGACCCTTGGCGTCCATTGGTGTATAGAGTCTGACTGTTTCCAGTTTAGCATCGTCCTACAGGACAAACCTTGCACTAGACGCGGCATCCTATCGACGGTGAGTTCTATCTTTGACCCCTTAGGCTTCGTTGCCCCACTCCTATTAGAAGGCAAGTCGATACTACAAGAACTATGCCGTCAAAACCTGGGCTGGGACGACCCCATACCCCTCGAGATCAAGGTCAAGTGGGAAAAATGGAGAAACGGGTTAATGCGGCTACAACGTTTCTCAATCCCAAGATGCTTCAAGCCTGAAGATTTCGGTTGTGTGATCAGAACAGAACTTCACCACTTTTCGGACGCCAGCGTGAAAGGCTACGAACAATGCAGTTATTTGCGCATGATAGACGAAGACGATCGAATCCACTGCGCATTTGTGATGGGCAAATCCAGAGTCGCCCCTCTCAAACCAGTCACCATTCCCCGCTTGGAGCTAACCGCCGCTGTTTGCTCCGTAAGGATTAGTCAACAGATACAACGCGAGCTAGAATACCGCATAAACCAAGAGTATTTTTGGACAGACAGCGAAGTGGTGCTAGCCTATATTAACAACGAAAGTAGGCGCTTCCACGTATTTGTGTCCAATCGGGTTCAAGAAATTCAAGACCATACCAACAGCGACCAATGGAGGCACGTTGGGTCCAGAGAGAACCCAGCCGACGAAGCATCTCGAGGTACGAGTTCCCAGGAGCTCGAGAATTCCCGGTGGACCCTTGGTCCAGCGTTCCTCTGGGAAGACGAGAGTAAGTGGCCTCGCAGTGATAAGAATCCCCACGGCTTTACGATATCGCAAGAAGACCCCGAGATTAAGAAATCCATTTCCATGGTAACCACAACCACATCCGTGACGTATTCTGACATCGACGAGAGAATCGAGCGATTCTCGGACTGGCACAGAGCGAAGCGAGCCATCGCCTTGTGTGGGAAATACGTCCGAACACTTAAGTCTCTAGTTAAACGGAAAGCTAGTAAGAATGACGAATTGAGCGTAGATGACTTAGAAGCAGCTGGAAGAATAATTATTCGCTCAGCTCAAGCACGAGCCTTTAAAGACGAACTAAAGACCCTCGAAAAACGTAGACCGAACGAACGAAAGAACGAGTTGACGAAACAGAGCACAATCTACAAGCTCAGCCCATTTATCGACGATAAGGGTATCCTGCGCGTCGGTGGACGACTCAAGTACGCAGACGTACCTGACGCTGCAAAGCATCCGACGATCATACCTAAGGGAACTCACCTGTCCACGCTAATTGTAAGATATTTCCATGAACGCACCGCCCACCAAGGCAAAGGAATGACTTTGAACGAGATACGATCCAGTGGCTACTGGGTCGTTGGAGTTTCATCAGCAGTGAGAAGCGCAATCGGATCCTGCGTTAAGTGCTGCAGGCTTCGTGGCACGGTAGTTGAGCAAAAAATGTCTGATCTCCCCGAGGACCGCCTGGAGTGCTGCCCACCATTCACATACAGCGCCGTCGACTACTTTGGTCCCTTAAAGATCAAGGAAGGTCGAAAAAACCTTAAGCGTTACGGCGTCCTTTTCACCTGCATGTCTTCGAGAGCAACCTGGAGACCACGACGTCGCTCGAAACGGATTGCTTCCTGAACGCATTAAGGCGCTTTCTAAGCCGCAGAGGCCCTGTGCGACAACTCCGGAGCGACCAAGGTACAAATTTCGTAGGAGCGCGAAGAGAGCTCAAGGAGGCACTTAGAGAGATGAACAACGACCATATCAAGAACGAGCTGCAAAGGCGCCAGTGCGACTGGATCGCCTTTAAGATGAACACGCCGGCCGCGAGCCATATGAGCGGAGTCTGGGAGAGGCAGATCCGGACTGTACGATCCGTTTTGTCTTCTCTCCTGCTCGATAATGGATCCCAGCTGGATGATGAGTCCTTGCGGACACTCATGTGTGAAGTGGAGTCGATAGTTAACAGCCGACCCCTCACAGTTAACCATTTGTCAGATCCCGACTCACCAGAACCCCTAACGCCGAACCACCTATTAACGATGAAGTCCAAGGTGCTGCTTCCGCCCCCCGGAAATTTTCAACCAGCCGATTTGTACGCGCATAAGCGCTGGAGACGAGTCCAGCATTTGGCCAATCAATTCTGGACCCGCTGGCGCAAGGAGTATCTACTAAGTCTTCAGGAAAGGAAAAAGTGGACCCATCCACGTAGGAATCTGACCGTCAACGATGTCGTCTTGGTTAAAGACGACAACCTGCCGCGTAGCGCTTGGCTGCTGGCGCGAGTGTCCGACGTCTATCCAAGTAGCGACGGTCAGGTACGCAAGGTGCAAATAGTTCTTGCCGATGGCTGCCTAGACAAGCATGGCCGGAGGACAGGCGCAACGCGCTACCTGGAGCGTCCTGTTCAGAAGCTGGTCTTGCTGATGGCAGCACGTACGGACGTGTGAGACCGGGGAAATCCCAGCCGAGGAGCCCACAAAGCAATTAAACGACAAGAAACTGTGAGGCGCTCGCCTCATAAACACTTAGCTAGTTTAGTTTAGACATATTAGGTACAAGGCGTATACACAGGGATTAATGAAACGTGAACATTTCAGGGGAGCCATGTAACAGATTCCCCTTTTTTAACCAGTTTTTAATTATTAATAAGTGATTCCATTTGATTATCGCCAATAAATCACCGTCAATCACACCTGATTCTCCGTGATACCTGGCCTTATTCGATTAGTAAAGCAATTCCCGCCCGTCCAAGTTCACCGCGACAAGTTCTTAGCAAGTGACGCTACGCTTTCGACAGTCGCAGTGAGCTAGACGCTACAGAAGCTCTCGCTTGAAACTAACGCATGAAACATTTACACCATGCATCATGTAAATTCCCGAATCATTTTATGAACTGAACTTAAATGCCTTAGAAGTACGGAAGATTTCTTGTCACACGTAATGTCTTTGAAATAATTGTAGAACGTGCATTTGAAATACGAAATGATAGGAAAACAACAACAGCTGTAATTATAGATTCCCGAATCTCAAAGGATCTATTTTATCCATTTTGCATTTAATGCCTAGCAAATACTGTTAATTTGTTATCTAGTGTCTTCAAATTGCATATTAGGAAATGCGGAAAAGGTGATTTTCCAAAAATAGAAAAAGGCCTTGAAGTATTGCCTAACCTCTTCAAAACGGCTTTTGTCTATTCTTTGAAATCATTCTGCTTCTTAGAAATATGCTGGAATGAGGGTGATAAGGAGGGGGGGGGGTGGGGGGGTTTGGGTTCAAGATCACGTTTCACAGAAAATAAATTGGTCCTTTACAATTCACGGGAATTCGGCATTTCACGTTCCACGTAAAGGAAATGTCATTTTTTGACACGAACTTACGTAACTTGTGATATTAGAAAGTTACTTGCAAGCACAGCCTTGTTAGATGTCTTTATTGTTCGTAGACTGTCCTCTTCTAGTTCTGCGCGCAGAAAAAAGAAAAACACGAAGAAGGACACAATATTGTTAATTACTGTCGAAAATAATAGAAGACAACCAGAATCACGGTTCATGACGAATTAAATACTTCTTTCTCATTTCACTGAGAAATATTTTGGAAAATTACGGTTCACGGCTTCTTATGAAATCACGATTCACGAAAAAAATTAAGCTATTTTACATTTCACGAGAATAAAATTAGGCCATTCCTGAATCACGAAATACCATTTACCACCCTCTAGAATGCTACGGAACGAAAGGTATGAGGAATTTTCCAAAGGCTTTAATGTGTCATTGATGTGATATTACATCTAACCTTTTATAGCACAAGTTTCTTACATAGGTCCGTTGACAATGTTCTTTAACAGTCCTTAAATTTGTTTATTTATAGCAGAATATCCGAAAATAAATGAGCGGCCTGAATTAGCCAGATCAGTATTGAAAAGAAGTTCCGTGAACTTTTCGTGGATCTTCTTGTGATAATCACCAATGTTTCAAATCGCCAAGAAGACATAAGAATAGAAGCTTGATGCTCGATACAAAGTGGAAATAGTCAAGTATTCAAATTAAGGGTAAAATTCGATAGGGTTGGGGTAGATCATATGGAAGCGTTACTAGGAGGAAGAAACTTTTTCAATAATGTAACACTCAAGATCACTCAAAATGTTTAGTTTTGGTAGCTAGCCGGTTCCATAATCACTTTAGTTATATAACTTGAATTTAACTAAACTCTCAAAGGATAGAGTCAGAGATGTGATTATTTAAGATGTCTGTATTGATCCTGATTATGGAAATACACGCACTCTCATCAGTTTTTAGGAAAATTTACCACGTGTTTGCACAACCGCGCACGTTAGGCCGGCAGTTTTAACACAGACCCCGATGTATGAAATCTGGGGCCTGTTTCTGGGTGTCAAAATAGTCGTTCTCGGTACACTGACATTCGTTTCTTATGCAAGGTTTATGGAACTTAGGAGATTGAACTCTATTGGTTTAACTTGGCATGACTTGTCGAGAAACCAAATTTAATGTGACCGATTGTGGCCGAGAAATTTTGTTGCTTGTATAGAGCCCTGACATATGTCAAGAGAACAAAAGAGGTTTTGCAAAAATGCCCATTCATCTCCTCCAAACACACACACCCCCCCCACCACACACACACCCCCCATACACACACCCCATACACACCCCCCACACACACCCACCCACCCACCCACACACACACACAGGAACTTGGCATTTGACCGAATTCCCTGATAAGATATGTTTCCAGTTCACGACAGATCATTTAGCGAAACAGGAATACATGACACAAAACAAAAGACAATACATACAGTGCTTCATATCTCTCTGGTGACAAGTTGGGAATAATTATTTTTTTCGAGAAATGACACACTTAAATGGTCCCTCCTCCTCGCTCCACCTCCACTTAAAATCGGAGAAGCAAAGCAAAACAAAAAATCAATACCCCCTGTATGCTTCTTTGTGACCAGAATGTTTACAATGGTAATTAAACTGATGTTGGTTTTCAAAGTTAGGTAATACAGTGTTTGTCAACTTGCATGTTAGGTTTGCTTGTTCACAAAACAAACTTTTGTTAGACTCCTATCTAAAAAAGGAACTCCGGGCCCGTAAAGTTGGCGCGCATTTCGAGAAACGGCCTCTAGGGGAGAAACTACTGTGCACTTTCAAAATGTTTACTTGCGTGCGTGAATCAATAAGCAGAGGCTAGAATGTCCTTGGTTACCTCAAACATAGTCACTGAATTGGAAGTTACCGTGGAACTAGATGTTTGACAGAGTAATAACTTATTGTTAGGACAAGTAAAGCTGATATATTAATAGATGAACCGATATTTTTAGTTGAGGTCTTGATAACTACGAATATCATATGACGCATTAGAGGGAATTAATCGATCTTGATTTTTAAGTATGGCTCGAAGTCTAAACGTGTTTTTTTGTGTATTTTTCATGGCCTTTACTTGTACTGGCTCAAGCTGTGGGGAGTGGTGCTCTGTTCGTTAAACAGGAAATGTTCAAATATTTTATTCAGATCGCGTATTTCTAATGAAGACATATTATTTCATCAAAACCATTTAATGATTCTATTTGTGCTGAGCAACTTACATGTAACTTACCGTTTACTTTTGTAGAAATTAAAGAAAATGATACTTACCTGCCTGAACGATATCATACATGCAATTTTCTTCTATGCCTGTCTCTTGTTTAGCGTGCGAAGAATTTGAAAGCGGAGTTTTTCTCTGATTTTTTATGGCACAGTTCGACCCTTCATCTTCGTCGTCTTTTACTTCCTCAGTTTCGTGCTTGTTTGAGGGTGTCGCCTTCCTTCTTAACAGGCAGCTGATCAGCGCGGAAGGGGGCAGGCTTTCTTTCGTGCAAAGGCCATCAGCCAGTAATTTGGCCCTCACTTCCCAGGAGAAGATATCCGGAAATGTGTATCGATATTCTTCGATTTTTCTTATAACCTCGCTGCTGACGTCTTGTAGTGTCTTTTTCTTGGCAGGACCGGGCTGAAAGGATCCGGTATCGTTGTACTTGGACAATAACCTACTGACGCAGCCGTGCGATACCTTCAGCTGTCTGCTTATTTCACACGGGCGCACTCCAAGTTCGTACATTTCAATCATTCGTTTGCGAACGGCATTTGGGAGTGGAACGCCGCAACGAAAAGCGCCACCAAATCGGTTAACACCTTGAGCAAACATATTTACAAGGAGCTGGACGGATCAGAGGGATCTAGCGAAGGATGACTTGTTGCGCATTCGGTGAAAGGTGCTGTTATATTTGGGCACCCCAAACTTAGTTAAAAATCATTCAGTTACGAGCTACGTCAACGCGTTTCAAATCAATTTGTCATAAATAGAACCAGTTGTTGTGGACGTTAAGAATGAAATTGTTGAATTAATTATCAAATGTTGTGTCTGAATATGGTCGGCCTCTAATGAAGCATCTAAAAAGCAGCTTATGCGCCACCTGGTTCCAGTGTGCACGTTTCTTTTAGGTTATGTTCTGTTGATAACTTTTAGCCTTCCTTCGCTTACTGGGTTTAATATAGGTTGTGAGATAGACTGAATAAATCCACCGTGCTTGTTTGAAATGGCACGAAAAAAAAAAAAAAAAGAAAGAAAAACAATGGTCGCATGTCGGAACAAATATTGCCCGTTGAGCTAAAATTTTAATATTGCAATAAAGTTGTGCTGCAGGACATGAGTTGGACGAGTAGTTTTAATCGTGCTTGTTTGAATGGTAAGAAAAAAACAATGGTCGTATTTCGAAACAAGTGTTGCTTGCTAATGTTATCTTTCCATACTCCACTTCCTGTGAGCAGAAATGACTTTATGATGGAGTATTAACAGAAATGGACTTTGTGACAACTGACCGTGGGTGAAAACGATTGGTTCGATCATCAGTGGGTGAGTCGGAGGTGGGCAGGTTGCTCCGGTCAGAGCATTTGATATATTTAACGACGAAGAAAAAGCTATTTCTTATGACATCTCACAACATCTACAAATAGTATATACCAACTCAGCATACATTTACGTTTTGCGTGATCTGATTGGCTCACCATCTCAGAATTTTCAACACTATTCACCTCCTACGGGATGAATATAATGCCAGGAACTCTGGGAAATCCTCACAGCAAGCGAGTTTGGTTTACGGCTGTTTCTTTTAGATGTCTTTGAGATTTCTTCATTGGTATACGTTAAAACAATTACTCTTTTCAATCTCGGTGAATAGTGGCTATAATAATAATGTTAAAACCCTCTGTGAAGTGTTATGTGACAATTTATAAACTCGTAAACTTACGGGATAAAAAATACATTTAACTGTACATTTCCTCCGAGACACACCTTTTTACAAAGGAGTCCGCGAATCTCTTTGTTCGGAATAATGGTTGGGCAAACTAGTCTTCCTTTCTCTCTTTAAGTTATATCCGACATTACAGTGTGTCGGTAGCAATTCATGTAATTTATTTGAGGGATCGTTCGCAACCAACTGGAACAGTTTTTTAGTGAGATGGTTGTGGTGGTCTCTAATAGACTCAATCTCGGCAAGCGTAAGAGCTTCACAGTAAGGATCCCAGGGAAAAATACATGACATGGCCCTTTTTTGCACTCTTTCGAGATCTAGTTGAAGGTATTTGGGAAGCGCGTGGTGGAATAGGGGGCAGGCATAATCGAACGACGATCTAATACACGCACTATAATATGCCACTGGATCTTTACGTGGAATCTGTGCACGTTTTAACTCAACTAGAAAATACAGTTTGCGAGATGCTTTCTTCACAAGAACTTCTATATGATCGTTCCAAGTTAGGCTTGTGTTAATGGTAACCCCAAGCAACTTTGTCTTGTCAACTGACTCGATAGGTAGACCGTCAATACGTGCCCTAGGGAATTGTAAGCTGTTATGACTAAAAGAAATGGTTAGTTCCTTTGTCTTGTCTCCGTTTAGCTGGAACAGGTTTTTCTTTGACCAGTTTATAACTTGGTCTACTGCATCTTGAGCCTTGCTACACTGACCTTTAGAAATACATTCCGAGACCGTCGTGTCGTTTATTTCCACATTCCGAAGACACTAGACACTGAGCGATCATCGATCATAAGTAAAAACAATCAGGGACCGAGCTTGGTCCTTTGGGGCACTCCAGATGGAACTTTACCCCAATCAGACAGACAATCTTTGCTAAGCTTTACTCTCTGTGATCTGTTACAAAGGAAATCAGTAACCCAGTTGATGACACCGTGAGGTATATTTAGCTGTTGCAGCTTTTGGGCCAGGGTGCGATGGTCGACAAGATCAATTGCCTTTCTGTAGTCGAAGAGAAACACTCGAACTGCCGCTCCATTGTCGTCAGTCGCTTCATGAAGCCATTTGTCCACCATGCTTACAGCAGTGGAAGAACAAACCATGGTACCAAACTGATTAGTAGCTACCTTTTCTTCCAAAACTGGAAGAAAAAACCAAAACCAAGGCCATAGCAGTGGAAGAACAAGCCATGGTACCAAACTGATTAGTAGCTACCTTTTCTTCCAAAAATGGTTTGATATAATCAGAAAGTCCTCTACGATCTTTGAGAGAGCGGAAGTCAGGGAAATTGGGCGGAGTTCTTTCTTAGGGTCTAATACTTGCTTGACTCAGTGGGGAGGGGAGGAACGTCGGCGAGCATCCATACTGTTCTTTGTACGAGGCATTCAGAATGTCACTAACTGGTTGCGCTAGGAAATCCGCGTACTCCTTTAATACCCAGTTTGAAAGTCCATCAGGACCCGGTGTTACAAACTTGTTAAGATGCTGCAAGTTGTTGTAAACTCGATGTATTGGTACCTCAGGAAACTCTGGGTTCTCTTCTAATGCTACTACGTATGATCTAAGAGTAGAACTATAAGTATTTCCCTAAACTGATTCACCATAGGTGTAAAAAGTAATACTTGTCGAACACTTCTTGTTTTCGCAGCTTTCCAATTATTTGTCTCACTGCATGGTTCGATGCACAGACGAAAACGTAAAAACAGTACTGTTCTATTTATAAAATAATATACAATACGACTGACGTTACTATAGTACAGTGGTGTTCAGTAGCTTTTCAGGTGAATACGCGTTGCCATGCACTATGATAACATTGATAAGTATGTTTTTCGATCAAAGCGTGGAAACCATGTGGATTGATTCACCGATCAAAATTAGTTTAACCAGCAGTGAATGCGAAGTTAAAGGCAACACTGATTAATTTTGCCTAGCTAGCTTCGCTCATAATTTTTGTCCTCATAGCTTAACTGTACCAACCTGACCGCGTGTCAATGATAATCGGCTCTCCCGGTAACTTATAGATTGCAAGTCTTTTCCAAATCCTTTAATATGATTGATTCTCTGGTCACTCGGCATCTGCTCGACCGCTTTTTACTTAGAAACGTATTGGCATGGTGTTATGAATTATGAGTTTAGTCTATGTATTTTATTGAGGTTTTTAGCCACGTTTCGCGAGGGAGACAACTGTCTCGATAACTAGCCTTCTCTTTCTCTTCTTTTCCTATTTTTCGCGCCATTTGTAGGCCTAGCCAATTTCCCAATTGAATAACTCTAGAACTTAAAAGCCACACTTCCCTTTCAGGTATTTGCATTGGACATTTGTTGAAAGCCGTCCCCTTTGTCTATCGTCAGACATTTGAAACAGCCAATATTTGTTATCTCCATAATTCAGCGTCTAAATTCGTCATCTGGCATTACTTGATGACAAAGTCAGTGCATAGGCTGCCCAATAATTCTATTCACATGGATGGACTTTGTAATCTTCGGGCTAAGAGGAACAATCAGCTATGCACCAGACGCAAGCTCAGATCAAGAATATGAAAAAAGCTTATCTGACAATATTGTCACGCGAGTAATTTACATGAGAAAACTTTTTGAAACAAGCTATTAGTTGACCTGAATTAAGTCGAATGTTGTAGACTTTGGATTGGAAATATTTTAGTCAATAGTTTCGATATAATGACAAAATAGTACCAAAGTCGCTGCCATGTTAGGGTTACAAGAGAGCAAAATAAAATGTAACAACAGCACGCTAAGCCACCACTGTTTATGGAACCACATGCCATATAACTCAATGGTCATCATGTAAGTCACTGAATTCTGTCACCGCAAAATGCCAGTATGTTCAAAATAAAAATAGGAACTAAATAAAACCTCGAGCTGCAAATATCTTAGATAGACGTGAAAGTTGTCAAGTACCCAAGAGTTGTGCAATGAAATATTACGGCACATGGTTTCATCCATGTAGAAAGAACAATAGCACAACACAGGCCTTCTTCAGCTAGCCATTCAGCGAATTTTGAAACTATACTAGATAGCTAAAATAGATAATAGGTTAAGGCCATCATGTTTAGAGAAAAACATGAATACCAAAGCAAAGTTCTGTTCAGTAGCTGTGAAAGGAATGGTTTGATCCTTAGATGAAAACGCTAGAACCACATTGTCACGTGAGAAGTACAGGCAGCACCACAGTACACT
Source organism: Ricordea florida (assembly GCA_949710005.1). NCBI lineage: Eukaryota > Metazoa > Cnidaria > Anthozoa > Corallimorpharia > Ricordeidae > Ricordea > Ricordea florida. The sequence goes on along the minus strand of OX453273.1, from coordinate 30,027,060 downwards.
ACTTTTTAATAGCTTTCCACAGAAGGGTCACATAGCATAGTTTGGTCCATAGTTAGGACCACACTGTATAGAAAAAAAAAACGGTACCACAGCACAGGACTGTCCTGTAGCTTTCCACTGAATGGTCACACTGTATGGTTTGATCTACCGATGAATAAGTTAGAACCACATTGTATAGTGACACAAACAGTACCACAGTACAGTAATGGTTAGTAGCTTTCCAAAGAATGGACATACTGCGCGGCTTGATCAACAGGTTAAAAAATTTAGAGGAAGCACCTTACAGTAAAACAAACAGTACCACAGTACTAACGCCCAAAACGTCAGCACCTGTCTCTTTTACCTTACGGTGGTACAAATTACTTTATCAACTTGTTTGATTACCCCAATTTCTTGTCTATCATACATATAAATGAGCATACTGAATGGTTTCACCCACAGATGAGAAAGTTAGAACAACACCGTATAATAAACAAACTGTTTGACCTAGAGATGAAAAACTTAGAACCACACTGTATGACACAGTACGGTACAGTACTGTTCAGTAGCTTGCTGCAGAATGGCAACAAAGTATGGCTTGATCTTCAGATGAAGAATTTAGAAAAAAAAAGTATTCCTGTACAGACTGTTCAGTAGCTTCCAAGCAATGGTCACATTCCATGATTTGTTCCACAGCGAATCGAAAAAGTAACCACAACTGTTTATTAGAATGGCAGTTCCACAGTACATTACTGCTCAATTAAGTCTGCTTTCCAAGGAATGTTCATTTAGCATGGAAAACGTTAGAACCACACTATATGGTAAAACAAACACTTCCCCCTCTCCAGTATCACAATACAGTGCCTACTGTTCAGTAGTCTTTTAACTGATGGTTAGACTGCATGGTTTGACTCGACGAAAGGAAATAGCTAGGGCCTCTCATTCTATAGTAACACAAACAGTGTCACAGTAGAGTGCTGATTAGTAGGCTTCCAAAGAATGGTCACACTGCATGGTTTAATCCACAGATGAAAAAGTTAGAACCACACTGTATAGTGAAACAAACAGTACCACAGTAGAGTACTGTTCAGTAGCTTTACAAAGAGGGACACACTGCATGGTTTGATCTACAGATGAAAAAGTTAGAACCACACTGTATAGTGAAACAAACAGTACCACAGTAGAGTACTGTTCAGTAGCTTTACAAAGAATGGACACACTGCATGGTTTGATCTACAGATGAAAAAGTTAGAACCACACTGTATAGTGAAACAAACAGTACCACAGTACCGTACTGTTCAGTAGCCAGTTTACAAAGAATGGTCCCACTGCATGGTTTGATCCACAGATGAAAAAGTTAGAGCCACACTGTATAGTAAAACAAACAAAGTCTTACAGTAGAGTGCTGATTAGCAGGCTTCCAAAGAATGGTCATACTTTATGGTCTAATTCTATATATGAAAACTTAGACTGACCACTGTGCAGAAAACAAACGGTGCTGCAGTAACAGTACCATGCAATAGCGGTTTACTGTTTATTGTAGAATTTCATTACGTCAGGATCCATTTTCAATCTGCACTGCTGCTCGCAATTAGGAAAAGCTAGTCGAGTGAGCAGTGGTTACATGTGTATAAAAGAGAGAACAAGTAGAGAAAGCTACGGTATTCAATTGTGTTTTGCAAACAATACATTGTAGAACGAACAGGTATACATATAGCTAGTGTACAGAGTATACAGTCAACTAAAATAAAAAAAAATACAATATAAAATCAAATCAATACAAAAAGAAAATATGAAAAGCCAAAGTACTAAAATATTTTTGTTATTAAGACAGATAAATCAATATAGTCATTTTCTTCTGAAAGTCTGGAGTAGGATATTGTGGATTTTAATTTTGAAATTGTTTTTAGATACATGACAAATTTTACCAGGTAAACTATTCAGCCACATTTATACATCATTTTGGTGAAAATGATTTTATTTGTTTGTCAAGTCTTGAGGGTTTGACAAAGTAGTCACCTCTTGAAGATGACCATGTTTAATATGAATGAATGCTTGCTTTAGAAATAAGTAAATTAAACAGAGCTGTGATGTTTCACAGGCACTTTCACGTTGTTTGAGCTCGGGAACACCAACCAGCTTCACATTATACTTGTAACTGTATTTCTGAGCCTGTTCAATGGCCGATGAAAGTTCAGTAACTTCGGTCAATAAACCGCTCAATCTTTTCTCAATAGCGTTCAGTTTGTCCCCAGCTTGCTTCCGAAGTCTCGCTAAGTCGTCATACTCCTTGCTTCGAGAGACTTCATTTGCTCGGCATCTTCACTCGTACTTTCAACATGGCCGTCAACTTGCTTCGCCTTGAAAACATCTTGAAATTGCTTCAACTCATTTTTTAGCTTTTCATTCTCTGCTTTTAAAGACTGAACTGTTTCTTTAACCATCCTACTGTCGATTGCTGTTTAGTCGTAAGATTAGGCAAATAACTATAGAGCTCTCTCACACACCGGTCTACATTGTACGATTGAAATTAAGCAAGTCTAGCTTTTCAAACAGTTGACACTGCACACGTACAGTCAGATGTTGTTAAGGGCTGGTTCACACTTTGACATAAGCATAAACATAAGCATAAGAAAAATATGTGTGAAACGGGGTTACATAAGCATAAGCATAAACATAAGCATAACAAAAAATATGTGTGAACCGGGGGTTACATAAGCATAAGCACAAGCATAAGAAAATGGAAAAAGTTCCATTCCTTGTGCTTATGCTTATGCTTATGCTTATGTAACCCCGGTTCACACATATTTTTCTTATGCTTATGTTTATGCTTATGCTTATGTTTATGCTTATGCTTATGCTTATGCTTATGTCAAAGTGTGAACCAGCCCTTTTTTTAAGCAGCAGCAAGACTCTAAGCAGTGCCATATTGCAGTCGGTACTGTTCCATGGCTTTTTAAACAACAACACCCAAGTGGCAAGGTCCTGTGCAGGAAACTGAATTGACGCTTGTAAATATGTTCAGGACTGCTGTTGGTTTTACTTCGGCCAAACTTAACAACATCCTTGCGAAATGTTGCTCTTCTCGGTGGATCACAGTCCAATACCAGTCCTATCTATGGCACTTTGACTCATGCTTATAGGTTAGTTCCCAGTCATTACTACAGCAGCGAAACGGAACTCTCTGTTCACAAAAACATATCAGTTCGAAATTTTCTTAACATCAAATCGTGTAGTGAAGTTGAGCGCCTTTCCGTAAATAAGAGTGAATTTCTTGCATTCTGCTGCTGATTCAGTACTTCATTAGAGAACCTTCTGTGGACTAGAATCTTGAAGCGTGTGTCCGCGGTGAAAACAGCAAAATTTGCATCTCAATTAGTATTTTTGCTTGTTTAACATTGGGAAAATCAACATAGTAAACAAATGTATATCTCGGCTAATATCCCTCTAACGATGGACTGGACGATAGTAGATAATGAAATTGTGTACAAATATGTCCTTGGATTCAACAAATTCAACACCCTATATACGTAGGGATTAGTTTTGATTAGATTACCGAAACCTCTAACGTTTTTTCATGGTCGAGTTTTTGCTATTGTAAACTCAGTACGCCAGACTGTTGTTACTTTGTTGAGGCAAAATATAACGGTCGGTTAGTCACGAAACTGTATACATAGATGCGAATACTGTACTTGCTTCACGTCGATCGAAAAGCGAACCATTTCTTAACTGTGATAATCACAAATCATGCGTATTACTATTTAATCCAACCCGCTCAGAAACTGAATTTCTCGCCTATTTTTTGCCCTCAGATTATATTGACTTAGCAGAGCTTTCCTATTTGTTTATCCTAAAATAACACACCAGCTCAAGGCCGTCCTAGTTTGCTTAGAACTTTGCTTTTTGGTCCAAACAGAAAAATTATCTTCCTATTAATGAATTGAAATAGCCATTGGCGATCGCGACAGCTTAAAGCGATTTCGTATGCAAATGTAAACCCGGCTTTTTAAATTTGTTTTCTTGCTTTATCGCGTGACTTCAGCTGACACAGCTGAATAGTCGCGACGGGTAGGCGTGAAATGTTCGATTCGGTCAATCGACCTCGACTCGTACACAAGGTAATTATTGTACGTCAGTCGTATGACGCTCGTAGACTTTCGGCTTTACGAGCAACACCACCCGACTTCGCGGTAAGCAACTTATGGTTGTACGTCAGTCGTTAGTTCGTCGCATGACGTTCGTGGCTAAGCGAAGTTGAACGGAAATCCGAGAGCACTCGAAGTGCGTCAAAATTCTCGACGAATATCCCTGAGGCCACCTTGACTTTTTCAAAGATATTCTTTTCCCAATAAGGCGATGGAAAACAGTTAGCGAAGTATTGACCTTATGTTGTGAGTGTTTGTTTTATCAGCTTTTCGCGAAGAATTCAGTCAGACCCACCCTAGCGGACAGAAGCACGTACGTGTAGATACTAATAGATCCTATTATAGGTGATTTCTTGAAATGTGAATCGAAGTTTACTGTAGTTTCTTCAGTTTACTTTTTGTATTTGGCTTCCGTAAATTCAGTGAAGGGACGTGTTACAATTTTTTTCTTTTTAATCGAATTATGCTGCGGTTTTTCATGATGCTTAGCTATAGCTTTCAGTTGACAATAATTGTTTCACATGTCACGAATTGTTTTATATTTTTTCACGTGCATTCTTCAAAGTGTTTACTTTAAAGGTCAGTTAAATTGTTGACTCCAGTCAATAATTCAGTCTATTTTGTGTGAAAATATCCAAACCTATAGTGACGCAAACATCAAAGCGATTTGCATTTGTATTAAAATTGTTTGGGGGCCTTTTCTTCTGGAGTAAAAGGGTTAGAATTTTGATCACACAAATCAAACGATACGGCTTTCGGTAAGATTTCTTCACAGGTCCCTACTTCATTATGCATGCCGTAGTTGAATTGTCTTGGGAAGTGCGCATGCTAACATGTCTGAGAACGAAACCGTACGACTACAGCATGCATAATGTAGTAGGAAATCTTACCCGGCTTTCTTTCCTTGACAGGATTGTTTGTAAAAACCTATAAAATGTCTTAAAATACGCCACGCTACTTAACCGTTTCCGAAATGTCAGCGCCCACGCAATCAGAAAGCTAGGGTGCAGCAGGAGTATTTCCTTATTTTCCTTTTTTGTATGACCAATCTTTGAAAGGTTTTTCAGTGAATAGCACTGTACTGTGATACTGCTTGGGTGAAAACAACTGAAGCTTCTTTGCTTCTGAGAATAATCCCTTGCTTTCGTGACCGTCACGCAATCTTAGCACCCGTAGATTCCGAAGTAAATACGTTTTCTTTTGGTGTCGGTAATCGCTTGAGTAACCAGTGTGACAACAAGACTAGGATCGTAGTCCAAGTTATGTGGCTGGCTGTATTGTATACAAATAATTCAATAAAAAAAAACAAGAGTAGAATCTGTGGTCAGGAGATGGAAAGGATTGTAAAGACATGAAATTATAGTACAGTGAAAGTAGAAAAAAATCACAATGTCAGTGCTTAGTAGAAATTTCACTGTTTGACTATCAGAAACACATAATGTTGTTATATAATACTATTACGCCCAAAGAATAAAAAAAGCATTTGCAATTCAGTGTCTGTCACACACAGTTTATTGAGGGTTTTTCTGTTATATTTATGTGCCATAAACACTGTGGAAATCTTGATTTCGAGTTTTTTTGGACCTCGAGTGGTGCTCCAATGAGCAATTCTCAATTTTTGTTTTCCAGTTAAAATTGCATTCAATTGTTGAGCCGATAGCAAAAACAAAATTTAACCTCCAGGCCAGTGGAGGTAAGTTTGAGTGTAACGTTTCTATCCTTCAGGAAGGCCAATGGTCTTCCATGTCTACTACTAGTTCCCAGAAAACGACCGAGTGATGTATTATTATAACAATACATGTGGAAAAATCCACCAGTCTAATTTGTACTCCAAACTGTGTACCGAAATTGAAAATGTGCAGTTAGGATAATAACAACAAATAGGGAATACAAATGCCGTTAAAATGAAGTTTTTAACTTTTTCAGTTTGGCTCAAATCTAGGGAGTTGGAACTTCTAGGCGCCTCAATAACTGCCCCTTTTAGGATCAGCCACATTGGTAAAACTGAATTTATCAGAAAATTCTTAAGAATTATTGGACGTGAAAAACAAATCAGCTGTACAGTTAAAGTGTACAGCCATATTTAAGAGTGATCGCTAACATAATTTTAGGGAGGCTATGATTGGCCCTTGCACGTTGCAAACTTATACATGTATATACAATTTAGGTCCTCGTGAATGAAGCGGAAACAAAACCCGGCTTCTGTCACCAACTGAAGACTTCAAAGGAGAGACTACTCGGCTAGCTGCTGTCGTGATTCGTGGAATAACAAAGATAGGCGTAGGATGGAACATAGGGTGCATATCGTATCACTGGTACTGGAGTAAAAGAGGGGTAGAAGATTCTGCTGGTTGTCGAAGGCTCGGATTGGCTGAGTTGTTCAAGTTCGCTGACCTTGTGGTTCACGGTTCTTTTACCCTTTGATCGACGGTTTGAAAACCAAACCTATTGCAAGATGATGCAAATATATTAAGGAATACTTTCTTGAACCAGCATTGTCATATGCACAGTTATTTAAAAGGCACGCCGTTAAGTACGATGTGATAAACGCCAAAAAATAACTACATTGAATTATTCTGAAAAATAAATGGCCGAGTATTAGAAACACTTAGCATGGCTAAAATTGCGACCCTGAGATTGAAGAATTTATTGATTGCTTAAACTATCTATCCGCAAAATTAGATATTGGCTAACTTCAGACTCTTTTCACAAGTGTGACAAAACGAGTGGTACGTATATAATGAAAAATATAAATTAACAATATAAGGATAAACCGACCTGTATTCTGGATTCGCTGATCTTCAGTCTCTCGCCCAGTTCTTCGCGGGTCAGAACATCCGGGTACTGAGTTTTCTCAAAGGCTTTCTCTAGCTCTTGTATTTGGTGAGGAGTGAACTTTGTGCGATTTCGGCGTCGGTAATGTCGCAGTCTTTGGATTCCGTTGGTGATGGAAGCAATTTCTGCTGAACTAACCGGCGAAGATTCCAGTGCTGAAACTCCTAAGCATATTAAAATATAAAATCTGGTTAATACTCTCTACTGTGTTGTTACCAGTTTTCCTACGGTGCTTTGTTATTGCACTCTTTGTTTACTACAGAGTGTGATTCTTATTTATCTGTGGCTCAACCATACGGTGTTCCAATTCGTTAGACAGCCATTGAACGGCACTGTACTGTAGTACTGTTTGTGTTACTATACAGGGTGGTTCTAACTTTTCCATCTGTGGATCAAACTGTGTATTGTGGAGCTACTCTTTGGAAAGCTACTGAACAGTGCTGTACGGTGGAACTGTTTGTTTTTCTTTACATTGGATAGTAACTTCTCCAACTGTGGCTAAACCACACAGCGTTCCCATTCGTAAGAAAGCTACTGAACAGTACTGTGCTGTGGTACTGTTTGTTGTTCTTTATACAGTGGGGCTTTAACTTTTTCATTGTGGATCAAACCACGCAGTGTGTTGCTACTCTATGGGAAACTACTGAATAGTGCTGTGCTGTTGAACTGTTTTTTTTTTTACTTCTGTATACTGCGATTCTCGGAATACTTTTCATCTCTGGATCAAACTAGCAGTTCTCCCGTTCTCTCACACGAAGGCTGCAGAACAGCACTGTGGCCTTGATACTGTTTGTTCTATCATTAAGTGTGGATCAAACCATGCAGTGTGACCATTCTTTGGAAAGCTACTGAACAGTACAGTACTGTGGTACTGTTTATTTCACTATACAGTATCGTAGTGTATCTTTTCCATCTGCGGATCAAACCATGCAGTGTGACCATTCTTTGTAAAGCTACTGAACAGTACTGTACTGTGGTACCGTTTGTTTCACTATACAGTGTGGTTCTAACTTCTTCATCTGGGGATCAAACCATGCAGTGCGTCCATTTTTTAGAAAGCTGCTTAACAGTACTATACTGTGGTACTGTTTGTTTTACTATACAGTGTCGTAGTGTATCTTTTTCATCTGCGGATCAAACCATGCAGTGTGACCATTGTATCGTACTGTCTGTTTTACTATACAGTGTGGTTCTAACTTTTTCACTTCTGTGGATCAAACCGTGCAGTGTCAGTGATCATTCTTTGTAAAGCTACTGGACAGTACTGTGCTTTGGTACTGTTTGTTTCACTATACAGTGTGGCTCCTACGTTTTGTTGGGTTCTAAATTTTTCATTTTTGGTCCGAAACCCTGCATGCTTTGGAGCTTCAATAGGCAGAACTTTATGACAGTGCTTTTTGTATTACATACTAGAATATGTTTACCTGTTTTATCGAAAGATGAAAGCAAGTGAGCAATACTTCAAGTGGTGTTACTTGTTTTAAGATGTGTTGAGTAGTAAAATGTAAGTGAAAACATGAATATAACTGTTAATAGAGGCGTATATGGTTGCCTCAGAGTGGACTTCTCTCCTGTCGACGTGGCACAACGGAAGTTCTTGAAGGAAAGTATTGAATACTCAATTCAAACTCATACTTTTGAGGGATTTTGCTGTTTATGTTCCCTTCCTAAGCTTTTTTCGTTTAGTGAACAATTATGATCCGAACCCATAACCAAGTAGATCAAAGCTGCTGGCCAATTAGTATCATGGAGACATCAGTGCTTGTCTTCTCGTGACTATGGCTGCCGGGCTCTATTTTATCCGTGCAAAAATTCTCTAAAGCTTTTGCCCGGTAGCGTTGAAATTAAATGACCGAAATCTTTTCATACATGCAGTTCTTTAATGTTATTGTTGGTCATTTGGGAAGCTGCTGAGAATGAATTTACTGTAACCACTCCTTGTGTTACTAAACTATAACAGTGTGTTTCTAAGCGGCTTTTTCCACTAACCTATCGATTAAACCCGCAAGCAGTGTAAATATGCTTCCGGCGAAAAAAATTACCAAACAGTCCACATAGGCTTTCTGGATATTGTAATTTCATCTGTGTGTGAAACTCTGTTATGAGGCCATACTTGTTGGAGCTGAGGGTTTTATAGTTGGTTTCCAGGGTGAATTTTTCGACTCATTTCTGTTGTAGCTTCATAGTTGTCGTTACGGGTTTTGTAGAGCTACTGATTCGGAACCGTAAATTCTTTATATTAACTTACCTGGTTCAAACTCTTCTGTACGCTGCTGTGAGACGATAGGGCTGCTAACAATTCTTTTCCCCTCATCGATGTTCAGAATATTTGCAATTGAAAACGATCGTCTCTTCGGCCGAGGTTGAGCATTAGTGGTCTCTCCACTGCAGGTGCTAGATGTGTCACCCTCGCTTTCCATATCACTGTTCTCAGTCTCGGACCTTTCTAAATCGCTTCCTGTCGACCTGGCTCTTCGTAAAAGGCGACTTATTACGGTCAGAGGTGGTAGACTTTCCTTAGTGCACATGCCGTCTTGTACAAGTCTTTCCTTTACCTCCCATGAGAAGATGCTGGGCATGGTACGCCGGTATTCCTCGATCTTGTTCTTGACTTCGCTGCTAACGTCTCGTGATGTCTTCCTCTGGGCCCGACCAGGTTCAAACGAGCCTGTATCATTGTACTTAGACAGTAACTTACTGATGCAGCCGTGTGACACTTTCAGCTGCCTGCTGATGTCACAAGGGCGAATCCCGAGCTCTGCCATTTCAATGATCCTTTGCCGGACAGATATTGGAAGAGGTTTGCCGTTCACAAACATGCCTCCTAACTGGTTTAATTTACCAGGGCCTGTTTAATAAAAACGTTTCTTTAGATGAGATAGAGTCCTGACTAATTTTATAAACATATCTTTGAGTAAAAAAATGATAACGCTTCCCTCTACAGCGAATCACTTTATTTCGAGTTGGCGGTATTGCCAGAAGTCAATGTCTGTCATGTCTAGGTGCTGTCGTGACACAAATTCGGTCATGGTCGCGCTCTTTGTAATTACTTCGGTCCTGTTAGAATTTTTTTTTTTCTAAACGGAGAGGGTCTGACAAAATTCCCCTGTTAATGTAGTTAAAGGTTGCCAGCTACTACAATAATAGCGAGTCCTTAGGGGACCTCAACTAAGGCTCGAGTAGAAATTTCCTCTCGCACATGTAAACAAGATGTTCCGTTAAAAGAACTTTTTTGTGAGAAGCGAAATTTTTCTCTTCCACCTTCCTGATAAAAGAGTCACATATTGCTACATTATTTTCAGACACGTTGTTTCTTTATCTTCCGATTCAATTTTGGCGCCACTGGCCGACTGAGTAAATTATCTTATTTGAATCCACATGTTTCAAGCCAGTATGTATACGAAATAACATTTTACGTAACTGATAAGGCTTCGAACAGCGCGTTTCAGCCTCATTAGCTATGGTGAAAGCATACGGCTCATTGAATGACTAAGAGCCAGAGAAATTTGGCTTAGATATGACAGCGTTTAATGAGACGCGCTGAACTAAAACATAAAGAAAAGCCAAGCAAAAACCGTGCCTTGTATGAAGCTCGAATCCTTTGCTTCCATCGTTTAAGATTTCCGTTCCTTTTCCTGAGTATTGTCTCAAATTATCGTTCAGATCGCGTTGGTTTGTTTTTCAGGCTTGCAGTGATCGTCTCTCCAAAGAAACGTGTTTTGATGTGTGGTGAAGTCGCCGACGGCTCATCATATAAAATACATAAGTGGGCGGGTTGTACTTTTGACGTCACATGAATAAATACAAAGGATATCCATTCGTGTCGCGGTGAGTCGGTACGTGATCTTGAATAATTCAGCTCTGCGATCGACGTTGACATCGATTTCCGCAGTAAATTGTACTTGAGAACAGGGGGCCCATAACCTTTACATCGACAGCGTTCGTTTTCCAAATAAAACTTGGCATTTTTATGACAGCTTTAATTTTGCCCCTTGGACGAGACATAATGTTTGCGGTTTCATTCTATTTCGAGCGTTACCTTGTAGGTCGCACCGCTCGAAACGGAAACCATTCAGGCATTCACGGTAGAATAAATTCTAGCAACTCCTGTAATCACTGTTGCTTAATTTTTGACACATTTCGTAGGCGTTTCGGTGCCCTGGACTCGCTTTGTTTAACTGTTATTCATTTGCATCACTTTGATCGATAGCTACTGTTGTCCTAACTTAAACTGGCTGTCGCTATTAAAGAATGAAGCTTCCTATTCCGTTGCAAGTTTTCAAGAGTGTTTTTCAGACAGGACATTGCAGGTGTTTTATAATGATTACATCAAATCACTTCCGGTAGTAAGGGACGAGAACTTTCAGTTTCAAGGCCGTTAAATAAATTTTCATGCGCCACGTCTGACTGAAAAACGTTTTTACCCGTCAGCGAGTAGAACATTTGGTTAAAATAATGATTATGTAGAGAAAATGCACAGGTAGAGGACAGAAAAATGTCAACATCTGTCGAATATGAGATGTAATCACCGCGAGTTTCAAAATGCAGTGAAAATTCGAGTCGCCTGGTTCTCGCGTCATCATCTCATGCTAGGTGCGGATAGCGTGACTTCTCCATCGTACATAAGGAGAATCGGAACTCCACCTATTTGAGATAACACAAACATGTGCTTTGTCTGCCCGTAGACGAAAGTCTGCTGCGTACGTCATTTGTCTGCGTGACACATGGTGCGTCTTATAGTTCACTCTAGACCCTCTGGCACTCGCTGTTCACGTGCGACGCTGCTAGCGTGACGTTTGTTTATGTGAAACGCAACGCTTGACTGCGTCCAAGGATAAATATTTGATTCCGAGAGGAAGTCCTAAAGTCACGGATGGCTAAGCGTTTTCAAAAAGTTCTTTCGATTATCGCCAAGCGCCAAAGACGTTATTGCGCAATGTCAAAGAGCAGAAGTTGATTCTTCCCCACATTAATTGCCTAAGGCAAATTTCTGTAAACGTAAACTTACGAATGCAAGGACAGCTCTTATTTTCGCGCCTATTTCTAAGGAAACAATTTTTAAAAATAGATAAAATTGTACACAGTTGACTGGATATTAACCAATATTTTCTTTACCACCAACCAAGTTTTTCACCACGGGCAACGCTGATGTTCATGTGCTATGGGAATATATCGGTTGTTTAGGCTCAGACGGTACTCACCATAATTCAGAATTCGGTTAATCTACATAATAGAAGAATGAAATTTATAGTAACATTGCTGGCGGAAAAGAAAGTTAGTAACTATAACTGTATGGAGGAAAATAGCCAAACATAATGTATTTTTCCAGTCATACGTGTCATTAGCAAATAATGTTAGAGTGGAAAATAACGAAATTTTTCGTGGCGCTTCCCAAAGCGGAAGACAAAATTGACCTTCACAGTTAGTGCAACATCTCCCACGCAAACTATCAATAAATACATGAGATGCGAAGAAAGGAAACAAATGCTGTAGTATGTTTCACTGGGATTTCGCAATACTCATCCATGGTATTCCGGTTAAATAGACAAGAATTCGTTCTTCCGGTAATTTTTGTTTGGGAACGTCTGACATTGTGTGGCAAAGCTCACCGAGAAAGCTTTTTAAAACCGCGTTCGCTTCATTTATTGAGTGCGATTTTCTGAACAATTTTCATTTAAAAACGTTTGGGAGACCTGCCAAAAAGTACAGCACTGTTTGTTGGCCAAACCGGCTTGGGTCCAACTTGAGCACCTGTAAAAGGAACCATGCAGTGTATTCATAATGTGTATGGAAAACCGTTGTGAATTTAAAAGTACTGTTTGATATGTTTACGGTGTTTCTGATCGTTGGATAAAACCGTGAGCCGGTGCTTTTTGCAACGTTTGTGTGGTCAGTCCTGTATAGATTTGTACATGAAACCATTCAGCGTAATCACCTTTGTTAAGCCTTGAAAGCTACTGAACAGTAATGTATTTTGATATTGTTTGTTGGTGTTTCTAATTTTTCCAGGTGTGGTTTTCAGTAACTATGCTTCGTTCTCATTCTTTGGAAAGCTCGTCAACGCTACTATGCTGTGGTAATGAAGAAATGATAAACGTGTAGCGTGCAACCATCGAGTTATGGACACACGCAGCTGAGAGCATCTCTAGCTTCTTGAATGCTTAGCAAACTCCTAAGTGCGTCCATAACTCGATGGTTGCACTGCTGCTGCATTTACCATTTCTTTTATAACATAAGACTTCACAGCTTCACGATCTGACGTCAGCATGCAACTCATGGGCAAATGGATCGCGCATATTAGCCAATCATAGCGCACGCTTTCCCAAAGCTGTTATAATGTTTGTTTTACCACACGTTGATACACTGTAGTGTGATTATAATTTTTTAATCTGTGGATGAAGCCGTTCCTTGAGGCCATCACATCCTCTGGAAAGTTGCTGAACAGCACTTAACTATAACATCGTTTGTTTTACCATATAGTGTAGTTCTAACGTAATCACCTGTGGATCAATAAAGTGTTACTGAGCCTAACCGTACGGGTAGTATTATTAGTTTTCCTACACAGTATGGTTTTAACTGTTTCATCTTGGGATCAATCCATACAGGGTGAATATGCTTGCCAAAACGACTGAACAATCCTCTCGGTGCATTGTACTGTTGGTCTTTCGACCTCTGAATGAAACAAACCATGTAGTGTGACAAGGCTTAATAGAGCTACCAGGTTGTACTAAAGAGGTAGGATAGTTCTTTTTCTCTGTTTCTTATCTATGTGGGAATCATGGACTCGTGTTGGGTGACACTTAAGTACACAGCGTTCTTTGCTTTCTATACTCGTGCACTGAGTAAGTTTAATTTGGCACCACGAGCCAACGTTATGAGCTTTTTCCAATACTCTTCTTGATTTCTCCAACAACTCAGTTTTCCCGACGGCGGTTTATATCAAGCAGGTTGTTGACGACACAGTGGGGTTTCATTCTTTTGCCGTGTGGTGCGTGGAGCTTGAACAAGTGTTATCTTGGAAAAAAAAACTAGTGCACCGAGCTGCTGTCAAAGTTATTTACTACCCTTATGAACCTTTAAGTTTATGCGAGGTTAGGCAGAACATAAGGAGAGGAAAGGCGATTGGACGATATTCTTGTGCTGGTATACAAATTGTTTCTCGCTTCATTGGTTATATTTAATCTTCCTTACATAGATTTTTCATAACAAAACTCCTCATTTGAAACCTCCCTCGTCTGTTTTTGCTAGTTATCATTTTTGCTAACTATGACTCCTATTCATAGTATTGTTAAACAATTGGGCTATTATTGCCTATAACTTTATCCTGCTAACTTAAAACTGTTACGTGGCAAAGTGATTAAAACATATAATCAAATGAAATTACTGTTCAATGGTATAGCGCCTTTTTTATCAGTAGCACGAGATGCCGTGTTACGATACGAACTATAGAGATTCAATATGGAAATGTGTTCTAAGTGGATCATTACCTATGGATTAATTTAACTGTTTTACCCAATTTTAAGCAACTAATTTTGCTTAAATGAATTTCCAATTCCTCTTTACTGACAAAGCTAGCGCTGTTATTAATTAATGTCTTATTGCAAACCATTCGTATTCTGAGTAAGAGCGTACCACATGGAATTTTTGTCAAGGTCAAATTTACAAGTAGTTTAATTAATTTTTTTACTGCACGTGCGGTAATGCTAATCGTTAATAGATCCGAAAGCAGAGGAACCGTTCTCGCTCGCGGAAATTTGCTTTGTCTACCCAATCTGAAAATTTCCAGCATAGCTTTATTTTCTGAGGCCTTTGTTCGCTCTCAATAAAGATCTGTAGAGCTCTTGCTCAAAATACGGTGACGCGGTTGAGTTTGTACAGTTGCATAATTGCGTTCGGAATGTTGAAAATAATCAGTCGCGATCCCAAATTCGATCTGCTATCTAACATTTCTTCCTCTCAAGAAGAGAGTTCATGTAACATCCTTGGTTTAGATTGACTCGGCTACCCAAACAAGTATAGCTGATGAAAGGAACAACTATCTTCCGTTATCCTACTCTGAAGTTGTGTTGTAAAGGTGCTGTTTGTTTATTTGATACTTCCTAAATAACTGGAGGATATCTAGGCATTCTTCTACAGTCATGCAAATACTGACAAGACCCATTATGCTTCAAGTGACTTTCGCGTGGGCAAAGAAGCCGAAAAATGTATAGTCCTTTGAGCAAATTCTAGCCAAAGATATGGCACAAATGTCGACCTACATGCTGTCCTTTAATAAAAAATGACCGTCTGGTGGACTTGAACTTGGTAAAATGGTCTAAAATACATCACGTGCAAGTTGATCGATGGCCCTTCTAACTGTTTTCCTGATGATAAACTTGAAAGACATCATTGGTTATTGGCGGGCACGACTGCACTTTGGAATGTGTAACACCACCGCACTTCGTCGACTGTTTTAATTACGTAACCTGTGATGAACACGAAAGTAATGGTTTAGTGAACGAGTAGATAAAGTACGTTTTCCCACTCTAAGATTTTAAGTGCGTCAACGGTTCGTGCGTTTAGTACTTCGTCGGAGCGAAAGACGAAGGAATATGAACGCTCGAAACGTCCGTAGCCCTTGAATCGTAAGGTGGTATAACTTGCTTAGTCTTAACTCTTTAGATAAAACAACATTCTTTGAGTGTTTCAATGTGTTTCGCACCAACTTCTTTCTTCTATAATAACACGACTTAGTGTGTGATACACACAATGAAACGAAGGGCTCAGTGATAGCTGACAGGCTTGGGCACACATTGCTCTCAGAAGCCGCCGAAGCGTACAAAAACTGACTGGAATTTCCTGAGTGCGTGGGTTTCAAAACAGGCAGTACACATAATACAATACCAAATCTCAAAACTGGGTATGAATTTTCGTCAATGGGAACTTCGTCACTGGGATTTCGATGACATTTAGTCAATGTCGTTCCAAGCTGGCGGCAGAACGTATCTTAGTTCGTATCACCCTAACTATGATTTGTACTTAAGATTTGTGAAGGGAGAGCTGCCCATAAATGCTTTACCTTTTCTTTGCTTCCCTGCTAGCAGAGGTCTCTCACGGCGCGGTACCGCGCCGTGAGAGACCTCTGCTAGCAGGGAATTTCTTCGCATGACATGGTGACTAAACTTGGAAAATTTGGGTTTCAAGTTGTAATTCACTTTTATCTTTTTCATCCACCACACCTGTCTGGGTTATATATTGGTCTCTGTTTAAGGTTTATTGAAGATCAAGCAGTGTGAAATATTAACATTTTCATTGAAGCAAATAGGTGTTTTGGTTTTTCAATTTATAAATTCGTGCCAGCTGCTTTAGCACAAACAAAACAAAAAACCGTGCCTCCAACCGTTGCAGTTCTATCAGCTCAGTTTGCGTGGTGTTCAATTATTTAGTTCAAGAACCATCATTTGCGTGAACGTTTTAAAAATTTGGCATGCAATTGCCCATTAAAAGTTAAGAAAGTCTCTACAATCTGGTCTACGCCAGTCAGAGAATTTTCGCTTCGATGCTGATTAGACGTGTATTCTGTGTAACAAACGAGCGGAGCAATCGTTGAACTTGAACTTAGCTTTAGTTGCTTAGAATAGACCTTGTCATTTGCTTAGACCTTTCTAAATGGTTTGCTTTGAAATAATAACTGCCAAAAACGTAATCATGGTAAAAGTGAGCTTATTTCTCAGTGACTGTATGATTTTGTTTATGTCGTCTCGTGCGGCGGTTGAATGACAACTGAGGCTGTCACTGGCCGGGCCACGATTGTTTTTAGAATTAGAGACAAACGTTCTCGGAATGGTTTTATGTCTAGCATACTGAAACTACGTAGGTCACGAAAGAACGTTCTGGTATTGACATCCATGAGCGCTTGCTGCAGATGCGTTCTCCGTAGCTATATTCTGTAGTGATGGCGTGTTGAAATAGTTCTTGGCATCTGCTAGTTACTATAAACACTTATCTTGGTGACACTGAAGAGGGCGGAATGTACTGCACAAGTATTGTCATGGGAAGTTAGAACTACGGCTGGGTAAATATTACAGTATACGACGTCTGTGTGGGTGTAGATGGTTAGATATTACAGATAATTGTATTGAGGATCTGAGTAAAATCACAGTAATCAAGTATATGGCAAATTATGTGCTAATATTTTTTCCTTGTCATTATTTCACTGTAAAAAAGTGGTCTTAATTATTACCAATGGTAGCGTCAACGAGTTTCAATCCTAATGAATTAACAAACGTCCGCTTTGCGTTTTAAAACGGAGGAGCCATGCATGGGTGAACAACGTCAGTCTATTATTGCTTAGGGATGGACCATTAGAAAAGTTATGGAGGGGGGGGGGGGGGGGGTGGGGAAAAAACCAAAGAAAAATTCATGCAAGGGAAAATGCCAAAAAAAAAAATTCATGCAAAGAAGAAAGTAAAAAAAAATTCGTGCAGAAGGAAGGTCCAATTGTGACTTTTTCACACGTGGTAAAAATTCGTAAAATTCGTAAAATTCGTAAAAATTCGTGCAGAGGGGTTCACTTGAAAATAAAATTCCTGCACAAGCAATGAGCGAAAAAAAAATCGGTGCAAGCTGAAAATTCCCCACCCCCCCTCCCATCACTTTTCTAATGGTCCGTCCCTTAGGACAAATCGCCCTTGTAAAACCATCCAAACTGAGGAAAATATCTCGTTTCTATGTACGTTTGAACCAGCATGAGTTTTAATAATAGTTTGTTGAGGGCAGTCGTCTGGTTACAAGTAGCTCTGAGAAGAGCTGTGTTGACGTTGACTGATATTTGGACAGCCGGAGATCATGCATCATCAGACAAGTGAGATGTCATCAGCTGCGGTAGAAGCGTCTTTCTTTGTTATTGTGTGGGTAACCACGAGCCGACTCTGATGATGACTTCCGAAACATCAATCAGTGTCAACAATATAAAGGACTTAGTTCGGAAACTGGTGTTGCGTCGGTGGAAAATTGAAACACACTAAAAATTGGTTTAAAGTAAACTTTACCACCGGAAGCGCCATTTGCTTTGACGAACGGCTAACGCTCGCCAAAAAAACACTTTATTTAGACTCGGATTTAAGGTGTAGCTCGGAGGAGCTAATATCTCCGTGTTTAAACACAACATAAACTTGCTAAGAATCCCAACTGGCGGGAGACAGATCAGTTGGCTATTTACAAGCGTGACCGAGGATCCCGAAGAGGCTACGTACTCACAGAAAAATTGGGTAGGGGTGTGCGGCCCACTTTCCAAAACCCTTACCCTATTTATGACCAAAATCTGCGATTTTCCGTACCCTATTTATGACCTGACCAAAAATTGGATACCTTATTTATGACCTGGCCTTTAAATAAATACCCTGTTTCAGACCTGCCTTATAATTGTTTCCTAGCTTAGACCAAAGTTATCTGCTTTTATTAGCTAGGTAGGTTACAAGACTGCATGTGCAAAGTTTCTATGAGGGGTGATCTCCACCAATATCCTGTTTCAAATTCTGTTTTGAAGAACATGTATGATATTACTTTTTATCAAATTCTTTGCTAACAAAAATAACCGAAATTGAGCAAACAGAATAGAATTAAATCAACAGAAATTGAGTGAACAAAAGGGAATTTAGAGGATCTCAACAAAACGAAACAGAAATGTCGAAACAGAAATGTCGAAACAGAACACAAATTGACGATGTCTCGATTTTTCTATTGTGTTTTTGCGAAGAACCGAGTGGAACCCGAGTAAGATCCAGTTGAACATTATAATGTATAAACCCAGGGGTAATGGCTCCTGATAAACCCCAATTCCCGCTACCTGCACCCGAATGGTCGAACTCGAACCAACTATTTCACTGAGACTCTTGGGTTTATGTACAAAAGAAAAAAAAATGGTGGCAAGGTTTGCATATGCTTGCAAGTTGAAAGAAATTCTTAAATTTACTACAGCTGGGAATTTAGAAAGAAAGAGTAATCCCGGGGGGAGGACTCGCATATGAAAGGATTTGGGATGCTCGTCGTCTCGCTTAGGGGTGTACGTTTCGGATTTTGGTCTTACTTAGGGTCTTTCGGGGAAAACGCCATCAGATGTAGCCCATATGAAGCCGTGAATGTCTCGTTTAGGGTTTCACGCGAAGAAGTGTAAAAATATATATTTAACAGGTTCTAAATGTGGTCTCTTTTAGGGTCAGAAAAATCCTGGGCGAAGCTCAGATTGGTCTCCTTTAGAGGCTTAATTTAAAAATTTCCGACGAGCATCCCCACTCCTTCATATGCGAAGACACCCCCCCCCCCCCCCCCCCCACCAAGGAGAGTGATATGAAAGATGCCTTTTTCAGCATGTCGCAGGCAAACTCGGGAAACTGTAGATGCTAATTCGCCCAATAGGAGTTGAAACTGTGCAATGATATTGTGGTGAATATTCATTTTTACAATCCTGAGAAAGAAGAAAAGAGGGTTCACATTATTTCCAGGAAAAAGGGGACCGTTAGAGTGGTTGGGCAACAAGTTGCATTTCAGTGAGATTTCTCACAACATTGAGCCAACACTATGGTGCAATATGTACAACATGTTTTATTGACAATTTTTGTCATTTTAGGTATTTACACATCTTCAATTATGACCTCGGCCTTACACCTTACATGATCACGCGTGCGATTGACTCAGTTCGCCGGTCCGTAAAAGTAACATCGTAACACTGCAACACGATTGTTACTCGGTTGCTTGTATTGGCATCTCAGTCCTGGAAGTCCTGTTCGAAAAACCGATTCAGTAATTTAATGTTTACTTAAGTGGGGTTGAAACTGCGTTCGACCAGCCATTATTTTTCCTTCGTGTGATTGAATGGGAACTGTTGACTTGCGACTGTGTTAGTAAGTGACCATTGGATTGGAATTATACAACATGTATGGGCACGGAGCGATTGGGTGGTACGGTGCGTAACGTATGACTGGTACAACTGGGTAGGTAGGGTAGAAGATGCGTGTTCTGATTGGTCCAGGGCTGGGTTCGTTGTTTCTTTCCGTCCTCAGCATCCTCTTCTCTTTCGAGCGTTGGTTGGAGAACCAAATCTGTAGGAAAAACAAAGGCAAATTTCACAATCAGATTTCAGGAAATCCGTAAACTTTGCTAATTGTATCGGAGTTTGTAAGAAAACCATGATTCTTCGTTTGGAAATAAATTTTGCAATTCGAAGCTGACCCAAACGTTGCGTCTCTACCGAGAGTTTCTTCCTTTTAAACAGCTCGTTCCCTTTCTCAGATCTAGACCACCAAAATTTGTATGTGGTCTTTATAGAAAAAGTAAAAGAGCCACTTGATTCGAGACCGAACCTTTATGTATCAGATGGAAAACGACACGGCGAACATTTTTAGAGGCAAACACTCAATATGGTGCTTCAGTACACTTTTTTGACACTGTCATCAGAGTTTATTTTTTAGGTAACCTTTGGGCGCTCTCTAGTTGATCCGGCTTCAATATCTTACCTGTATTTTTGATTCACTGATGTCAAGTCTCTCTGCAAGCTCTTCTCGCGTTAAGGCATCCGGATATTGCGTTTTTTCAAAGGCTTTGTCGAGCTCTTCTATTTGCTCTGCCGTAAACTTAGTTCTGTTGCGCCGTTGGTACATCTTAAGATGGACGTTGCTGTTGTTGGTTCTTGTCGGCAAATCACTCAACACAGGACTGCCGGTCAAGGTGGATCCTGTACACGAGCCTGCAGATGAAAGAAACAAATACGTTTTCCCACCAATCTAAAGTCACGCACAACATAAAAAGAACCATCAAATATAATTCCAACTATAAAATTTATGATATAACCATTTATTGGGAGGCTACTGAACAGTACTATACTATGGTACTGTTTGTTTTATCATACAGTGTGATACGAACTTGCATTTTTGTTTATCTGTGGATCAAATCATGTAGTGTCATCATTCTTTGGAAAGCAACTTAACATGAGGGTACTATGGTGTTGTTTGTTTAGTGCTGTACAGTTTAGTTCTTTTTAATCGATACTTCTGTACTTTTTGGTTCACTTTACAAAGCTGTTTCAGCAGTTTTACTTTTGGATAAATATATATGTAGAAAATCATATATTTCTATTGCGGTTGGAAAAAAAGAAGATGAAGCAGTCATTTTTTTTGTTCAAATTGCAATTGCTCAAAACTGCGTAACTCCTGCAGGATCAAACCTTTTCAACGTTAATTTTGAAAGTTTAAAGGTTTATTAGTTCTTAATCATAGTCCAATATGGATGCGGATATTTTTTTTCCCTGGGCGTGGAAGTCATTCTTCATTGTACTGCCGAATCTGACACTTGACGTGTATACAATATTATTATGTATTATTATTATGTAAACAACCAAATAGTAAATGCAGGTCATCGATCTGTCAATCTATGAAATGCTTCCTTCGCAGGTTTCGATGTTAGTTACAGCATGAATATATCCGACCTCAACCTTTTTTGAAGCATTTTCACTTTGTTTTGGGTGCTACGTGCCATATGGAGGTAGGATAATGCAGGTCTCTAACCCTTTAAATCGACAGAGAACCATCATAAGGAATTTACACACAAAATCAGTGCAACAACTTTAGAAGAGAAAAAGAATTACTCGTAATAAGCGGTGCAGTGTCCAATAGATTATGAAAATATTTATTTATTGTAGATTCTGGAAGGTACTTACCAGAATCACTTTCGGTTTCTGTTGGTGATGTAGATGTTTCCATCTGTTCTTCCTTTCGCAAAATGTTATCAATAGAGAAAGCAGTGAACCCTTTTGGCTTGTTTTCATTCTGCCTGGCTGACTCATTTGGCGCGTCGCTTTCAGATCTCGCTCTTCTGAGCAGGCGGCTGATAACAGTAAGTGGTGGCAAGCTTTCTTTGTTGCATAAGCCATCGGTCACCAAGCGGTCCCTGACTTCCCAAGAAAAAATGGCTGGTGTTTCACGGCGATATTCCTCGATTTTGTTCTTGACCTCGGTGCTGACATCTCGCGATGTTTTTCTCTTTGCACGGCCGGGCTCAAACGATCCAGTCTCGTTGTACTTGGAAAGCAGTTTGCTGATACAGCCGTGTGATATCCTCAGCTGTCTACTGATGTCGCATGGACGGATTCCCAGCTCTGCCATTTCGATGATTCGTTGACGAACTGAGTTCGGTAGCGGTTTGCCGTTGACAAACATACCTCCTAATTGATTCAACTTGCCTGTAGAAAAATTAAACAATGCGGGATGCGAGTTCAACGTTTTATCAAACATAAGCAGTAAGCGCTTTTAAAGTTGTCTGTAATATAACTTTACATGGAAGTTTTTTCAGCGACACGTGAAGGGGATTTTTGTTTAGTTTGAACGTTTCTGAAGTAGTCAGTTCTGAAAATTCGCCGATGGATAATGTTTGTCACGTTTTAGAATCCTGGGTTAAGCTTAAGCAAGGTTATCATAGCAGCAGTACCAGATAATCTTACTTATCAATGCAATTAGAATACCATCCAGGTCGTACGTGTTTAGCAGAGTCGTTCCAACACCGTTAACTTTACAACCTGCCTGACAAAGGTATCACTCAAGATAGATGTGTTGATACGAACCTGATCTTAGATCTTCTTGCATTTTCGCCTTACTCAATTCCTTTAGTCAATTTGGTGATGAGAACCTTTCAGTGCGATTCTCTTTCGTGTTCTCTTTTCTCCGGGTTTGTTTTGGTTTGTTTCCGCAGCGGCTCACTCGCATAATATAGACGATCGTGTCTGGGTGTAGCATAACTTGAGTCCATTTAGTGACGTCAATGCGGGCTATTTCCAGAACCGTTTTGCCAAACATAGAACACGTAACAATAGACGTTACGTTTGCGTGACCTTTCAAGCTTGTCGCTTTTAAATTGCGTTAAAATGCACACGGATGCATGACCAATTGAGGGGCCCCATTGACGTGTTTTGTACTTTCGTAAGCGATTAATTCTCGCGTGACGACCTTTGTCTTAGGTGGAACCCACACAATAGCCTGATCACACAATGAAGTGGGGTTTGCACGTCCGTGGGAACACGTTGTTGAACCTTGTGTATAATGCCATCCCACGCATGACGACAAAACACTGCGACAGTAATAAAGAAATAAGACAGTAAAAGTTTCTCGCATGTACCACAAATCCAATATTTTATTTTCGGAAACTCTTTACTCGTTAGTCGATGCAAATAATGTCGAACTTGCAAAAAATATAAACAGGCAGCTGCTTTCAGCGGTTTAATATTAACACACAAACTAATCTCACACTAAAACACGCGACGCAGTGGGTTTTTAGTCGCCCACAATTAACTACGCCGGCTATGAGAACATCTGTCTCAGGCTTGCATGTGATTATCTCTTCCTTTTCTTAGTTCCTTTTAAATTTTTGTTATCTTTCTCTTTCTTTTCTAAGCTCATAGAAATGCCAAATTCTTACCAGCTGCTAAAACTTGTATTTGCAATGAAAAGCCAGACTGACTTTAAATAAAGTAGTTTTTAGTAGCTATAGTGTTACTAAAATGCCGACATCCAGATTAAAAGTCTTCCTCTGGTAAGGTAAGGAATCGAATACGCAAGAAATGACTCAATTCACAGTCAACTGAATTACTTTTCTCTTCTTCTTTATCTTCTTGTCTCCTCTCTCCATTTATAACCAAGTAGGTCAAACAACAGAATAAGTTAAATTTCATCAGACCAGTTTATTCTGGCTGAAATAGATCAACACAGTCAATTTTTTTCCTCGTCTTGTCTTCTCTGCCGCCTTCTCCTCCCTTATACTACCAAGTAGGTCAAAGAACAGAATCATTTTTATTTCATTCCAGCAATAATGTTTTTTTTTTATTCTGCGCGAAAATGTACCGACAGAAATTCAAAGTCGCCCAGTTGGTTTATAAGTGATGAATGGTGTCACCACAGCATGACTTCCGTAGAGACACG
The DNA here is from genome assembly GCA_949710005.1 of Ricordea florida. NCBI lineage: Eukaryota > Metazoa > Cnidaria > Anthozoa > Corallimorpharia > Ricordeidae > Ricordea > Ricordea florida. The sequence continues at coordinate 30,003,158 of OX453273.1, read as the reverse complement.
AGACTACCAGTGATACTGTTTTATAAAGGGTTGGCACTGAATCACGTATCAGTGTCCTGTTTCAAATTTGAATACCCTCTTAACTTTAAGCTTTTGTGAGACAGCCTCAAAGCCAATTTTTGGGTACTGCAAATGAACAACATCCGATCCTTTCTCAAGGTCAGACGCTGAGGCTTACTCTTAGTAACAAGGAAACGCGTTTAAAAAGAAATGTTATTCCTATGCTGCGTGTGATTAAAGGCCGGACGACTTCCCTCTGTACTCAGGGACCTGTTTCTTGAATTTCCTGATAAATTTACTAGCCAGGAGCCCATTTTTAAGTCAGAGTATATTTGGAAATATTTTTGTATTTCTTAGCGTACAAACCAGTCTAACTGGCGTGATAGTTGACGAAGAATTGTATCGGTTATTAAACCTTACGAACTAACAAATTGCGATCATGGATTAACTATCCGGGCCCATAAGTTACCGGGCTTTTCCAGAAACGGAAAGGAACGCATGTCGGCAACAAACATTTCGGTCTTCAGTTACTGACTCAGAATTTTTGCATTTTCATTTGTCGTGCTTGCTGTTTGAAAACTGTAGAAGGTACAAACATGGGTGTGTCATCATTATACTACAACATCAGATGCTGAAGTGGTGCAATAGGATACTTTTCCATTGCTACAGTATCGTGGCACCCTGACGGAACCACGTAAAGGTACCGAGGAGTATTTTGGGCTAAATCTATGTCTCTCTTCGCCGGACGGAAACACGCATAAAATGCACATAAATAGCCTCTTTAAATTAATCGCGTACTAAGGAAACGGAATTTCCATGCTGGCTGTATTTCTTCTCGCCGAAATATGGGACCCAGTGATGAGCCTGTAAATGATTGCAAAACAACATGGCAAAATTTTTTACCACCGAAATTTCTAATGAGAAAATCCCAGAAACGCTTCTTTTGTAGCTTAAAAGAAAATATTTGTATTTAATACTTAGTTCTATCGGAATCAAGAGTCTAATTAAGTTGCCCCACCCATGTCAGTTTCTCTGACGTTACCGCATGAGCTTATCTGCACTAGTGCGCAACTTTAGACTATGGTCATTTGTTTGTAAGTCAGGTTTGGTACAAAAAAACTCGCTCAATCAACGAATTGGATTTTGGTCGCGTCGTTGTGGCATTTCTCTACTTCTCTCTCTTTTTCTTTTGAATCTTTTCCGTGGATTTCGCTCGAATTTTCATTTTTACAGTACTATGGGTATGGTCCATTGCGTATGGGCAGAGCTGGCGACCAAGAAACGCCAACGCAGTTCACTAGTTCGATAAATTAGCGTTCTCTTTTTTATTTCTGTTGATCCGTCAAAACACCGACCGGATTCGGAAAATGCTGTTTCCGGTTAGCAGGCGATTCTAGTAAGTGATCATGTTGATATAAACAATGGACCTCTTGAAAAGCCGACGTAAGAACGATGCTGTTGATTCAAGCCGGGACAGGTTTCCTTACTGTCTGCCCAACTCGTTAGTTTGAATCTGTTACATCAGTGCAGCAATTTATCGCATCTTTAAAGCTGGCTGTTGAATCTTAGTAGCCTTTGGTAAAAATATTTAATACTTGGCCCAAATGTAACTAGACTTGAAAAAGCGTAAATGTCAGATTTAAAGGGCGCGCTTCATGTACATGCACCCCGGGGGGGGGGGGGGGTACTCTCTTATAAGGGCTTAATGGGGACGTGCGGCCAGCCAGGGTATGTTTTTCGGGATTTTTGTCTTAAACAGGGTATCGAATTTATCATTTTTTGTCTTAATCAGGGCATCGATTTATCAATTTTTGTCTTAAACAGGATATCTTTTCTTGGGCGATAAACAGAACACTTTTACAAGCTGTAAATAGTTTTGTGATTGCCAATGGATTAAATGTGAAAGAGTTTCGATATCTATTATTGTCTTACACAGGGTATGGTTTCGGGTTAAGTGTCTTAAACAGGGTATCAAAAATCGGAATTCTGTCTTAAACAGGGTAGGAAAATCAGCGATATTTGTCTTAAACAGGGTCAGGGTATGAGGGGGCGCGCCGCACCTCCCCACCCAGGGATATATCGAGTACCCTCCCCCCCCGGGCATGCACCACTGACTTGGGTCCAAAACATTTGTTATAATACGGAATAGTTCTAAACTGGGAGTAATAGTTGCAGCCCATCCATAAGAAACGCAGACCAGAGTTCAGTAGTTTTCGAATTTGCTCAGTTGAATTTTCTCAGTTGGATGTAGTGAAGCGTTGTGGTTTTTAATGAAACATTTGCGGTCGATATGCGCGACGAAATGATTTCTCATTCATTTGATCAAACGGTGGCCTTGACCAAAAACCGGAAGCGAGTTGGACGCGTGGGTAGTTTTTACTGAACTTTAACCATATCAGCCTTCTATGATTTGCTAGCATATCTTGTAATACGGTGTAACCTTTGTGATGATACAAATTTCTAACACGTGATATGTATTTCTCAGTTTTTTTTTTTCGCATGGGAAATTTTTGTACTTTAGGAAGGAACGAATTTGTCGTTGTCCATTTCTTGACCACATCAAGGTTTGGCCAAATTTCAAATAAATCTTCATTTTCATCCCTTTTTTGGGCATATCACTAGAGGAAGTTTTGATTTGCTTCGGAAACCAGAACTAAGAAGGTAGTTAACTTTCTGAATATCCCGGCATCGTATTCACTGAGTCAAACTCACGCTAAGAATCCTCAATCCTGAACTCCTTTAAAAGTAGTACATGAAAACATTTTAATGCCATATTATTTCGTATGCGTTTAAAACAAAACAATTCTAATTTTGTTTGCCAGTCGCTGGTGCCTGGTGTTATTCGCCCTGAAAGAAAATCCGACTTTTTTTCCGTGCTTGTCGTTATGTCATTGAACAGCACCAGGAGCGAATCACCTGACAGTACCCTCATTGAGCACAAGCCAGTTGGAGGTCTGAAACTAAAAAAAAAATGCCGTAAATTATTATGTCTATAAATAACTCAGTTCACATGCCGGGTAACGTTTCCTATTTTTGTTTTTCGTCTGTACACAGATTTTGAAGCTAGTATAATTATAGCTAAGTAGATAAAGACTTTCAACTACGTGCATGCTGTGACATTGAAAGATGGAGAATTTTTGTTACATAATGCTGTTGAATTTTGTAACATAAAATCGACTCATCATTTGAACATAGCTGAAGTTATTTTTAGCCGCAAGGCAACGTGCGACCCATTCAAAAACGCTTAACAGCACGTTATTTTTAAAATAAAATCGGCCGGCGTTTTTACGATATGTGCCGATTTTGTTTTTTGACTCGTTGTAGGTTGCCTTAAAATTGCCTCCTTTTAACGCATTTTAACATATTATGATCTCCTGATATCCTGAAACGACTAGAAAAAGAATTAATAGGAAAACGCCTAACAGCGTTTTTGGCGAACCCGCAGTGAGACGGTGGACGATAAAAATAACTAGAAAGACGTTTGGAACCGAGGTATGTGTTTGTTAAAAGTCATGAAATTATAACCACGTTGTTGTATATGTTGCAACAGCACCTTTTGAAAGATTTGCGCGCGCTCGCGAAGAACAAAGCATGGCTGAGTTATAACGGGTTATTCAACACATGCAGGTGATTCTGTGCACGTGTTACATAACAGGCGAGCGCTTTGTTTATCAAAGAAAGGGATCGACGAAATTTTACGCTACATTGACTTTGATCATTTGTCTGTGACGCGTCCGAGACTTGCGTGCCTTTAGCGGCAGATGCTTGGAATGTTTCGTGACCAGACGGCACTTATCGACTCCTCCACGAGGCCTGGCTACTGCAGATGACTAGTTTGGTAGTGGTGGACTGGAGTCTATGAGGTTTTTTTCAATAATTCCGGTCTGTCCATAAACAGCTAACTGGCGCTTCCAAACTCCACTGATGGACCTTGGAGAATGGTGGATTCTAAAATTTCTCTAGAAGGTGTGTATAATTTTTTGGGTTTTTCGCAACATTTGTACGCAGTTTTTGTTTGCCTGTGCGCGCAAAAGGTGGTTATTGCAAGTAACCGGCGTGTATATAACCAGAGCCTTGCTGCTCTGGATCAAGCGTATTGAGATGTGTCGGGAGTCCTTCAACCAGAACGTATACAATCCGATGGACGCAATTTAGCAATTCTACCAAAGTTGACGCTTCGAAGCAGTTACACTGTAGCCTTAAATTTGACGAATTTGACATGGTATCTGCATCTGATATAGTAGTCATGCTTCGTGTACGTGATATCTTGCCCGATAGATTCAGAATAGATTGTCCGTTTGTACGGTAATGATTAAATGCAATTCGGCAGAGTTCGAATGCTTGACCACAATCAGTCCAGACTTTTTGTATGAATTTAAATGGAACAGTTACGTATCATGCAGGGTTAACGGAAAAGTTTAGTCGGTGGAGATGTTTAAGAGCCGAGCAAAAGCCACTCGTAAAATAAACATCCCAATTTCAAGTCCCTGTTGAGAAGACATTTTGTGTGTCTAATTGTTTCCTATAATCAGGTGATGCAAAAATGGCAGAGGCAAAACTTGAATTCGTCAGCAACGATATATTTAATTGACTCCCTCATTTACTCTAGCTTCTACCGACCTGATGAGAGACCATGTTGGTCATTTTCTGACAGACCGTGGGTCAATTGACTGTTCTCTCAAACCTAAGATAATTAAAATAAGTTTCAATCTATTATGCAAGAAGTTTGTAGCATCTAGAACTCTCCGCGGGTATAATGTGGACCGGCCTCATTTTAGTTTAGGGAGTGATCTGTGTTGTTCGATTTTATTTTCTTTAACAAATGTTCAAGGTCATACAGAGCTGAGTGAGGTATTTTATCATTTACTATTTACGGTCCTAACCATTATTTCTGTGGCCACTTGTCGTCAAGTATATCTGTACAGCAGAATTATCTTATTAGTGTTTAACCTTGCAAAGGTGCCTTTTCAGCGAGTAAAACGCGATACCTTTTTTGGTACAAACATGTGTAAACCCATCTTGGCTCTGTCTTATAAATTTCAGTACTGTGGCTGCGGCAATCAAGTGAAATAGCCGGGTGCTGAACAGGAGTGCATTGAGATACGTTTGGTTGAATATAGACTTTCATGTCAGTCCAACCGTCATACAGTGTGACCATTCTTATGGAAAAAGTCTTGTTATAAAGTGAAATTTTGGACGGCTTTTCAGCTTTTAATCACGCGGAGAGTTGGTTTCCTATTAGGCCTGAAAAATAACATCTTATTTAACAGTTGGATGAGACAGTATTCATGTAACATGAACATTTTTAGTGCCCACGCATTGACATTATTGTCTGGTGAGGAACGTTGATTGCTTAGCCCTTTGATTCTTTTTCGGGCTCTTCACTGTTAGCATTTTGGCTAAAATAAAGCAGTTTTCTTAGATTCTCTACAGCTACATATTCAACTTTCATTCTCCATAGCCACCTAACTCTAGGAATGCCAAAGCAGGGTAGAGTTTGACAAAGGTAGACGTGGCTCTTCAATCACTAACCGGTCTGTGTACTACCCCATGGTTTCGTCACATAATCAACAGATGAAACAGCTACAACCACAGCTTACAGTTAAACTGAACCACTCTGCATTATTCTTCAGTCATGCCAATAGTGTTAAACGAATAACCATAAGGGCTTGCTCTTATCCTCATTGTCATAAGAGGGAAGGGTAGAACAACACTCTATTGTAAAGTTAAACAGTCTAAGTAAATAGTCTGCTGTACGGTAGCGTCCGAGAGAATGACAGCACACTGAAGTTAATAGCTAAAACCACAATGTTTAGTCAAACAAACAGTGCCCCCGTTGATTTATCCTTAAATAACTCTGTAGATCGTTGAATATTGCGTGGTTTCATCCCCAGATGAAAGGTTGGCATCGTGTGACAGAAGCTTGACTTTAACTGTAAATGGTTAGGTATGAGATCGCTATTGCGTCCACTAGTTCGATACATTTAACACCAAAAATTGATCGATTTAAAGCGATTTGTTTCTTTAAGTGCGTCAATTGATGGACTAGCTCCTTGGTTGTATGTAAAAGCATTTTAATCACAAAGTTATGCTTTCAGATATTGGCCTTACAAGACATCTATTCACAACAGATACAAAATATGGCACTAAATGATATAGACCTGAACTAGGTAATTATATATATAAGTCAATGGTAATCGAGAACCAGAGTTCAGATTGTTTTAAACTGCCAATAAGTTAAGAGTTAGATTGAGCTGTAATTGAAAAACAAAATGATAGTCCATCAAAGGGCAAGCTTGCCAGGTTTGGGTCGATACTATGTAATCCCCTTTCCTCAAGCTATAGACTCCTAGTTTGAACGATTAAGTGGTTTATGGTTCTTCCCTAAGGAAGGTATCTTTCGAGGAATGGACCCGCTTCCCGATCGCGAGCTTATGTTTAAAGTTATAATTTAATGGTTAGGCCGGCTGTGAGGATATAATGGTCGGATGCGTTGCGTGGGTGATAAGGATATGTGCTAGTGCATTGAAGATCTTATGTAATTGAGCCTGGAGAATTTCTGGAAGATGTATTTTTTGGCACTGCCATAGGTATAATAAGAAAAAGCAAATCGAAGTTCTCCCAATAGGAGTCGAACCTAAGGCCTTCCTATTACTAGTTCAGATGCTCTGTCACTGAGCAAAAGGATACTCGTGGGAGCAAGGCCATTGAACTAATTTTCATGGGACAATCATCCTGCGTACTGCTAGGATTTGATATCCGCATAGTTCAAATAGCCACCTCTTTTAGTTCCAGGACGTCTAAACCAACTTGGAGGTGCCTACATTAATGGGAAACCCATTCCTAGGGAGATTCGACATGAAATCATCGAGCTCACTCGGCGAGGATTTCGCCCTTGTGAAATAAGCCGTCGATTGAGAATCACACATGGATGCATAAGCAAATTGTTGTCGAAATATCAAAAGACAGGCTCCCTGGAGCCAGGAGGGGAAAGTGTCGGGAGACCACGAGTCATCACACCGCACATGGCACAGAGGATAGAACAGTACAAAATTGACCAACCAGGGATATTTTCATGGGAAATACGGGAACGTCTTCTTCAGGAAAACGTTTGCAAAGCAGAAAACCTGCCATCTGTGAGTTCCATAAGTCGACTGATTAAGAATAGAATGAAAACTGAAACGGAGAAGGCAGACAATACGAAATCACGTGGAAACATTTCTTTCATTTCTTCTTCAATGCTTGGCCTCCCATCAAACAAGAGCCCGACCACTATGAAATCTACGTGTTTATCACTTCCAGGTTGGTAAGAAATAACTCTTAGGATATTTAGAAACACGTGGCCACTATCACCACCAATACCTTTAACTTTAACTTTTTAACGTAATTACAGGTTCCCCTTAACTGAAGCTGCATCTTGTCCAGGTGACCTCAACGTCCAGGTTTAATATTACTATAATAAGTCTAACTCGTGCTTGAGGTATGCATTTTTTCCTCAAACGTATGCCAGCTGTTCAGTATTATTACTACAACTAGTCAACCCCGTAACTATACCTGAGCTGTAACCGGCTAAAGTTGGGAAACTGTAGCCAGACATATTATTGAATGAAGATGAAAGTTATTCCCGCAATCAAGGGTTGTTTTCTAGTCCTATATATAGTTGGCATAGAACAATGGCCTCGGATGTTTTAAGATCGAACAAGCGATGAGTTAACTTTAAGGAAATAAACGGAAAGGAAGGTTATCTCCAAACTGAGCGAAGTATTGGAAGACTAAATGTGATATACATCCCGAAAACTGTACAGAGAATCTTTCCTCCTATTGATTGTCTATAGCAAGGTCATTAAGCACTTTTGAAACATTTTTCAACAGAGATTGCTACCATTGTTTCTAAAGCACATGATGTTTCATTTGGTGAGGAACTCCCGTTTCATTTCCAGAGAAGAGGACGAACGAGGTACACTAGCCTTCAAATTCACCAGCTAGAGGAAGCATTCAAAAAGAATGTTTACCCATCCGCAGCGATGAGAGAACAGTTAGCAAAGACGATCTGTGTCAGCGAGGATAGAATTCAGGTATAGCTCAACATTACTCCAAGAATTCGAAAATTGACCATTTCTAGATATATCAACAGCAAAGCCATCATTTCACATTTATGGTGCATGATTTATTCAAGATGCACACATATAAAAGACGCATGAGTTGTAAGAGACACCTTGAAAGGGGAAGTAATGAGGTCATCCCCATGTTGATACCCCTCAAAATAAAACAAGCAAAATAAAGATCAAGAAAAATAAAAAATCAAGACAATGTCAAAGTTAAAAATGGTTAAAAATGATTGAACTCTTTAGTTAAGCAGGTACAGATTGAGCTTGGCTTTAAATGACTGAAGGTTATCAATTTCAACTACGTCCTTTGGGTAGGTCTTTCCAGAGCTTAATTATTCTAATGGAAAGAAGAATATTTATGTAACACTTCTAAAATCTAAGTAGCAATTCTCATCAGTGGGTCTTATCCACTTTGTTATATATCAATTAGTTTCAGATGTTTTTAGACGTTTCTCTGAAATAATCCTCTTTCTCATTTTTTTTTAGATTTGGTTTTCTAATCGGCGCTCCAAGTTAAAGGAAAGACGAAATACTGTACACAACATAGATTATCACAATCAATCCCAAGTGGAAATCAATCGCCGTCGCTATTCTGAAACCCTCATACCGCCTCAACTCCTAGAGCCTGGGCCTTCACGGATATTTTTCCCACCCGGTCATGTTGGTACAAGCGACAAGTCTTGACAGTATGAAATCCTTTTACACAATACTTAAGACGCGTTCTTTTTACACCTGTAGCAAGAGTTTATGACAGTGTTACACCTCATAATTTCCAGTTATTTTTTAACTATCATGATAATTCGTTGCTCCTAAAGAGCTTATTGGTAGGCCAACAGTTTGGGTTCTCATGGATTTCGCATCAACTTGCGTTCAAAAGTACATTTAATCGAGAGATATAATAACTTAGAATATGTTATAATTAACAATTATTCGCCGAAGGCGAAGTGATTCTCGGTGAATATTCACCGAGAATCACTGAGCCTGAGGCGAATAATTGTTTTAGTGTAAATACACAGGTGATTATATCAAAAAAGAAAAGAAAAGCATTTTACAACACCGTGAAAAAAAATTTATTTCATCAAAAGCGCGCGAACGACTGGCAGCCATTTTGTTCGTCGAGGTGATTTTTGGCTGATAATCCAAGATAGCGAACCAATCAGCGCGCGATTTTGTATAATCACCTGAGTATTTATACTAATATGAGTTCAAGTGTCTCAGCGTATCGTGAATAGGACATCGCCAGGTGACTGTCATGGCTCCTACGCCGTGTACCGCAACAAGTGACGTACCATATTGTTTCAACATTGTGTGTAAATTAGGATTGGCGCAGTGTTGAGAGCGCTCGCCTTCCAACAATGTGGCCCGGATTCAAAATTCCCGACCCCGGCGTCATATGTGGGTTGAGTTTGTTGGTCCTCTACTCTGCTCCGAGAGGTTTTTCTTCGGTTACTCCGGTTTTCCACTCTCCACAAAAACCAACACTTCATTAGATTTATTTTGATTTAATTTAATATGACACGGTGTTACAAATTCATCAGGCATAAAATACTATAAAAAATTTAAAAACCTTAAATACATATTGGGTTCGCTAAAATACAATATTAAAATTATTCAATTAAGTATATATGTATATATATATATATATATATATATATATATTCCCTGATGAGTGGGCAACCACGAAACAGGCTTGTAGGGATAAACCTGTAGTTTGTTTGTGTTTTTTTTCTCCCGCAACAACTACTTCGCTCTACGTTCACGTATTGAGCACTGTTTTACGATTAATCAACTTTTACAATTTATATATATATATATATAGGCAATTGTGGAAAACGAGGACGGACAACTTCGAGCGAAAAAAAAAAAATATATATATATATACAGTAAGAAATCTAAAAAAAGTTTAAAAATTTAATAAGTTGCCTTCATCAGTTGATGACCTTCATCAGTTGCAGTGCCTGCAACTGATGAAGGTCATTGACCGAAACGTCTATTTTTATTAAATTTTTAAACTTTTTTTAGATTTCTTACTGTATATATATATATATTTTTTTTTTTCGCTCGAAGTTGTCCGTCCTCGTTTTCCACAATTGCCTACAAATTTCATTACTCGAGGTTTGGACTACGAATCCTTTTGGATCCTTCTGGCGTGTGGCATCCCTGTTGGCTCGAAGCATCATAACTTTTTATATATATATATATATATATATATATACATATAGTTGTTGCGGGACAAAAAACACACAAACAAACTACAGGTTTATCCCTACAAGCCTGTTTCGTGGTTGCCCACTCATCAGGGGATATATATACACTGTTTTACGATTAATCAACTTTTACACTTTATATATACATATATATATGAAAAAGAAAAAATTAAGCCTATTTTCCATGAATGCCGTGCCTTACTTGATATTGTAATAACTGTGTAAAAGTGACTTGAAATTACGTTGGGATTCTGCTTGCCTTAAAGTTTCAGGAGTACTATTCCACAGAACAGCACCACTGTAGCGAAAACTATTACGGAGATAATTTGTGCGTGGCTGTGGAATAGTTAATTTATTTACCGAATCTCGAAAAGTGTAAGACGGTGGTATTAGATCGAGCAATAAATTTCGAGCTTAGATACTCAGGAGCAAGGCCATTAAGGGATTTAAAGACCATTAAGGCTTTCTGGATATCACGCTGAGTACTAAGATTTTTCCAATTTAACTTGTGGAACAGCTGTGATGCATCTGCGTCATAGCTTGAGAAAGTTAGAGCTCGCGCTGCACGATTTTGGAGTTTTTGAAGTTTTTCTGCTAGTTTTATGCCACAGTTTCCCCAAACAACAATGGAATAGTCGAAATGCGGCTGAATCAAGGCTTTGTAGATAAGATGCAATGTTGCTGGGGGAACAAATTGCCTCACCCGTTTAATTGCTGCAATACCAGAGGCAATTTTTTTAGCTACCTTTCGATATGACTGCCCCAGGTAAGGTTTGCATCAATGACTACACCAAGAGATCTCGACGTTGATACCTGATTTACAGGAGTACCATTGATGTTCAGAACGGGAGAGGCAGTTAGGTTGTTTAGCTTTTGTCTCGAGCCGATCAGCACAAACTCAGTCTTTGTCATATTAAGTGTGAGTTTGTTAGCGACTTTCAAACAGGACTGAATGGTATTCACATCCTTATCAGAGTAGGTAAGATGCGTATTATTGGCATACATTCTAGGATAAGAGTTAGTTAAGCAATTTGGTAAGTCGTTTATGTAAAGTGAAAACAATAGAGGACCCAATATAGTCCCTTGGGGGATACCGTATCGGAGAGAGCAGTTTTTGGAAAGCGAACCACTGACAGAACATATTTGAGTTCGGTTTTCTAAGTATGATTTAAACCAAGAGTAAGCATTATCTCAAATGCTGTAGGCACTTAATTTAGACAGTAATATCGTGTGGTCTACTGTATCAAAGGCCTTTTTTAAATCTAGAAATACTACACCATTAACGTTTCCACGATGAAAGTCAAAAGCCCAGCTATCGGTCGCCTCTAGTCGAGCAGTGACCGTAGAGTGGATAGAGCGAAATCCGGATTGACGTTTTGAAATAATGTTATGTTTTGATAGCTACGTGTATACTTGATCGTACATTATTCTTTCGAATACCTTGGCCACCACAGAGATAACAGAAATGGGACGGTAATTGTTCATGTCACTCGAACTTCCCTGTTTGAATAAAGGAGTAACTTTGGCACATTTCCAGTCATCTGGGAATATGCCTGTAGTCAAAGAACAAATAAAGATTTTGCAAATAGAAATGCAAATCAAATCAGCACATTCACGAATAAGTCTCGCAGATATTTCATCGAGACCGGTTGCTTTTGATTTGCTAAGTTTATTCAATAGTGAAAATACTTGACAGCTATTTGTTTGAGTAAAACAGAATATTTGGTCAGTGATACTAAGATATTCAAGATAACTGTTGTCGCCATTAGCTGCTGACGGGATCTCATCAGCAAGTTTCGGGCCAATTGTAGAAAAATATTCATTAAACGTATTTGCCAAGTCGGTAGTTTTGTTTATAGAAACACCGTTTACAAGTAGTTCTTTAATAGAGCGAGTGTCACTTTTGCGAGATGTAAGTTCGTTTCTGCGCTAAACAAAATAGCAAGGAACCAAAATCTAGCTTGGAGACACTTGGCCTGCTCCAAGTACCAGGCAAAAGCTTTATTAAAGAAAGCTGACAGCATCGTTACTTATTTACAAACTTAATGAGTTGTGTCAGGGAGGCCAGGAAAAACCCACATAACCTCCGTGAGGAACGGGAAACCTGGGTGGAGACTAAGACACATACTCGGGCCCTCCACTGGCCGAAAATTACAAACTTAGATGCCCATGCTCTTTGTTACCTCGAGCATCTCAGCCTGAGAACGCTTGGTATAGCGCCTCTTAGTACAGGGATTTTTCCATCGAGCGTGTCTGTCTTTTAACTCAGGATCACTGAGCTTATAGCCCTCGTTCGTGGCCCCCCCTGACTTGAGGCTGTGCAAACACTAATCATCCACGTTCTCCACGAAAGGAGACACGTACTTTCTAAACTCCTCTCGAATAGTCGCGTAACTGATACCGAGCGACTTGTGAAAATGCGCCCCTTTCTTGGTACTAACTATTCTACGCACAACAGGAAAACACGACTCTTTAGTCCCTGGTAACAGCAAGAGGATACGTTCCGTGATTGCTACTGGACATGAAGTCTTACCAGACCTAGCTATTAAAGATGTATGGCGCTCACGAAACTGATCGTTTTTTCTCTGAACAACGAAAAGTGACATACCGACATCACTGATGGATACATCTTTAACCCTGACATATAACAACTCGGAAATGCGAAATAACCCAGCGTAACCTACTAACAATACAAATAAAAACCGAACATCAGCTAAAGAGGCGGAAACAGAATTATATGACTGTGCAACCTTGACCACGGTTTCCAGTGACAGGGGTTCTTTGGGACGAACTGGTCTGGCCAACCTTCTTCTAGCTCCTGCAGCCGAAATAACGGTTGGGTGTAGCGTTGGTGAATCTAAGCCAGCTAACTTGTGGCCCCAACTAATACCGTAGAGCGCTGCGTCGATAACAGACCCCCCATTTCCTTTTTGGACATCACCTTCAGCTAACTCCAACAGGTATAAGGAGATGTGCAGAGGCTGCGCAGGCATGTGAACCACTCCCTGCTTGGACTGAGCCCATCGGCGCCAACGACACCAGCTACAAGAGTACTTGCTTGCAGTACGAGGCGCGTTCGACGCCAGGATCAAATCCAAAAGCTGCGGTACTCGTTCAGGTAACTCGGGATCAGCTAAGCTATGAGCCTCCTTCCATACACCAATGTCATGAATATCTGAGAAGGAAAATAAGCGAATAAATGAATCGGGGAAGGGATGAACCCATCAAACCCTACCGCAACTCCGCCTCCCTATACACCATCCCACCTACAGTATGAGTTCCCCGTACATTTATAGAGGGCAAGTTAAACTTATGGAGAGCAATCACCCGGAATTGACAGGCCCAGAAGAATCTGATATGTACTGCATTGAGTACCAACTTTTTAAAATTCGTCCCAATATCGGAACACCTCGGGATTTAAACTCCAGTCATCTTTATCAATGAACCTGCTGAGCGCATCGGCACGAGCGTTCTCTTCCCGAGGCAACCATTGTGAATCTAGGGAGATATTAAATCCTAAACATAGACTAAATATATCGACCACGATCTTCTGCAGGTGTGGCTTAGGACTGCCCACCTTTTTTTTTTTTTTTTTTTTTTATAAGGATGCGAGAAGCGCCCATGTTGTCTACAAAAACTTTAACTCTCTTGCCTCGTAACTTATCGGCGTATGATTTCAACACGTACAACACGGCCTTAAGCTCGCGGTAAGTGGAACTCGTGTCGACGTCGACGGGCTCAAACATGCCTCGAACCGGCTCGCCATCTAGGATACCCAGGTATCCACCAAATGCAAAGTCGCTAGCATCGATATAAATAGTAGCACTTGCGCAAAATGTCCCCGTGATAGGATAGCCACTAAAGGCATCAATGTGCTGGAGCCAGAATTTCAGCTCCTGAATGAGTGCCTCAGAAAAAGTGAACGATGCGTCCCAAGCGGGCCTAGACTGAATACAAAAATGCATTTGCCTCGTAAAAAGGCGAGCAATCGGGCCGACTGCTAAGGAAAGTGAAACAATGAATCCTGCTAAGCGAGCGACCTCTATATCAGTGGAACGACCTTGTAGAAGTAATGACTCTAAGGATTGCTTTAACTTTGAAAGCTTGTGCTCGGGGATCCGAAACATATGCTGAATAGTGTCTGTTAAGAATCCCAACCACTTTCCTACCTGAATAGGGTCCCAACGTGACTTATGCTTGTTATAAACAAGCCCGGCCGAAGCTAAATCTGAACGCTGTACCACACTGGCGGCACAAGCCGTAACGTAATCACGGTGACCCGAAATTCCGTCATCTAGGTACACGAAACAGTTGTGCGACATAAAACGCCATCGCTTGACCAAAGGACGCAACAATTTAGTGAAACAGAAGCATGCGGTACTCAAACCGAAGGGAAGAACAGTGAAAGTGAAATACCTCACTACTCCGTCAAAGTTCCAGGAGAAACCCAAGAACTGCTGATGCGGCTGAAAAATGTCTACGTGATGGTACCCTGACTTTAAATCCCGAGTGAAGAACCAAAACCCCTTTTCAAAGACCTCGCTCAGAGAGCGTAGGTCCTCGTAACGAAATTTCGGTTTAACCAAACATTTGTTGACCTCGCGTAAGTCTATCACTAACCGAAGCTTCTTGCCCTCGACGACAGAAAGGGGATTGACACAATGCGGTGGCAAGCTATGTTCTTGAATCGAATGACTCTGCAACAACTCCAATATCGCCGACCTGACGAATTCTGGGTTCTTCAAAGCGGAACGATTATTTGCTAAGAAACAGCGGGACGGGAATACTTGAAAAGGTAGAGAATAACCTTGGTGGATGACATCGAGAACAAAAAGAGGAGCATCTAAAGTTCCCTCCCAAAACTTAACAGACTGGACTAAACGATTCTTTACGCTGGACTCGTCAGCTGAATACTCCGCGTCCTTGTAGCGACAATTTACAACAAAATCTGATCGATCATCGCTCGAAATGGACACATCATCAAACTCCGTCTCTAGTCATCGTCGACGCTCAACATTCCTGTTAGTACAACCCGAGGCTAGATGCCCGTATTCCCAGCACTAAAATAAGAATCAAGGGAAAGAAGCTATCAAAACGATGACTTAAACAGGATAAACCCACGAAAAGAAACTGGAAAACTAAACGTTAACCGCCTGGTACGCACGTAGTGGAGCGAGATGACTAACAGAATACATTACAACTGTTATATAGCACATAGAACAATAGCAAACTAATTAGTGTCAAATGCCTAGCAAATACTTCATGCCCATGGAATAACGCGCAGAAATTCATTATCTCCTAAACTAAGTACCGGAGATAATTTCCATTATAGTTTGCCAGGTGCGTCGAGAGTCATTTTTGTGTTCAGTAAATGATTGTTTATAGTAAGATTCCTTTGCGATCTTGATGTTACTGTTGGCTTTGTTGCGAAGTTGTTTAAATTCACCCCAATCCCGTGGGTTCTTTGAATGTATTGCTTTTAACTTCATGATGTCTCGTTCGTGCATACGTTTTTAACTCGTGGATACGCGAAGCGTATTTGCGAGTTTTTGTGGGGACTCCGATATGCAAATTGTCACTCACTCACTCACTCACTCACTCACTCGCTCACTCACTCACTCACTCAGTCCAGAGTAGACATCTTCGTAATTAGTCGGATAGAACTCGGGGGCACCGATATGAAGACGACAATTGTCGTGACCGAAGTCACGGAAGTCTGTTGATGAAAGTTCACGCTGAAAGTGTATCGTACCGTTGCCAGAGTTTGTAATGATTTTGTAGCTTAAGAGGACGATTAGCGAGGCCCTGTTAGGGGTAAATTTCGAAAAGCGACATGGCCTTGAAACGGCGACATAAAGGACCTGAAATGGCGACGAACGACGAGCCGCTCACGGGAAATTACGACAGCGACCTTCGACCTTCCGAAATTGCGACGTGAAAAGGTTTGATACTCAGACGCGCGACATAAAGAACCTCACTAACAGGGCCTCATTAGCGGTCTTACTAAAATCAAAAGGAGTTTAAATGTTTCCAGTTAGGACAATAACCAACTTGGAGACTGAATTTCATGAGCCTTTTACTCGGCCAGGCGCTAAACGTGAACAGATGATAACTATTCGCTTTTTCGACATCGACCGCCATCGACCGCCCCCAAGATTACAAGCAGTATATGAATTTCAGTTGGCTTGAAAGTGATCTGAAGATGAGAAAATCTCTTGCTAATGTAGTAAGCTTTGATGAGAACTCATAGAGCGAAATTAGCACTAACCTGCGATCAGGCGATTTTTTTTTGGTTTTTTGTTTTTTGGGCGGGGGAAAAAAATACGCCTGATACAATTGTTTGTCAATTCGTCTGCATCTAGTCCAGAATCTGGACTTCTTTCTGATTGGTCGTGAAACAATAGACAACATGAACCTTTATTCTGATTGGTTACCTGTAAAGAGGTTTCACATCCGGTCTAAAAATACTCTGAGCAAGACGAATTTTCATCGTGGCGGCGGTAGTGCAAGACAGAGAAAGCGAGTTTGTATCAGCTTTAGATGCGTCTCTCGAGGGTTTTGTGCACAGAACTCTTAAAGAGCAACAAAGGGAGTGTATTCGGCGAATTGTTTGTGAAAAAAAAAGATGTTTTCTCTGTGCTTCCCACGGGATTCGGCAAAAGCGCCATCTATCAGTTGATACCAAAAGTGTTGTCGCATATGGGGCGGACTGCAGATGGCATTAAAACAACTGTTGCTGTATTAAGTCCCTTGGACTATATTCGACCAGGCAGAATTCAATTGAAAAAGCGTTTTCCTCGATTTACTCCCACCTTCTGCTCTCCGGGACGAAGAACCTCTCTGCTTTTTAGAACCGGGAGTTAATTAATAATTCTCACTGTAAAGACGTTTATTTCCACCACCGCTACATTCATCGTCGTTTGTTTCGCTCGCAGAAACGATCTTTGACATAAATCCTTCTTCCAGCTCATGAAACATAGTACAACAATTGAAAATTTTCCTTGCACATTTTTTACACAGTGACGAGTCACTTTCTGAGGTAGAATCAATATCTATTCCGACGCTCTTAACAAGATCGGAGAGGATGACAGTTCCAGTTTTAGAAAAACTTTTCCCGCAAAACTCTTTGTTTTTCGGTGGCTTAAAGAGAGGAACAGTGCCTTCTCCAGATGAAACATTAATCGCACAAAAGTGGCATGTTTTGTTCACCTTCTTAGGAAAACTCATCTTAAACTGCCATACGACACGACGCAAAATAAGCCTGCTTAACTCGCTTCTGCACAGCTCAGACAACGAAACTACTTCCGGTAAATTTTGATTGGTTCACGCTTGTCTGTAGACGTGGCCCACATTCCCGTTGACAGATCCTTTAATTAGGGGGCGGCAGACGAATTGACAAACAATTGTATCAGGCGTATTTTTTTTTTCCCCCCCGCCAAAAAAACCAAAAACCAAAAAAAAATCGCCTGATCGCAGGTTAAATTAGCACTTGAATGAGAACTTATATGAGCGAAATGAGTACTCGTTATTGAACGAAACTACTACTGAAAACAGAATAAATTGACGAATCCATGATGTGAAAGCGAAGAACTTCTGTGGCCAACCTGGATAAGAAACATCGCATGGAGGACGTTTCTACTGATTTAAGTGTTAGTACGAACAGGAATGGAGTTGGAGAAGTATTGGGACGGTCAAGAAGTATGTCAACGCTTACCATTTAATATGGAGGCGCATGCCATGGCGGAGAACCATGAAGATTACAATGTAAGAAAGTCATTAAAGGGTTCGAAAAGAGTAAGTCATGTAGAAAATGTATTAAGCGTTATATTATATACAATACACCACAAGCCGTTACAATGAAAAGTTTTCTGTCTATTGATTTCCGAATTTACCTTGAAGTGAACTAGATTGTGTTGAAGTAGACATGTTGGAAAAATAAGCTTACCTGTTTTGCTTACTGTTGTGTGACTCATCATATTTACATTGTAAAAACAAGAAGTTATAAGGATAAAAACAAAGATGTATTGCTGTATTAATGATGGAAAGTGTGATTTTTTTTAAGTGCAACCCTGAATATATATACCACTGATAACCTAAAATGAGATGGTAATGTAAATAAACTAATTCAACTTGATAAAGGATTGAGAGTCTTAAGGATTTTAAGATCATCACTAACATACTTTGCAAAAATGCAAGAAAGACTTGTTTGGTATGATTCGTCAGCTGGGCTGTCCTACATGGTTTTGTTCATTATCAGCTGCAGAATCAAGGTGGATATTTCTGTTGAATACATTGAATAGACTTGTAGACAACAAAAACTATAATGATGATAAAATTGACAATGTCATGGCAACAAAATTCAGACCTTATTCAGAAGGACCCTGTTACATGTGTTAGAAACTTCGAACTCACAGACAGTGAGCAGCAGGATACCAGAACTACATTTGGTTTCGGTGCCATTTAATCCTGTACCCTTATGTTAAGTTATCAAATTTTTTAACAACTGTATGCTTGCCACCTGCCTTATAACTGATGCCTAGTGTAGTCAAATGATTGGCGCCATGTACTCACTGTATGTTTATTTCAAAAAGCTACTCCGCTCCCTGGTCACTTTAATGTTGTGATTATAGATTATTAAAATTATCTTCAAGTTCATTCAATCACAACTCTGAAAAAACACCTCGTTAATTTTTAAATTATTTCTTTTTTCTCTGTTTTGTAAACATATCCACGAGTTCACCATAGTCCTACTTTGATTTTAACTCTGAAGCAATCCATGGGGATCTTTTTGAACGGACCCGCTTTGTTTTTAGAGGAACATGAGTGTCAAGAACTTAATTTTCCACTCACGCCACATATCATTTGGGTCTTGAAAATTGTCTAAGATATCCCAGTTTTGAGAAGCAATGTCACTGCGAAATTGGTCAATAGTGTCCCCAATTAGTACGTTATTGCTAAATACAGTTGACACTCAAATAAAGTTTATTATTATTATTATTATTATTATTATTATTATTATTATTATTATTATTATTCAGTAACATGTTTTTATTGTCTGGCATTGTTTTACGTCATCTGTGCCGGTACATGGAGTACGAGTCACCATTATTGCTGACGTTGACTGATGTTTAAACTGATGTAGCATCAGCATCATTATGAAGAAAAGGGGGTTAAAAAATCATTTTTGAAATTCTGAATGGCTCACACTCTTTTTCTGGGTTGACTGAGCCTTGTGTATTTTGATCCAGTCGAGTTTTGTCCCTCTGTCAGTTTCTTTTTTGTTGGCTTTACCATGAGAACGAAACTGGCGTAAAAAAAGATGCAGCTTTAGTGTGGCCAGTAAGATGAACTTTACTTGAACTTAATCATTAAGTAAAAGTACTGAACATGGTAAACCTCACTTTTACCATGTTTAGTGCAGTGCAAGCTAAGACACTACGAACCACC
Organism: Ricordea florida; assembly: GCA_949710005.1. Lineage (NCBI taxonomy): Eukaryota > Metazoa > Cnidaria > Anthozoa > Corallimorpharia > Ricordeidae > Ricordea > Ricordea florida. The sequence continues at coordinate 29,983,396 of OX453273.1, read as the reverse complement.
GTATGTGATTCAAGGGTTAATTCTAAGGAGTAATCTTCCAAGCACGAACAGCATCTAGACTCTGGTTAAGTGGCTAAAATAGATTCACGTGGTTTGAATCAATATTTGACTGAGAGATTTAAAGTCGCGAGTTGAAAGAAAGGTTTACATACAGTGATCGGCCCTACTAAAAGGACATGGTTATAGGTTTGAATTGCAATGTTTAGTCCAAGGTTTGAATTTGGCATGTAAAACAAAAGATAGAACTTCAGTGTATGGCTCTTGATTTCACTTTGTGAGTGAAAGATATATATGTTGAATCTTCTGACCTTAGTGAAGTGCAGTGGTAATCCTTATTACTGAAATCTCACCTGAGCATTTGCGATTTTGAGTGAAATGAGTTTACATGCGCTATCATATCAGGGTTATGGACCCCTCCCGATATAAAGTACATATATGTTATTTACCGGGCGGAAGGTCCGTATGGAAAAAAACTGCGCCCGAGGCCGAGGGCCAAGGGCCAAGGGCCGTACTCAAAACCAAGGTAACAGCTTTTTCCTATACTGAACGACGTAGTCCGGTAAATAACGTATTTATTATTTTTTTTTATGTCATTTTTATAGTAAGAAAGGAGATAGGAAATTGCTATGGCGGGGGAAAAAATCCGGCTCGTGGGCCGTATCGCAAAAAGCTGCACCGGTCACGCGAGTGTGATTAGCCAATCAAATTCGAGAACTTAGGATTCCGGCCTGCTCAGATGCTTCAGAAAAATAATTAGGAGGCATAACTTGCGGTCTGTCCTGGATGTGAGTTGAGAAAAAAAGGGTTATAGGTTAGAACCACGTTGCACGAGTGAAGGTTTGACTTTGGGAGTAAGGGGGGTGGAAAATAGAACCACAGCGTATGAATTTTTGCCTCTTGGAGTCATAGGGTTGAAATATTGATACCACATCGTATGACTTAAGATTTGACTTCGGAAGTGAAGGGATTTTAAAAATGTTAGAATCACATTGTATGACTCAAGGTTTGTCTCTAGAAGTGAAAGAGTTAATTTATAGAAACTCATTGTGTGACCTTAATTTTGACTCCTGGAGTGAAAGAGTTAAAAGTTAGAACAATATTGTTTGATTTAATGTTTGACTTCTGAAATTGAAACTAGATTGTATGAAATAATGTTAGAAAAGGCTAGAAAAATATATGCATACAACAAATTAAACTTTGTGTTCGGAAATGAAAAGGCTCCAAGTTGAAACCTCGTTGCATGACTTAACTCTGCAGATAACAAGAACTGAAATGGATGAATCGATGTTTCTCCCGGGAGCAAAAGACATTTTTGCGTTAGGACCTCATTACCTTTTGGACCGGTTTAAAGGAAAGCCACTTTGAATGAATCAAGGTCACCGTAAAAGAGAAAAAAGTACGTACCACTGCAGATGGCTCAAGGTTTGACTCCAAGTTAAAATTTAGAATTATATTAGCTACATCAAAAAGCCCGCGTCTTTTTTTCTTAGTCAGCGTCCATTGCTACGAGTGAAATCTCATGTCTTATTTTCGGGCAGTTTCTTTCACATTCGATTCAACAGTCAACAGTAACGATTATGAGATTCCCATTCAACTTGTAATTGTTTTTAGTTGGAAGATATTTCGTTTTCCTGCCATTCATTTTTCAGCTCCTAGCTTGCTTGATTGCACCTGTAGGACTACCACGAGTTTGTAAGTAAGTTCACTCTTAAATAACGTTCTTGAAAAGTATGGCACTGCATGGTTAGATCCTGTTAAGTTTGATTAGAAATGCTTGTTCAATCACACTTACTTGGATTCAAAACTGGTTTGCAAAGTTTAAAATGAAGAAGGAACGTTGCAAACAGATGATAAACTTGCAAGGAACCTCTATTGGGTGACACGAGGCCCGATATGACTGGGTCGCAGTTTGTAGCTTAAAGCTCAGTCGGGGATCACAAGATCAAGTCCAACTGTTTCGAAGAAACATTAAACCAGGCGAAGGGTTGTAATAATGATTTACGCTTCAATTCGTTACTCCTTTGCGAATGAGTGTACATTGATTGTTCTCTGAACAATTAAATATTAACCTTTTGGCTGACCTAGATATCGTATCATTCTTAATCGTGTTATCCCATGCCATATTTCCTTTACACAGAGGGAAGGTATGAGTTGGAGTGTTTCATCACAGATAGGACATTGTTGTCTCTTCCAAATTTTGAATCCGAAATGCAAAGCAGTTGGCCTTTCAAAAGCAACAGTCGGGAGAACCTTCTTCACGAGTGCTTGTTAGACTAGCTACTGTTAAAGAGTATGTAGTGGGAAAAATTATTCGAGAAGATCTTGGTTGTAAAGGTTGTGATGGAAAGAGCGCTTCTGAGAAGCGTCTGCGGGTACATGCTAAGGGATGTTGAGTTTTGAGCTCCAAACCGTCCACGGTGTTCTAACCCCTGAGACTTTCCTAACGAGGGAGATCAGTCAGGCGAATAATGGGCACGAAGTGTAGTTTTCAAGTCCCAAATGTGGATACAGTATAGACATTATTCAGAAACCTTTGCAACTCTGCTTTACTGTAATGCACTGTGCTGTACTATGATACCGTTTGTCGTACAATGCAATTGGGCTCTATCTTTTTCATCTGTGGACAAAACTATGCAATGTGACCATTCTTTAGAATACATACAGTACTGTGGTCCTGTTTGGTTTACTCTACAGAGGTTCTAACTTTTTCAAATGTGGATCAAACCCTTCAATATAACGATTCTTTGCCCAGCGACTGAGCAGCACTGTACACGGAACTGTTTTACTCTACAGTTTGGTTCTAATTTTTTTCATCTGTGGATGAGACCATTAAGTTTGAAGTTTGTTTAGAAATTAAATTCTATTGACTGAACGGCACATAACTATGATGCCCGTCACGAGATGCAAGCGATCGCTAAAATGCGGCAGAAAACCAAAACATGACATTATTATGGTGATCATGATCGCCGTTTGATCAATTTTTCTAGCAGTAGAGATCGATAACGTGTCGCCTCATTTCTGTGAGGCTTCTATGATACCGTCCCTTGTCTTATCTTATCTTGAGAGCAGCAATTTCAAAACAATTCTAACGATGAGAGCTCTTTAGTTAACGCATGGTGTACATCGTTATGGTACACTGAAAGTACACAAATCACTTTAAAATAAACCATTTAAACCATGGGCTGGGTATATTATACGTATAAAACTGTCACGTAGCAATGAGAGCCTAAAGTAGAAAAAGAGCAGTGAAAGAAAATATGAGAGATATGGTCTCAGTAGTCTGATGACAGAAGGAACAGTTGGGGTCAGAAATATAGCCTATCTTACAAAGTACTTCATAGGTGTATAGAATAGAATTCAGTACTTTATACTGAAAAGAACGTACATAAGGTTCATTTGCAACTCTCAGCGGCATCACAAATGCCTCCGAAAGTTGCTTATCCTCTAAATTGAATTCTTCTCTCAACTTGGCCCATTTATTTGGTTTTTTGTAATTTTGCTTTATAAGAAGATGAGAATAATCACGACACTTAAGTTTTCTAAGTCAAGGACATTCTCGAAGTTGGGCACATGAACACGCAGTTTCAGTGGAACTGATTGCCTTAGACCTGTCCATACTAAGAAATTAGAGTTCTTTAGTCCTGCATCCCTGACAAATCATACTTTTAAATTCTTCTATGATTTCATGCGGAGTACATATCATCGAACTAGAGTAGATCATTTTTGGAAATAAAAGTGTTTTAATAATATTTACTTTCCGGTAAATTGATAATCCTCTTGACCTCCATAAATTTATTGTGTTTTTAATTTTTTTCAACCTCTGTTTAAAGTTTTTTTCTATTAATATTTGTTCATCATGTGTAATATGTATTCCTAAAAATTTGACACATGTTTTACACTTGACCCCTAGTGGTTCATTTTCACAACTCTGGAGTGACCCAATCCACATTGCTTCTGTTTTCGTTACATTTAATTTAAGTCCAGATGCCTTCTCAAAAAGTTCAAGCAAATCAAACAAGGCTCGCGCTGAGTCCAAGTCTGATAGGACAGCAGTTGTGTCATCGGCAAATTGCAACAATTTAGTTTCTAAACCAGCTATAGTTATTCCTTTAATATTTTCTTGATTTCGTATAGCAATCGCTAGAATTTCAACTGCCATGACAAAGAGGTATGGCGAGAGGGGGTCTCCTTGCCTTACTCCACGTTTTATATGGAAGTAGGTAGAGCATAAGCCGTTGTTTATAACGCAACTTTGAACGTCGTTGTAGAAGATATGAACCCATCTTCTAAAATCTGGTCCAAAATTAAATTTTTCTAAACATTTTTCAAGGAAGTCCCATTCTAAGCTATCGAAGGCTTTTTCAAAGTCAAATAATAAAAGACCAGGTAGTTTCTTAACTTTCGTATATTCCATTATATCCAGAATTGAACGTATATTATCGCTAATATTTCTGAATGGAATATATCCTGATTGATTATGGTGAATTAATCTAGGTAAGAGGCGCTTCATTCTTTCGGCGATAACTCTTGAAGCTATCTTCGCATCGACGTTCTTTTTCTACTTCCTTTTGGAATGCGATAAGTGAAAAAATTTTAAATTAACTTAATAGTTGCGGTTGCCTCTCTTTAGAATATCACGAGATTATTTTAGGACTTTTAACGGGGGAGATGTATCTGCTAAACTATATAATCATTTTAGGAAAAACGTATTAGTGGACTTGCCGGTGTAAAGAAACGAAACCTTCTTTCAGCCATTTTGAAAGAATTTTATTAAATAAATATCAAACCGAAAAGTAAATCGAACGACATCAATCTTTTTAGGAAAAAATGGAGAATTTTTGAGGAATCGTTTCTTTCAAACACTTAGAAAGAAAAACGTTGAAGTATTATAAGAGTATCAGTAGTATAAGTAAGAGTAAGTATAGTGTAAATGTTATTACAACATCAGAAATGTAAATAAAAAATATGTACATTTCTTTCAATAAAAAAATGAGAGCCTAAAATTTCGTCATACGGGGAGGTATTTACAGCGCATATCTACCATACTGAATAAACATTCAAGAACCAAAACTGAATATACATGATATGTTTTCTAGGGTTTAAAATGAACTTTGTTGAATCTGGTAAAGCTATAAACGTTGATTTTTTTCTTTATTTTGAGAGCAATTTGCTCATGCAGCCATGTGTAATTCGCAACCTGCGACTGATCTCGCTTGGACGAACTCCATTTTGAGCTAATGCAACAATGTCTTGGCAAAGCCCTTTGGAAATGGATTTTCCATTGATGTAGGCACCTCCAAAATTGTTTACATGTCCTGGACCTTCAACATAAAACACTTCATTGGATGATATGCACAAGAAAAGGCATAATAAATGTGCACGAGATTATAATCCTGTTTGTTGGTGGCTATTATATATTATATAGAATGTATACTTATTATATAGAATTGAGTGGTATACCGAGTGGTAGCAAATTGATAAAAATGATATCACCCATGCGTTGATATAAATTCCATCAGCACATATGCGTTATAACCAACAAGATTGTGTTTTTATCGATTTCCTACCCCTCAGTTCTCGGTTATACCACTAAATTTCATATAATAAAAAGAAAATCACATGGTCGCTGGGAGATACGAAAATTCCTCTCTTGTCATGTTGAAAAATATTTCACTCATTTTCAACTCTTCAAGAGAAATTTTATATCTCCGCTTGGCCGTTTCGTTTTTCGCATGTTCCCCCAAATCCCTCGCAAAAAAATGAACGGTCCCTGAGGACGGGCTTTTATCGCTTCATATTGCAACAGTTTACCCTCCAGAAAGAGAGCCAAACATTCCCAAAAGCGCACAGCAAGGGCGTAAAGGCTTAATGCCGTAGGTTTCAAACCACAATTCATGCTGCTCGCGTAAGAACAAACTGAAACATTAATTGTATTACTCCATTCTTGACCCTCAGATCCTCGGTGGCGCGGGCGCCATTTTGTCTCCGCTCGAAGCGTTTCCACCTTTTCGCGCTCAAAGAATCGGAAAGAAAGGACTGCTCACAGTCTAACTAGGAAGGGAAGTGGCCAGCGGCCTACACGTATAGCTCTGACCTCTCAAACCACAGAATGAAACTTGTTCAACGCAAGACGCGGAGTATCCGGCAGCGAATCGGACCTGGTTTGTTTCTAGTTAACAACAACAACAACGAATGCTTTATTTGCATGACCATAAATGAGTTACAGTATTGCAGAAGCTATTAGTCTAGATTTAAGAACTGATGCAACTAATTATCACGTGCAAAACATTACAAAACGTTACAGTTCTCATTCATTCATTCATTGATATTAATTTGGTTCTTAATTCAAAGCATTGCGAGATAAATGAAACTAATTGGCAGATAATCAGAGGAATTCATAAGAAGAGATATTAAGGTATCGTGTGAAAGTGATTTGAAGTCAGGTATTTTACTTTCTAGTTTGGAGAAAAATGTGTCTCTGGTCTGAGAATAAGCCTTACAGTCTAGTAAGAAATGATTTTCATCTTCAATTTTGTTACCTGTACAAAAGTAACATATCCTTTCATCGCGAGGGATTTTTTCGTATCTAGTTTAACCCATGACTACCGCACACTCCCTAACAATTAAGTATTCAAATATATGGTCTTTCATATATTCACTTGCAATTAAGTATTCAGCTGTAAGGCGAACGGTTCACCCTTGTAGAACATGAGGAGAAAAGTACGGACGTGTCATCGATTTCCTCGCCATCTTAAGATCATGGCTAAACATTTGTAAACAGTTTTAAATATTTGTGTTTCAATCAATCTAATTTTATGTAGACAATAGCGGCACATTCTTTATAAAAAAATTACTTTATTAAAACACAAAGTGAATAGTAAATTGATTCTTTGTAAGTTTGTTCATTTGTGAACGCACTGGGAAGAATCATGTTTAGTCTTTTCAATAACTGAAAATTAACTTATGCAACCTGGATCTACTTTTTATTAACTTGGTAAGTAATTTTCTAAGTTGAAGCGATATTCACAAGACTTTTCCAGTTGCGACTGTTACTTTACAAGTACGCATATTGTATTGTTTGTTAAATGTTCTCGGGAGAACACTTTGCCCGTCTTTGATAAAGTAGTAGTATTTTTGTTTTGTTGACATTAATATTGCATTGCTCTTCGTTGCGTCAGCGTGCTTTTCTGTCAACACCGATTCCTGATTAACTTCACAGATGTACCACTGTGTTTTGACGCAAGTATTCTACGCGAGACAGATTTCGTCCACCATTTTACAAACCTTGCAGTAAAAGCGAAGACACCATCCCTTATGTTGACACCTTGAAGTCTCCGTCAGCACAATGGCCAGCGAACCCACCGCTTCAGTGGACGACATCATAGACTAGCTGGCCGAGAATGAAAGAATCTCGTAACTAGTACTCACCGTAAGATCCGACACAGCTGTTAATTTACTCGTCACGAATCGTCAAATTTACGAGTGCTTGCGACAATCAGCTCCATTGTCTCGTTGAATTTGGCCAACCATTTTCGACAATCATTTTGATTACTTACTTCATATCCCTTTGTTTTCTTTGCTCTCCGAGTTTCAAACCTTCCGAAGAACACGGGATCTTACCCAGTGTTGGATAGGCAGACAACGCGATAATTGCGCACTATTTGTTTGAGTCAAGGGTATAATGGTCACTCCCACGCGTCCCCCATTCACCAAAGTTTTGTCATATATTGTGCATTCTATCACTAACAGGAAGGACTCGAAGGTTAACGGTTACAGGATCATTTTTAGTATATTCAATATTTTAGTGCCAAAATGATATTTTATCATTTTATGCACGACCCCACAAGCTATGTATCTTTACTTAAATATCATCCATCCATCTATCCATTCATCCACTAAAACAAAAGCAACTTAGGAGCATATATACTTACAAGATATGAAAACACCAAAACACCCGTTTTAACAATTCACTTTTGAGGTTGTCATCAGTTTAGGGACCGTTCATATTTTTATGAGGGAGGGGAGGCTGGTGTGATTCGGGAAGCAACATTTAAAAAGATGATGACCCCCTCAACATACCAATCAAAAGAAAGAAGTCAATTTCGGATGAAACGGCATTATGACATAAAAGTATTGCTAAAATATTTCACGTGATCCCCCTTTTCCCTGATTTTTTTCGCATGACCCCCCCCCCCCACCTCAAACCCCAACAGCCCCCTCGAAAAAAACGAACAGTGGTAAAAAACGAAGTCCCTTAATTAGTACAAGCTCTGAATTTTTGATCCAAGATGTTGGATGTTTAAAGTATTTTCACCTAGAAGTGAACTGGCCATCAATCGCAGCCAAACAAGTGATCTATCTTCCAGACAGACGGACCTTGACCATTACAGTTAATAAGAGTTGTATTGTAGTCATGTTTAAGGAACGTTTCCCTTCAATTGAACATTTTTCTAAACGCGTTTTCGTAAAAAGGGGCATAAATTTCTCCTTATGTTTGGGCTGAAATAGTCATGAATTTAATAAAGAAATGGCTTCGCTTCGTACTACTCTAACGCTTAGCAACCTCCCTCTGCACAATACCTCGACAGATGCACGCTGCCCATGAACCATTTCTTTTATAATACTAGTGGTAACCACAGGTTAGAAAGTGCGGACCTAGATGCACTTAAGGGAAGGTACTGGAACGAGAGCGTATAATTTTAGATTACAAAATGTACATTCGTGTGGACGTTTTTTGGGAAGTTTGCATTGAGTTGTAGTAGATCAGCTCCGTAAATCGAAACATGTGAAACAGCTCCTTCAAGTGAAAGTGGTTTACCAGAAAAATTAAGCGTCCAAAAACTGAACAGTATAAAATATAACGCAACTCACTTTATCTTCACGGCAATATGAATTTAAATAGATCGTGAAAAATCTTCACAATCACAGCAAATCGTCTCAAAAGCAACACCTATAAAAGAACTTCTCCAAAACGTAACGTTTGCAGTTTTCCATGCCTCGATTTTATGTGACAAACTGTTGAGATTGACTCATTTTTCGCATTGTGAGATTGACTCATTTTTCGCATTCTTATCGTTCTTGGAGAACGGATTTTTCTCTTCCGGTGTTACGGAAAACTGTCGTGATTGACACATTATTTGCATTCCGATCGTTCTTAGTGAAAGAACAAAATTTTAAACTTCCGCTTTGTGCTTGCCTGTTATTAACGTGGCGCGCACTTGTAAAACGCAATCCGCTGGTCACTGTCAAGATTAGGGTTGCGGGCCTCTCTTGGACCCGCAATAAACTTCACTTTCAGGCAAGAAAGTATGACATCATTTCTGTTGTATCGAAGCATTTAAATGACGCTTGATAGATTGGCGAAAACCAAGTAAGCTGCATTTGCTATCGTTATTCCCCTTCTCGCTTTCCAGCTTTCTCGAAGAGGTTTTACCAGGGAAATTACACAAAACACTACCACGATGAAACGTCGACCAAGGAACGACCAAACAGTGGTGCAAATGAGCGACACAATAAAACTGCATGTGCAAAATAAGCTCCTTACTGAGGTTGCTTCATTGGTATATACTAAAACAATTATTTTCTGCAATCCCGCAGTTCGGTAAATATTTTGCCACTATTTACCTCGATTTCTGAGGTAAATACTGGCAAAAAAAAAAATGAAAGCTCCTGTTTTGTTTCAAGTCATTTGTTGTCGGTGTTCAGTGGTTGTTTTTAGTCGCTTATTTATGGCGACTGTTGCACTTTGGTCCTTGCCCTTCCGACTGCACATTTCTTTAATATTTTTATTGCCAAAATATATCCACTACTACTGCTGAATTAATCTTCAATACCTTTAATAATCACTGTTAAAATAGATTGGTTGGTTGCTTAATTTAATTTGTCATTTTAGAGTGTCTTTCAAACACATTCTTTCACAAATCTTACCGTTCTAGTAGAGCTAGCCAACTACCACATTAATTCTATCTGCGCCAAAGCCAACAAATTGTTAGGCCTGATTAAGGGAACATTTTGTTATTCAAACAAGTCTGGTATCGCAGTAGCTTTCAAGACATTGGTTTGACCGATCCTTGAGTACGCCTGCCCTGCTTGGAATCCGCACCAAGTAAAACACGTCAAGTCAATTGAATCTATTGAACGACGAGCAACCCGCTTATTATGGGGCTCCGACATTGATTATCATGAAAGACTCTTAACCATAGGGTGGGGTTCTCTCGAACTGAGAAGAAAATACCTTAGTTTGACTCAAGTGTATAAGATAATTTTTGGTTTCTGGGACATTAATAGTCGCCGCTATTTTGATTTAATTGAAAGATGACAATCGCATTTGATCTAACCATGATTGTAAGATCAGGCCAAAACCCGTCCGCACTAATTATTTTAAATTCTCTTTCTTTAATTGTTATATTAGTGACTGGAACTCTTTACCTGCACATGCGATGTCCTCACCTAGTCTTCAGTCTTTTGAATTTTCATTGCTCCAACTTGTACGCTCTCAAATTATGTAATTATCCTTACTAGTCCCAATGTTTATTCATTTGCATGTGCGTCTGCGCGCGCGTTGGCGTTGCACGCCTGTGTGAGTGTGAGTGTGTGAGGAGGGTAGTCTTAGAAAGGGAATTGAGTTGTCCCCTGCTATCATCCTGCCACCCTCTTTTCTTGTACTGGTTGGCAAATTATTAAATAAATAAATAAATAATAAATAAATCTAACTCTGGTAGATTTGCGAGTCGTGGTTTGTTGTGCAAAACTAATTTTCTGTTTCATCTTTCTCATCCATTGAACAGTGTCTTATCCATGTAAAAGGTTTCTCTTTGCGACTCTAGCCGGAATGAATTGAAGTAATGCTTTTGCGGATTGACGTCAACCGCGTGCTCCATCCGGATAATTGTTCATGCTAAATTAGCCAATCAGAGCGCATAATTTCACTTATCTATATTACAATAACGTTAGTTTAATGTTAGTGTTAATCCTATGATCCAGAACAGAGTCCCGTTTCTCCAAGGTCCCGACAATTTTACGGGCCCAGAGCTGTGGTTATTTTTAGAACTCATATTTCCCGCGAACACGTTTCGCACGATCCATCGCTATCATCCGCCATTATAAAGCGACAGTAGAAATTCGCATCAGAAATTAACATGTACGTAGCACAATTTGATTGGTCGTTTTAATAATGTATTTGTTTTCTTTGCCTCGAAATAGAAGTTAAAAATAGCATCATCTAGTCATCTACTACTGTGCTGGGGAAAAGGGCTAATATGGGAGAGGAATACTCCTGGGGATGGGCTCCTGTTCATAGACAGTAAAAACGCTAGGCTTACAACGTAACCTCGCCTTTGAAATTAAGTCACCTGAAAAATATTTGAGACTTGGGGGTAGGGATTGTTGGAGGGGGGGGGGGTGGATTTGAAAAATTGTGGCTACACCCATGCTGCCTTAGCCTTGGAACAAAACAAAATTTTAATTCCAGTTGTAAACATTGCGATCATAAAATAGCTTACCGAACCCGATAACAGTCATCGGGCCTCTCGAGAAACGGGCTCCGGAAATACATCATAAATCAATACATGCACGAATGCGCTAAAGTTGGTTTTTGGGCAGTTGAATTAAGATTACGTTCACACTGTAGAGCACTGTACCGGTACAGTTTGGATCCGTGCACATGCACACTCAGTGCAAACAGTTTGCCCATTTTCATGTGTTTACACTATACTGGTCCACAACCCCAAAAACACAACGGTTAGGTCTTTTCGCCATTTTAATTCATCTGCAGAAAGCATTAAACTTTTAAAATGGCCTCCCGGTACGAAAACGGAGCCAAACTTAGTGATATAAACTGTTCGTGCTGTACCGGTACAAACTGAGACCGTTATATATCTACTTCTGGAGCAGGTATAAAACTTGCACGGATAGGCGATACAAAACCTGTCCGGATAGCTGCTACAGTGTGAACGGAATATTCGCTGGGCTTCTGGGAAATCCTTGCCAAGTTAGTTTTGGTCCTAGAAAAAAAAAAGAAAAAATAGGAGGGCGTTAATTTACAGTTTGTTTCCGAGAAAGGTCACCGAGGTTGCTTCAGTGGTATATTTCAAAACAGTTATTTTTGAAATCGAGATGAATAGTGGCATTAGAAATCCTTCCAATATTCTCCTCGATTTCAGAGAATAATGTTTAAATAATCGCACGAAGACAAGAACAGGCCAAAGGGGCAATGTCATAAAATTCTAGCGACATTTACTCTCTTAGTCAACGTAATGATGCGATCTACGTCGTTTTAAAGCAACTTGAGGCGGGAGCAGGCAGATTTTACTCTCTTATCTTTCTTCTCTTATCTGTGTCGTTAGTAATGGTAATAGGACTGAGTGGAGTCCAACTCGGTCTGTAATCATACGAGTGATAAACAAAATCGGGCGACCGCGCAGCGGGAGTTCGATTTGTTTATCACGAGTATGATTACAGACCGAATTGGACGGCACGAAGTGTTATTACCAATTAATCAAAAAATTACAATCTACGAGAAAAGAAGAAGAGTCAAATGCAAGTTATGAAAGAAAATATTGCCTTTGTTCAAGGGAAAAAAGTTCTCCATTTTGAAGAAAGCTCCAACTTGGGAGTCTGTAACTGTTTCTATGGTGATTAAAATCAAGGTTGTGATCGGCTTATTTAAACTACAACTTTGCATGTGATTGGCTTATTGAACTGTCCGATAGCAACTTGGCAAGTGAATTAGCTAATGGAAAATAGGACTTTTCTAAACCAATCACGATCGAGGAAATTGTAATTTTTTTTGTCTACTGCGCTTGCACAGATAGACACTAAACCAAAATTTGAAAAATGTTTTGTTAACAAATCGATAAGCAATAGGTAATCGATAAATGATCAGTGATGCCGACGAGTTGTGAAAACCGTGAATGGGTGACGTCATAATCACACCGCCAATGAACAGCACCATTGTTTCTTCAGCTCGAGCAGAAATTTTAAGTTCGGGTTATTTTTAAATTTGTCATGTTTTAATAACGGTTCTTGTCCTCAATTCGTCTCCGCTGAAAATCGTGCCTATTGTATGAATGTTTGACTGGTTGTGCAATCCAAAAGTGAGGAAATGCCGCAAATTTGCATCACAAATATTTTAACCAGTTTACTTCCCAAAAAGATGTTTGCCAATTGAGGTAGATAACTTGCGTTCGAGTTATCTTTTTTGGTACTCTCCCTTAATGAATGTTCGATTTTCTGTAAGCATGGCACAATCTTTAAGATGACTGAAAGCTTGCCGAATGTGTGAAATATTTGTGTCGTGGGAAAACGATGTCCCCGAAATTGAACGGGACAAAAAGCGACTTATTGCGAGTTTACACCGCACCTATGTGAATGTCATACTTTTTAAGGAGTCTGAAGTCTGATTACTGTCGACTCGGCTTTCTTTAAGCAAACATCTTTTTTATCTTTATGTCACGAACATCTCTGCTGTGAGAAATGGCGTTGTATGTGCGAAACAATTGCATCACACAGATGCTAATAAGCATGGTTAAAGAACAACAATAAGGAAAAGAGAAAGACGCTACAAACCTAAGAAACGTACATGTAGGAATCGGAAACCATCTAGATTTTGAAGTTTATGAAGGAACGAACTGTTCGAATAAGAGTAAAATCAACTCTCACAAATATGACTCCACCTTCATCCAGACTAAGAAGTATAGCAGCTCATTATAAAACTTGGTATATGATACATGAGCACAGAAGCGATTGTTTCTTCAGCAAATTTTATCGTGGGGGTCTTAATAACAAGGCCTCATTGAGCAATACAGTTATACAAGTTATAGCGGGGCTCCCGCGCGCGAAGCGCGCGTGGAGCAGAGCCCCATACTCATGGAATATGGTCAACCTCTTTTCTTTTGGTTGTCACGTGACTGACCGAGCGTCCGTACGTACGTACGTACGTCCGTACGTACGTCCGTACGCGTCTACAGATTGTACGGGTAGGGTAGGGGAGACTATCAAAAGGAAGGGAGGGGTATCTCAGGCTTGTCTTGGCAAATCCACATCTTTTATATTGGACATTCACAATATGGTCAATTGACAGCTGTCAAAACGGGATAGCCACTGACCAGCATCACATGACCATATTGTGGGCTCATGTGTCAACTCATCGAGGTGACGTGATTTATTTGGAAGCTGTTCTGGTAGCCTTCATATTTTTGGCGGGAAATTGCGTTAACGACTGAAAAAGAAATTTTCAGTTCATTGTCTTTTTGAGACACAATATTACTACTCTACACTGTTAAAGTTTTACTAAAGGATAAACGAAACAATTTATATTGTTATGTCAACAAACAATAGCAGAGAAAATATAATTTGCAGAACACAGGGTTCAGGTGAAGAGCAACGGGAAAGAGAGCAAGAATTAACTGAGGAAGAATGAGCGAAGTAGATCGCCAAAGAAGGCGCGCTCGGGAAAGAGAAAGGAGACGAAATTATAGCGAAGAACGCCGACAAGCAGAAAGAGTCCGGGCTCGAGAAAATAGACAAAATGTTAACGAAGAACGCCGAGAAGCGGAAAGATTCCGTGCTGTGGAAAACAGACAAAATTTTAGCGAAGAAAGCCGAGAAGCGGAAAGATTCCGTGCTGTGGAAAACAGACAAAATTGTAGCGAAGAAAGCCGAGAAGCGGAAAGACTCCGTGCTGTGGAAAACAGACAAAATTGTAGCGAAGAAAGCCGAGAAGCGGAAAGACTCCGTGCTGTGGAAAACAGACAAAATTGTAGCGAAGAAAGCCGAGAAGTGGAAAGACTCCGTGCTATGGACCACAAATTTGCATAAGTTTTGTCTGCATAATATTTGCTCACTGATGCGTGACTCAGCACTCGCACTTTCCACTTTCCCTTAAATTAAACTTGACACTTGACTTGGAAAACCGACTTCTAAACAAACCTTCTTCAGAAAAATGATCTTCTGAATGCACTACTTTTGAATGAGAAGCAAACTGATGAAAGATTTCAAATTTTTATGTCCTTTAATCATATAAACATCTCCCCTGTCGACGGCTAAGAAATACTCCCGCGGGAATTTTCTCTTGGTAGCGCTTTCACTGGCAGCTTTTCGCGTTGTCGACGTTGTCATTTAGTGTGTCGATTAAGAACTTTGGTTTCAACGCCGTTGTTTTCGTAAAAAAATGTTCTTCTAAATTGTAAAATGTCTCAAATGTATGTTAGTCATTCACGTGTTGCGTTGGACCAGGTCTACTTATAGTTCACACTTTTACGGTTATTTATTTCTTTTGTTTAAGTAACTACAGCTGATTGTAGTGAATAAATGAAGGCAGTAATTTTTTAAACTTACAATATAATTAAGAAAAGAATAATTAATAATTATTTTTTCATTCTCGTGAAAAATGTTTTTCGGGCTGGTAGATGTTGGTTACAGCTTGCCCGAAGGGCAATCTGTAAAATTAATTTTCTTTGCACCCTGCTTGGAGTAAACATTTATTTTACCGAGGTGTTCGTTTTAACACGAAAATGACAAGAGTTGTGTCCTACATTTCCCAGTAGCGTGTACAAATCTTTTAAATACATTTACGCAAATAGAATGGTTAATTTCATCAGGAATAGAATACAGTACATTGATAATTTGTGTTTTTTGTAGAATATACTCCATGACTTTGTAGGTAGAAAGACCGTACTTATGGCAGACGAAAGTTTAGACAAAAATCATAGCAAGTTAACCGACCTCGACACTTAACTATAGTTAAAAACGTTTGTGAATTCCTTCGCAATATTTTAGAATGCTTTTACAGTTTAAAGTGAAATGAAAGTACTAACGGGAGCCCCGCTTTTAGGCTTGGCTAAATCTATATATTAGAATTTAACAACAAAAACCGAATCCGCAATATTTCATTTGATCAGATTTGTTCCTCGTAACTCAAAGTTTCAAACTGTTGTCCAATTTTGTCATCTTCTTATCATAATAGCAGATCAAGTTCCAGTTTTTGTCAGGATACATTTTGCGTTTCGGGAGAAAACCTGTTCACATTGAACTCAATCCAGAATCCTCCCGCAATTTTTTTTCCATATTCAGTTTATCCTTATACAGTATCACGTGGATACATAAATATTTTTAACTTTTTTTGTAGAGCGCAATCGAGAATTTCGATGGAAAGTTCGCTGCATACATGATCTTTTGTTATCATTAATATTATTTACAATGGTATTTGTTATTGTTTATCAAGAGCAGTATTTATAGTGTACTGGGGTCTCGGGTAGTTATATAAACGCATTGAACGAATACTGTTGAGACACAATCGTTAAATCAAACATTGCGGAAAACGAAAAGCACATGGCAAAAGCCACATGAACTGGGCATGCGCACACCACATGAATATTCATGAGATATAACAAATGCCCCCCTTGAAGCACAGTTAGAGTGAATGGAAACTGAGCTAAGAATTTAACAAGTGTTTCCACGAAAATCTCAGAGTTGGAAAAAAATGTTTGTACAGTTCAAACATAACTCTGAAGTGGTTTTCTTTCCATGAAGGGGTGTCTACGTTCTGGTTTCTCAGGTAAAGCATAACTATGGGTAAGGGTTGTAAAGATTTAGAATCTAGGTTGGACATGTCCTGAGAGGTTAGATTGACTTCAGTTGCAGAGTTCAACACTGGAATGTTCTTTGGTAAGGTGGTTTTCCTTGCCTCGTTCTCTGTAGTTGTCTGTTGTGTTATGGATGCATTATCTAATTCGGGTGGTGACCTCTCCACAGACTCTAGTATCTGCGGCTCATGAAGAGGTTCGGAGCATTGTGTTGCAGGTATGCAGTTCCTATTCATGTCGTGTCCACACAATATCTCCATTTTGGACATCAAAATTTCTAGGACTGATTACTCCTGCAATCCTTCCACGCAGCTCTTTTCCCGAAATTACGTACAAAAACCGGCTGATCTGGTGTAAACGTGGCTTGTTGTCAAGCTTATCTTGAAAAACCTTAACTCCTTGTTTGTGCCCTTATTTCTTAAAGCTCTGAGTCTAATTCTAGGTTGTCTATTCATGAGCAACTCTGATGGTGACTTCCCCAATGAAGTAGGCGCGTCTCTGTGTGTCAATAGGGATCGATCTAGATTTCTCTGTACAGACTCGCCTGTAACACCAATCTTGTCAGCTTATCGTCAAATTTTCTGACATAGCGTTCCGCTAATCCATTTTTTGCAGGATTTCCAGGGGCCGTAAGCGTATGTTGTATATCATTATCTGGGAAATTCCTGGAATTTCGCACTCGGGAATTGGCTTCCACCAGCTGTCACTATCCGTCACCAGATGTTCAAGTGAGCCAAAATAGCTGAAAACACACCTCAGAGCAGCAATGGTGTTAGCAGAAGCAGCTGATGACATTGGTACTACCTCTAAAAATTTAGAGTAAGCATCAACTATAACTAAGAATGTTTTCCCTTAGTAGGGTCCGGCAAAGGCTAAGTGTAGCCGCTTCCATGATCCACCCGGCCATGACCATGAGGCTGATTGGGATGATGCTGGTGATTCAGCGGCTTCTTGACAAGCAGTACACAACTTGACACTCGGTTTCCTCTATTTCTTTTTCAAGTCCTTCCCTCCAGAAATACTTTCGTGCTAGTCGTTTCATTTTAACCATACCAAGGTGTTCAGCATTTAAGTCCTTTAGTAGAAGGCTACGCAGTGACTCTGGTATGACAACCCGAGAGTTCCGTAGCAAAACACCATCTTCAAGGGTAAGGTCGATTCGTTTGCTGTAATAGGGTTGAAATACCGGTTCAGGATGTTCTGGACAACCATGCCGAGTGTAGTGTACAAGTTTGCTAAGTACTGGATCTGTTTTGGTTTCCATAGCAACCACTGAAGCATCTACAAACTGATCCCTTTCGATAAACATCACATTCACAGTTACTTGCCCTGCTGAAGAGGGTTCAGTGGCAATTGGCTTGCTGGAAAGAAAATCTGCATACACGTTTTTTTTTACCAGGAATCAATTCAATGGTGTAGTCGTAAGCAGCAAGAAGTAATGACCATCTTTTGATTCTGGCAGAGTCTGGCTGTGGCGTAGATTTATGCTCTCCCAGTAAAGTAATCAAAGGCTTGTGATCTATAAGAAGTTTGAAATGCCTTCCAAATAAGTACTGACGGAATTTGGTAATGCCAAAAACAATCGCCTAAGACTCTTTAAATTTGAGCGTAGTTCTGTTCTGCACTGTTCAGAATTCGGCATGCATAAGCAACAGGCTGGAAGGTACCATCAGGTCCAGGAATTCTTGCAAAATCTGACACAAATTTACGAAGGAAATTTGCACTTCCAAGGAAAGACTGTAGCTCTGTTACATTTGAATGACTTGTATTTTCTGTTTGGGGGGTGAAATTCCCGCAGCAGAAATGATTGTGCCAAGGTAGACCACTTCATCAATCATGAAACGAAACTTGTCAGGGTACGTTAATTTTCAGTCCACATTCCTGTAATCTCTGTAGAACCCGATGCAGGTTCTCTAAGTGGATTTCATCAGACTCTCCAGAAATGATTATATCATCGATGCGACACAGCAGACTGTAAGATCCTTTAAAACATTTCAATGGTGCGTTGAAAAAATAGATACTGCACTACTAACTCCATGAGTATATTTAGTTTCTACTGGAATAGACCTTGATCAAGAGAAAATTTTCTCTTGCCTTGATGGGTGTTAATAGTACTGTACTTTCTTCTTTCAGGGGTAAGTTCCAATTGACGATATGCTTGGGAAAGGTCGATCTTAGTAATTATAAATATCTTTTCGCCCGACAACTTGCCCACAATTCCTCAACAATCGATACTGGGTGTTGTTCAAACACTGAAAATTTAAGACCCTGAGTGTTGGTCCTTCCGGGATTGGAATCCGCGACCTTCCGCACGGTAGTCCGGTGCCCTATAGCTACCAACTGAGCTAATAGCCCTTCAAAATTTCAGTGAGCTCGTCGTACGTTTTATGAGCTGGTAAATCTGGCAGGCAAAGATCTTAAAGTGTATTGTATGCTGTCTTACCAATCAAGGAGATGTTAACGGCAAGTTTTTTCTTGTCTGCCTCCCGTTTAACAGCTGCGGAAGCATCGTCTGCGACCTGAACAATGTTGTTTGCAATGAAGTAGGAGTTTAGGCGCTCGCTGTAATCTGGGAAAGCAACGCCATCGAACGATTCCAGAATTTCGAACGACGGTCCCGATTGCTGTATCACCGTTGTGAATCGGTTTCTTTATCCTCGTCGCCAGTTTGTAGTGTACCGGGGTCTCGGGTAGTTATGTAAACGCATTGAACGAATACTGTTGAAACGCAACCGTTTAATCAAACGTGGCGAAAAACGAAAAGCACATGGCAGAAAATCGCATGAACTGGGCATGCGCGGACACATGTATATTCATGAGATGATGATGATGTAATAAATTTATATAGCGCACTTTTTCATATGAATATGTTCAGAGGTGCTTTACACTTCTATTGGGTGAGATTGAACGTCAGCATGAACTAATGAGATATAACAGTATTGTTATTATCAGATAGCCGTGGACGAACGTGTTTTGTGCTTTGTCACGTGCATAAGGGACTGTGCAATAATTATCAGGAGGGAGGAGGGGTGCTGAAAAACAAATGTGGGGGGGGGGGGGAGGAGGGCATCAAGCAAACATAATGCCAAGATAAGCTAAGGCTCAAATTAAAATTACTCATATTACGCGCAGAGGCCCCAACTCGATGACCCAGACAGCTTGGAAATGGGCAGTTTTATTGAACATTCTTATGAGGTGCAGGAGCCCATCACTGAGTTATGGGCCCCTGCGAGGTGTTAAGTCGAGTGCATTAAAGTGTGTGACAAGAATTAAGCAAATTCAGGTATTTGTAACGTTGAACAATTTTTCCAGCCATGTATTTAAGGAATACAGTGTATTCCTTACAATATATAGTGACACACCGATAGCATGGGGGGGGGGGGCGGTGGCAGTGGTTGTGGTGGTGTGGGGGAGGGGTAGTAAAAATTATCAAGGGATCAAGAGGGTGGCTGAACTAATTCTGCTTTTGCGAACTGGAGGCACTACATAATAATTTCCCTTTTGCAGCTCATCTTTCACCCCCCCCCCCCCCTTCCCTCTTGATAATTATTGCACAGTTCCTACTATAGTAATACGTCATTCACGCGTGATATGTGTAAAGGGGTCTGAAAACTTCCTTATCTAACAGTCACACGTACGTCATGTTTTAAGTTCGCCCACGTTTGCTCTAAACTCCCGCTAACCACCAACGTTTAGTTTCTTGGCAATGCGTTTAATTTAAGATTTGCATTATCCCAAATATCTGAAATATATTTCATTTATTTATTTCCCTGTCGACAGAACACGGCTCAAATAACCCAAAAAACTGAACTAACCGTGAATTTCGAAAGGGTCGTTTCGAATTTCAAATTTAACACAAAAAACACAAAACCACACAACCGGAATAAGGAAAAAAAGGCAGAGATGCGTGGGAGGCATTAAGTGGAAAACGTATGATTAACTTCATCAATTTAAAAAAATTGAAGGAGCTCTTTGCATTCAGCAAATTAAATTATTCTGGATTTTTCAAACTCTTAAAAGTCTACTATCTAGAACGCCGGGAAAATCACTCAGTATTAAGTAAACGGGGAGGAGCGGTTTGATTAGTACAGATAAACATGGCAACGTTCTGAAAAAGTTTGTGTTTTACCAGTATGCCTTTCAATGAGAGAAATTTGCGCTGGTTAATTTTAAAACAGTTAGGGGTTTAGGCCTCACGAAAATTATATGCCTCACAGAAATAAAAGGAGTTTATCAAATAGCTTATCAAACGGGTAGAGAAGATAAGTTTTGCCGCGGTAAGACTTACGGTGTGCTGACATTTTGAGCGTTAGTTGATGAAGGGCTGACGCTTAAAAGAAAACGTCAGCACTCGTTACATCTTGAGGTGGTCAAACTCACTTAATCAACTCGTTTCGACAAAGCATAAGTCTGTCACAGAAACCAATCGAGTCTTGAAATTCTGTAATTCAGTTTTAGATTCGCGAAATATCGTGGTCGCAAGAGTAGAGACCGTTTAAGGGACTCGCATTTTAAAAACTGAAATCTTTTAATCTCACGAATTAAACGCAATGGCTATTGCAATAATTATCCGCTAGAAGATTTTGTCTACTGAAGCCGAGTGCTGGACTCAGTTTTAATTGAAGAGCTCATGTTCGCCACTTCAATCTCAATCTCATAGTGTCATGGAGTCTTGGTTTTTCATCAGTTTGTCTATATGTACATTACGTCAAGTGAATGATATCTCATTTTACGGGATGAGTTTGTTTTTGCGACTAAATCGCTGAAAGTACAAAAAGATCGCAGATTGCCCACGAAATAAAGCAGAAAAAAAAGCCGGCATACCTTCATGGTTACTAAACTGCCCACAGATAAGCAGCTGTGTCTCTCATTGATAATTACAAAAATCTAGAACTGATGTGGGAAGTAATTTCGGTCCGCGTGGGCAGCTATGAGATTTTGAAGCTTTCATCGGCTAAATCAAATGGAAATTTAACTTCAATATATAAGTCCGCGTCTTATTTGAAAGCGATTTCTAAGACCCTCATTTTGTTATTTTGCTCGTTGGTGTGAAAACTGAACGTTTCAGCCTTTTAACTCCAACATATATTGGTGTCACAAAAAGCGTGTGGGCAGTTTTGAGACTGGCATTGTGCCTCTGCTGTTCCGTTTTATGCTTTCGCTAGTTTGCCCATTTTGCCTTTCATAGTCGGAGAGGATTTACAGAGCCCTTTAAAATGTTGGTTATTTTAAAATAAATAATCGCTGTGTATTTCAAGAAGGATTCAGGCAATTGAACATTGTCAAATCAGATATTCATTCCCGCCTGCGAGCGTTTCGTAGACCCAGCAACCCAGGTTGCGTATGTGTTGTCTTAGATCTTCAAATTTAATTCAAATTCAAATTAAAAGTGTACCTATCTCGCGCTCTAAAATGCAACAGTTATCATTTATTGTTTAGTCGAGGGATAAGGCTTTACCATCAGTCTGTCAGTATAAACTCTCTATTTTTGTTTACAAATTCTGATTTTGATATACACTTTTACCTCTTTAGGCTTTTTGAATTCTTTTCACCAATGAAATACAAAACCATTTCACTTAAAGGTAACAACGTTGATCTTTTCAGGTGTGAATATAACGTTAGTGTGACGTGTGAAGATATCATGTTTTCAAAGAAAACCTAGGATCAATTCAATAAAACTTTTACGAGAGTTATTTACAAGTGACAGTATTGTTTCAGAGTTTAAAAACAATAGCTGTACTGGTTAATTACACTTCTAAACGTTCTGTTGAATTCACCCCTGGTCTTTCACTGTTGTTTATAATAAACATCAATGAAACGACACTTTTCGTAGACTGCTCGACGACACCTGATTAAAGGTAGCCCCCGTAGCATCTGTAACTTTGCTCAACACCATTGGACATTAGGTACTTTCAGTTGCAGGAGTGGCACACCTTCATTAAAGTTGTAATGAAGTGCAAGGAATCGAAGTTTGCGATACTAGACTTTGTATACACCAACTCAGCAACCTTAGCATTTTGAGTAATCTGATTGTCTCACTGTCGTGGGACATTCAACAACATTCAGCACTCACGAGGTAGATAGTGCTTGGGGTTTTGGGAAAGCCTTGTGCAAGTGACTTTATTTGATGTCTGTCTTGTGTGACTGAGGTTTTTTTTCGTTGCTATATCAAAGAAAAATTCTCTTCAACCTCGGTGAATAGTGGCCTTCAAGATATTCCACCTTTTTTCACCTAGATTTCAGAAAATAATTTTTGGGTGTTGGAGACCATGTTTTCAGTATTATTTCCGTTAACAGGGACTGCCATGCCCCGAAAGTAACATTGCAAAAAGCTGTTATTTTTTGGCGTATATCAATCCGATCAAGACAGATAGATGGCGGTAGATTGAATGAAGGACCTAGATAGCTCGACAAATTGATAGATAGATAGATAGATAGATAGATAGATACATAGATACATAGATACATAGATAGATAGATAGATAGATAGATAGATAGATAGATAGAAAGATAGATAGATAGATAGATAGATAGATAGAAAGATAGATAGAAAGATAGATAGATAGATAGATAGATAGATAGATAGATAGATTTGAATAGACCTATTTGAAGTTATAGCTTGCTTGCTACTAATGAAAATTATTGCTTAGGTTTGCAACAAATATCATGCGAATGTACAAGCCCAGATAAAAAATCAATTTAATTAAAGCACGCTTCCACATGTTAAAGTGTGCACTGTTGCTCTAGACGTGAGATCATACGGTTCTAGCTTTGTCCAGAAGAGCAAGGCGCCGTGACGGTGGATAGGGGAAGATGCGGGAAGACACCTGCAGTCGGAAAGAAGTCAGTAGGCTCAGTTAAATAGAATTAAATAAAAAAGATTCCCCGTCAGGAGTTTCTGATTTCCCATCTTCTTCTTCTCCTTCTTGAACCTGTCAATAATCGATCAAACAAACAAAAAAACCGTTTGAGATCGATTCCTGCTAAAAGTCGAAATTTGTGGTGAAAACACACTAACATATACAAGGATGAAATTGTCAATATAGCGCCATTTCTGTGGGGCGAATTACGCATAGATGTCTTTGAATTCAATAAAACGAATATCGTACGGAGTTACGTCAGTTACTGAATGTTAACTTCGGCTTTGTTGCGAGATGAATAGCAGGATGAATTTCGCCATATATGGACAATGCAATATGTTCCGATAACAGTAGTAGTAGCGAGAACAACATTAACGAGGCGTTGGTGGAAAAAAAGCGACGCTCTGTTGACAAAACAGGAAGAAGTCAAAACCTACGCTGGATCGTCAAGTCTCAGGCATTTACAAACGTCAAGATGATTTCTTCTACTGTTTTCGCTTCGCGAAGTTTTTCTCAAATTGTCGTTTTTATGTCCGCTTTCTGTGGCAGGTGCATAAATTGCAAAACGAGACTAAGTTATTTAGAACCCGTCAGCGTCTGGTTAATTACCTCCGTGTTACATATATTTGCGATGTTCGTCCCCAGTAGTAGCGTGCACTTGTGCATGTTAAGTGGAACGATAACATGTCCGAACAGTAGATTCCTTCATAGACAAGCTTGTCACGGTCTCCGATCTTTCCTACCGAGTCGTAACGTAGGTGGCGAACTACCGGATCGGATTTGACGGAAATCCACGACATTTCAGTTGCTTGAACTCGTTAATACAAGAGCAGTGCAAAATGGCAGATCAGACTTCTTCTCTCGTAGCAGGTGTGTACACACTACAGAGGAATAGGTTATGTTAGGGTTAGTTAGTCAACCCTTTGAGAAATACGTTTATAATTTGAAAACCGTAAACAAAAAGAACCCTTGTGTACGTGCACACGTAAGTTTAAAATTTTGTTTTTTTCAGCCAATAAATGACTCAGATTTCTTATGAGAACAACGACTTACCCTGCGATATCAGTAGATATTTCGTATTTATATAGAATGCTCACTTAATTAATGTAAACAAATTATAGCCTCACTGTGATTCCCCACCAAAGTTTGTGCGTTTTTGGTGACAAAATCAACTTAATTTAGTGATCCTGGGTAGGTTATGGATTTATAAGTTTGCATTGGCTCGCAAATGCAACTGACTTTCAGTCGTAGAATTACTAATTTACTGTAACTTCTCACATTTACTCTTCCTCTTCCAAAATATGACCTTCAAGCACTGAATAAAGATTCTGTTTGATCACACACAGTATTTTCTTTAGAACTTTGTTCCTTGGTTTCTTTTTACTAGTACAGATAACGTATATCCTTGAGTATGTATCTCGTACCGTCAGTAATTAAGCCACCTCTGACAGACACCACGCTGCAACAAATATAAGTACCTCTTCGTTTTTCGACGCGTCTTTCTTAGGCATAGAACGAGTAAACCAACTCGGAGGTACTTATATCAATGGCAAACCCATTCCCAGAGAAGTTCGCCAACAAATTGTGGCATTGGCTCGCCGCGGAGTTCGCCCATGCGATATAAGCCGTCGACTGAGAATCACCCACGGCTGCATAAGCAAACTGCTGGCAAGATTGAGGAGGACCGGATCTCTTGAGTCTGGAGGAGAGCACATCGGCAGACCCCGAGTTATCACCCCATACATGGCACAGAGGATAGAACAGTATAGAAGACAACAACCAAAAATGTTTTCATGGGAAATACGGGATCGCCTTCTCCAAGAGGACGTATGCAGGGCAGATAGTCTTCCATCGATAACTTCAATCAGTCGACTGTTGAGGCAAATAGAAGGCCGAGAAAAGCAACGTACAAGAGAGCAGAACTGCGTTAGCACCTCATATATGATTGCTAGCATCTTGAATTTGCAATCGGATTCGGAATCGATGAACAAAGGCAATGCAGTCGGGGAGACAGGTCAGTAAATTATATTTACTTACAAACATCGTTGGATAAAATGCAACCTTTTTATTATGTCTATTCCTTTTCAAAAAGACTTATTGCTCGATTCTTCCTCTCAGAAACACAAATTAATAGTCTATGAAACGAGTTGAGATTTAAAGGGTATTAGAGTTAGCCCTTGGTCGGAGCGAATGGTGGTAAAACTTTCTCTATCAACTCGTTCGATAAACCATTTTTTCCTCTTTCAATTTTCCACCGACGCAGCACCAATTTCTTTTGAAACCAACCCCTTTATTCTTCCCCTCTAACTTCATCTTCACAGTTGATATAAGGATTACATTATATTTTATGATAACATCCTAGCAGTAAGCTTTAGCTCTTACATCTTTTTATCATTACGGTATTCGCGGCGTCTGTTCCCTTCGCTTACGTTCCTTAGAGGTTGTCTACAATGCAACCGAGACACATGATCAAGTGCTAGCAATGGATGAGCCTCGCCGCCAAAGAAGAGAACGTATGAGATACACAAGTCAGCAAACTGATATTCTGGAAGCAGTGTTCAGGACCAACCAGTATCCTACTACTGAGGACAGAGACCATTTGGCTCGAGAGATTGGCGTGGACAAGGAAAGAATTCAGGTCAAGTAACCATGTTACTGATTTCTCCCTTACTGATACACGTTCAAAAATTTCAACGAGCTGATTGGCTGACAGCACGTCAATTGATCCCAAACAGTGCATAAAGTTGAAATTGAGTGCAGAAATTTAAAATCAAATATTTGCATGTTTATTAACAAGTAATCAAATGCATTTGAGTGCAATTTTCTGTAAATAAGCACTCGTAAATTTTTCAAAAGACAACAAATTGCACTCGCCTTATAAGCACGGGCATTTTTTTCAGTCTCTCAGTCAATTTCGTTCATTTATTCCAAATAATTCCACACGAAATCATTTGATTACCCATACAAATCAAGTGTGTGTTCCGATCAAGAACATAGCAATTTATCAGACTTCATTCAGTCTGAATAAACCTGACTGATTTTTCTAGACCTCAATCATTGCTTACCGGGCGGATAGCACCACCCACTATATAAATCGGAGTATAACAAAACATAAACCAATATCTTTTGAATATGATCTTATCAGGATTCGGTTGTTTTGTGCCAGAGAAGCATCCTTATCCATTTTGCCCATCAGACCCCAGTTGTCCAATACTTGATGACACTATCCTCTATATAAATCGGAGTGCAATGTGCTCGAGATATGAAACCAATTACTAAATTATTTTAATAGGAAATTATCAAGGTCCCGTTGTTTTTTTGTCAGGAAAGCATATCTACAGGCCCCAACTTGTTGAATAAGAGCTCAGCATACCGCTGTTCATTATATACAAAAATTATTCTCCGAAATCGACGTGAATAGTTTCAGAATATGTACGTACCGAGCTGGCGAAGTAAATGTTTCTAAAACCGCTATACACCGAGATTAAAGAGAATAATAGTTTTAGTATATACCAATAGAGCAACCTCACATCAAAGTGACGGTAAAACGAATAGGCCGCCACACATCAGCAAACCTTACTTGCACAAGGCTTTCCCAAACCCCCCACTATTCACCTGATATGTACTAATCAGATTACTCAAAATACCAAGGTTGCTGAGTTCTATTTGGCTAAATAGCAAAATTTGCAAAAAAAAGCAAAATATATGCTCGTTTTGCCAAACAACTCCAAAAATTACAACCGATAAGGGGTCTCAGACTCGTGAGGACAGAAAACGTTTAGGAATCGCTTTTTATTAATTTTGGTTTTTGCACTTCAATACTTTATTGGTTAGCTTTCGTTGCGATATTTTAAACTCATTCTTTTGCATTTTTTCAATTAAGATCTGGTTCTCCAACCAAAGAGCAAAGCGTAAGAGAACAATCTTTCTTGATAACACAGAAGCAAGAGCTGGGCAGTCCTAGATGAGCAGTTACCACGGCAAAATGCAACGAAATACTGTTTGTATGTCTGGAAAGAAAGGAAACTTCATGGGTTGTTCGTTATGCTAAACTTAATGAATAATGTTATCTCGAAATGTACTGAAACATTACTCGTAGTGGACAAGTGAACTAAGCGTAGAGAGTTGTGTTTCTTATTTGAAAGGTTTGGAATTCTTGTGCTTTAATTTATCCGTTAAAGTTTTCTGTCGGCGATGTTATTACAAATTATTGTTAAGACGATTTGTATAATTAGTACAGAAAAAAAAGAATAGCGGCATTTGACTTAAAGGATTTTTTTAACCTACTGAATGTGAGTTCTTTAACATAACCACCCCTCTTTCGCCTCTCTTCCCCCTTTTTTCCAATTTCTATGAGAACGCTATTACCTTTTTAAGCTTTTTAATTTTTAATACATTTTAGCGTATCTTTTAAAGTAGTTAGTTTTTTTATAGATATATATTATTTATACATGCTATTTTTATTACGTTATACAGGGCCCCCGTTGATACCAGTCCTGCGACTGAAGGGGTCACCCTGTTTAAATATCGATTATTATTATTATTATTATTATTATTATTATTATTATTATTATTATTATTATTAGGCTCCGTTCATCAGTCACCGAAGTCAGGGTCATAAATAGACGTGACCATCTTTTATAAACCTACATAACATCACCCAATGACGAACAGCCGTTACTGAATGAAGCTGAATATACCGACATGGAGAATTATTATACGGCAGGTTCCGTATGCCTCTTGACTCTGTCATTCGAGGAATACTCACTATCACTATATGGGTGGTTCCGCGAGAGGGCAAAGATGAGGGGAATCATGAGTTCTGATTGGCTACCCGAGCGGGAAAGATGGGCCTATATTGCCCGCTCGGGATTTCTCGTGCTGTCCCGTGAAAACAAAACAGATCAAAATGGCCATATAATAAATCTTTTATCGACTAAGCTTGTTCGGTAAGGGACGGACCATTAGAAAAGTGATCGGCGGGGGGGGGGTGGGGGTGGGGAAAAAACCAAAAAAAAATTCATGCAAGGGAAAATGCCAAAAAAAAAATTCATGCAAAGAAGAAGGTAAAAAAAAAAATCATGCAGAAGGAAGGTCCAATTGTGACTTTTCCACACATAGTAAAAAAAATTCGTGCAGAGGGGTTCACCTGAAAAAAAAATTCCTGCACAAGCAGTGAACGAAAAAAAAAAATTCGTGCAAGCTGAAAATTCCCCAACCCCCCCCCCCATCACTTTTCTAATGGTCCGTCCCTAAAGATGGCTCGACATTGGCCTGTTTTTTTTCAGTATTCTTATTGACCTCGACTACCTCTCGGTTAACTGAAAAACGCGAAAAAGAACTAGGCCAATGTTCAGCCATCTTGACCTCACGCTTGGTTAATATGCAGCCATCTTGACCTCACACTTGGTTAATATGCAGCCATGTTGACCTCACGCTTGGTTAATATGCAGCCATCTTGACCTCACGCTTGGTTAATATGCAGCCATCTTGACCTCACGCTTGGATAATAACATATACCAAGAGAAAATAAGGTAAGAGAACGTATCATCCATACTGGGTTCTCTTACTATGGTAAGGGGACAGAATCAAGAGAAAATGAGGTATGAGAACTTATCTTCCATACTGGGTTCTCTAACTATGATGAGTGGACAGAATCTATTTTTAGATCCCGAAACTATTTTAACTGACCAATGGTTGATGTCCTTCTCATCACGTGGTTGTAATTGCAATGCGCCATGTTAAAACCGCGCAGCCATGGAAGGAGATATAAATAGATTCCGCGCTAAAAATAGATTCTGTCCCCGAATTATATCAGACGGGCTTCCTTTCTCTTTCCTAATTTTCCCTTGCGCATACATATAATATTCAGCTTCATTTATTACCAGCTATTTATTGAGAAGAGTATTATCCACAGAATCCTAAGGCTGAGGCAAACAACATTTCGCTTCGTTTCATTTCATTTCGGCGCATACTAAAATGACAATTTTCCTTAGAGGTTCACAGTTGGGTAATAGTACTGTCCTTCAGCGTGCTTCGCAATAGGTTGCTCGACGTAAAAGCTCAAGGGAATTGGGGGATTTGGGAGTAGCTCCTTTTTCACCTCCCCCTTTTCTTCAATACCCTTCCTCCCCCACACCCCAGAGTCTTTCGCGTCGAGCGAAAGACTCTGGGGTGAAAAAAACTTACTGAAAAAACTTACTTACTGAAAAAACTTCTGAAAACTTACTGAAAAAACTTCTTACTGAATTCCAACAGTCCTTTGGATTTGCTAATGCAACCAGTTTTTGACATGATATGATTTGATATTTCACAGACGTCATGGTAAGACCACTTGATTTTGGTGGGGGTCGGGTGGGGATTAAGTGACTTTGTGAAAAATAATCATTTCACAACAATTTGTCCGTGTGCTCGAATTTCATTTTCTCAGTTAAATTTTCCTTGAAGTTATATTGCTTTAACGTTAATGTACTATTTATGTTCGTTTCGAGTCTCTCTGAAGGAAGTTATTTACCGAAATAATCCAACCTTCACCCAACCCTTCCTCCCCCCCTCCCCCCCCCAAAAAAAAAAAACAATGTTAGCCAACATCCATCGTCAAGCCAGCTGCAGCGGGAAAGAGATGGCACACAAACATATTTTTGCTCTTCGGAAGGTACAATATTTTGTGTCACTGGCGGCTAAAGGTTAGTTTTCTAAACGAATTCTAGCTTGATCCTTGTCATAATTATGCATCATTTACCTTCCGAAAAGAAATGCGAGGAAGGAATTTCCGAGTTCAACAGCGTGGTTCTGTCCTCGTGTACCGGTACACAAGAGCCGATACAAAAGACCCAACAATACATTAGAGCTAAACAATGACTCCAAAACAAAGGAAATAAAATGGTTATTGAACCGGTATACGAGGACAGAACCAGCAGCGTTTCCAAAGATTGGTCCTGAGACGAAAAGGCGATACATCCATCACGGTCCGGTCAGTCGTGAACGAAGGAAGGCAAGTTGTGAATTTAATTTAATTTGAAATCGTGCTTGCATGCCAGTGTGCATTCCTCATATTTTGACGTCGAAGATAGGCCAAAGATTTCAAAATTCTGCGTCTAGTGTCCAAAAAAAGGGACACTCAAAAAGAATAGTAATATTCATGCAATCTTTTCATTCAGTGTTGTCGTTGCACCGGCCCTGAAAACCGATGTAATAGTGATCCTACATTAATACAGCATCAGGTTTTAATTAATATCCGCATCTCATTACGCCAATGTTTGCTTGTATCTCCTGCTTTTTTTCGCCAAAATCACCGGTTTTCAAGTGGGTAGGTCGCAGAAGTTTAATACCTTTGCGGAAGATTTGCGGCATAACCAACACTAAACGCACCTTTGGTGACGAGGTCACAATCGGTCGTGGCAACTCTGACATGACAGCTGTATGGATATATGCATTGGGATTTTCGGTTTTGGCTATTTTTAACTCATTCGTTGCGAAGCAGAATGAGTTGTTGTGGACAGTGGGAAAACGGCGTTAGCAGAAATCTGCGTAGACGGAAATGGCCGCGTTAGCACAAATAGCGTTAAGAAACGTAAGGAAATGGGATCAGTCGCTGACCGCGTAGAAGCCGTATAGCAATTTGCTATAAACAGCAAAAACAAGCTAATTAGCACCTCCTAAAGTGCAAAATACCTGAAGGTAATGTAATTGTAGGTATTGAGTTCTTTAGTAAATAAAATTTGTCAAAATTATAAATGTGTTTCTTCTCGTAAAATGAGCCCGCATACCTATCTCCCAACCTCCCATCCAGGGGCTATTTTTGTCAATACAGCCATGTTCAGGACGGCAACCATATTTTTTAGCAGGAATTTTGACTTTGGGCTTTCACACGTCATTTCGGTAAGTAAAACCGCTATTTCTGCCATTATTTCATTTTGTCTAAAACATACACAAAAAGTGAAGCGACGTATAATCTTATTAAAGCTGTTTCTTGGATGAAATCGACGGCCGCGCCTATATATTTGTGGTACTGTCAGTTGCCGTACAAGGCCCTGCGATACAATTGCCGTGCAAGGCCCAGCTATCAAATTGCCAAACATAGTTGATTTACAAACTCTTAATATGCAGTTTTGTAGTGTAATGCAAAGCCTTAACACAAACGTTTTCAAAGTACGCTCCTTTGTTTCCTTTTGTTGATACCAGAACGATGAATCACGAAGTCAGGTTGATGAGAGTCATTATAGCGGAACGAAAACTCTGCCACAAGAATGCAAACGTGACGACGAACACGCTGGTAAACAAATCAAGGAAACAATCCAGGTAAATAAAGAAATAACTAGAAGATCTCGCTTTCACCGATTTATTAATCCAGGTGGGGTGTAAGTTGAAATATCCTCCACAAGTAGTCACAATTTTGTGGTATGTATGAATGAGTTAGCTCTTAGGAGCCTTTGATTTAGATCGGTTTTTGTGCCAAAAGACTTCATTTTTCGGTTCTGGCGTTCAATGCGGTTTGCGGATTTTTCGATTTTAAGCATCAGTTTTCGTAAAAAAGTACTAGTGGTTTTTCAGTTTTGGTATCCGATGTCGTTTTTGGCTTTTACCATTTTGTCCTTTTGGGTTCCAGTTGATCTCGAGTAGCCCCGAAACGCCAAGCTTATTGAGAGGAATGCGTGACAAACTAAATGTCACGGTAGGTGGACACCATTGTATCAGTTTTTGACGGTTTTGTATGCGATTTTCGGTTTCGGCTGAATTTTTTTGCGGTTTTGGACGATTTTTCGTCGGTTTTGTGCTTTCTAATGTAAACTCATTGCCCCTTCCAAATGCTCTTGTTGTTGCCGACTGATAAAGTGGTAATCTACATAAGTTTTTGGTTTTGGTTGGATTTCCAGAGAAGTCTTAGCGGCTGTTTATATGGAGAAAAGTTGCCCCTGGTAGGAGGGTCACCCTCCCAGCCGAGTCAACTTTACCGAGCGTTCATATGAGAAAAAAGTTGACTCCTTTGCCCGGGTCAAGAGCTGGCCTTTGATCATCAGAAGACTGGGGAGAGTCCAAAATAGTTTGTGCTAGCATGTTTCTCAGCCATCATTTGCCGAACCTTTTTATATAATTTCACTTTGTCAGCGTTGAAGTCGGTGGAATTGAACTCACACAGGCTTTTATATTCCTTCAAGCAAGGAATTATCGACTCCACCAGAGCAGGGCTCCAAGACCACTTCTTTGTTGAGCCAGATGAGCTGGACGGTGTTGACGCCATTTTTTTGCCAATGACAACAGTGCTCGCGCATGCTCTGATCGTCTGGCCTTGACCGAGTTGACCCGGCTAGGCGAGCCAAAGTGTTTATATGGCCGAGAAAAGTTGGCTCGGCTACGAGGGAGACCCTACCATTGAAAGAGGGTGACTCGGGTAGGCGGGTCACCCTTCTAGCCGAGCCAACTTTTTGTTTCTCATGTAAACGCTTCGTCACGTTTTGTGAGGAAATGTACGAAACGTTGGCTCGCCCAGGGAAGCTCGGGTAAGACGGTAACCATTTTACCCGGGACAACTTTTCTCCATGTAAACGGGGCCTTTTAGGGTCTACGGAATGGACAAAAGACTATTACTGTATTTTCACCAATATAATTTTTATTCACAGTTTTTTCATATCACTGATATCGATACAGAAGACAGCTACGAGCAGCTGCAATAACACTCACAGTTTTCCGATTTTGCATGCAATCATTTTACTTTAGGTTACACAAATCAGTTGCCAAAGATGCCAACGAAAGAGGACAAAACAAGTTGAAAAATCGAATTCACGAATGCGAAACACCTTCTACTCAGCCGACTCAGTCTCCGAATTTATCGAAGGGAAACCGAAATACTGAAAGGACAAAGAAGACTAGACATCTGCGTATTTCCATCTTGCTTGGAAAATTTTATTTTTGTTTCTGCTGCTGTTACAGTGGAACTACTCGAACCAACGCCACTCAAACAAATTTTCATACAAATTATCAAATTACTATCGAGTATCTAAACACTAGAATCTCTACAAATGTTCTATATATATATATAGCTTAAAATGTAAATTATTTGCTCGTTTCGTTTGCTGTTTTTTTTTACAAATATAGCTTTGCAAGACTGTAAATCCTAAGAATATGAGTGCGAAACGAGTGAATTCCGTTTCATTACTTTCTAGAGCACAGTAAAGAAGAGGCGAAGAATTATTTCCCTAACAAAAATTTTTCTAGTTTTTGATTGGTTTGAATCTCGAGCTCATAATCTAATTGTTTAATAGAACACCGCTGGCGATGATAGTACACAGCTAGTAGACTAAGATGTTTATAGATTATGAATCTTTTTTTAATCTTGACTTTTGCTGTTTTGAAACTAGAAATGGTACGAAACCATCAACGGGTTTCAAAACCCTGACAGAGGAAACTTAAAAGCTTGGAGGTGATGATTGAAATATTTAATTGAGTGAGGCCTGGGAATCAGCATGGCTGAAAAGCATATTTGCAGCGTCAAGGCGAAACAAGGTGACTTTGAATTTTGGTTTTACGGAAATATTTGTAAATCCTAGACAGAACTCATGGATTTCAAGGGAACCCTGGCTTAGTGACCGGTGATTGGTGGACATGCCTCTTAACTCAGATTCGAGGAATATCACTATATGGGTGGTTCCACGAGCGGGCAAGATGAAGGGAATCATGAGTTCTGATTGCCTACCTGGGATTTCCTGCGTTGTCCCGCGAAACAAACCAATCCAAAATGGCCATGTGATAAATCCTTTGGTTACCAAGCTTGTTTAGTCAAGATGGCTGCGTATTGGGCTCGTTCTTTTGTGCATTTTTATTGACTATGGGCTGGACTATTTCTCGGTCACTAAAACGCAAACAAGAACGAAACCAACATGCACCCATTTTGACCTGGCGCTTGGTCAATAACGCATATATTCACTGGCGTACGACTCGTATGATACGAGCAAGCATTACCATGGGAAGGTTTATTGCAATACTAGCAAGCAACGCCATGCGAATATTTACCACATGACTAGCAAGCAGCGCCATCAGTGCTCCAAGCAAAGCTTTTTTGTGAGTTGCCTTTTGGCGACCTTAAGTTCTAAAACGGTTGCCAGAGATATTATTTTAGTTACCTATTTTTTGTTGTTGTTTTTTTTTTGTTTGTATTTATTTTTCTGATACACATTGTGTCACATTAAATGATAGGGGAACTGCTGACCATATTCTATCAACATGGCCGCTGCGCGAGCGAATCCGAACGAATAGCTTGGCCAAGAATGATATGTTTTTAAGTCTTAAAAGAGCCGGAAATGACGAAAGAAGAACTGAACAGTTTTGTGGTCATAAATGTTTGTTATTTTTGGATATCAAAACAAATCAAATGCCCAGGAAATAGGTCGCCAAAATTGGCGACCTTCCTGACAGTTTTGGTCGCCATTTTTTTTCTTCTCGCCATGTCGACAAAAACGGTCGCAGCCTGGAGCGCTGGCCATGCGAATATTTACCACATTACTAGCAAGCAGCGCCATGCGAATATTTACCACATTACTAGCAAGCAGCGCCATGCGAATATTTACCACATTACTAGCAAGCAGCGCCATGCGAATATTTACCACAATACTAGCTAGCAGCGCCATGCGAATATTTACCGCAATACTAGCTAGCAGCGCCATGCGAATATTTACCGCAATACTAGCTAGCAGTGCTATGAAAAGACTTATCGCAAGGTTTATCGCAGTACTTGAGGAAGTAATGCCGCGCAAACATTTATCCCCAAATAAACAATGCCTTTCGCACGTGGCTTATAATCTCTTTGTTGCGTGTAGTCTGGTAGGAAATATTATTCTCGAGGGCCCAAGCTTACTTGTCAGCGGTGGAACGGGAAAATACACGTTACCATGGCAAATGTAATCCTGGGTTGGCTGGCTTTCGTTATGAACGTCCTCAGAGCTTCGTTTCTTCTCCTTTGCTCTCCGATTTGAAAACCAGACCTGATACAATAATCAAAGCTGGAGTCAAAAAATTGCACCCGTCAAAAACAATTGTCAATTAGGCGAACAAAGAAAAAACATTCTTTAATTACTTAATTGGGCTTTTCCCAAAGGGAGCCCAAGTTTAAAATTGCTCTTCGTTTTTGTTGTTTTCTGCGTTCAGTCACAAATCGCCGTCTGGGCCTTTAAACGCATGCGTGCCGATTTATTGTGCAATTCCTGGCGCAAACCAGAAGGATTGCGGGCTCTGGGTACGAGAATAAGCACGCACATGGTAAAATATGGTGGATTTATTTCAAGCGTCGTCCTTGAAAGAAAGCACGAATATTATGGTTTCTTCTACGATCAAACCACATACAAATGCACACAGCGTTTGCGGTAGACCCACAGAAAACGTTTTGGAACGTTTTATGAAAGGTTCGCTCCGCGGACTTTACGAGAGATCAATTTACGAGCGAACATTTCTGAGTGAACCTATCGCGCAACCATGTATTTGTTTCGCGTGGTAGCATTTTCACTGAGATCACGTCCAAAGTATTATAAAAAGCGACTATAAATTCGCTTCAAAAACTCCCGTCGGTAACGTCCGATTTCATTCACGGAATTTGAACCTTTTGACACAAGAATGGTTAGTTTGTTTACAAACCCTTGTAAATCGCATGATTAAATACGCGCATACGTTTCATGTCGTGACTTTGGGGCCGGGCTTTAGGGGCTTTTGAAATACTTTATCGAGTGCCCGCTTGCATTTCCATTTTTATTCATCTGTACGTATAAAAAAAAGTGACTGTGGAAGGCCATTCAATCACCAAAAGATAACTGAGATTTCATCATGTCGACTTTCTGGTGTTTAAACCTGGATATTCCACCAAAGAAGCCCAAGTTCACGCAGATATGCGTCTTGTTTATTTTTAAAACACTTTACTTTGAATGCAATTTGTTAGGTCTCTACAGTTTATAAATTAACTGTCGTAAACCAAAACCAAAGGGAAAAGTTTGGCTGATTTAAAAAAAAATTATATGTACTCTTAACGAATCAGAATTCAAAGCAAATGCAAATCAGGTATTTCAGTACTTTTTTAGCGACCTTGCTTGTTGCATCAATAGAGGTAGGAATGAAGAATGAGATATTACAGCTGTGCCTCGAAGTAAATTCCAAGCTGCAAATTGACTGTGCGTGACCCGTAGAGGAAGAATCTAATATTTCCCGATGCTCTTGTCGACTCCTAGACTCCTAGCCGTTGCCCGTAACTTGTCTCAGGATTCGCTATCATCAGTTAACCCTCGCTTATGCAATTCACTTTGAGAAAATCACGCGTGTTGTCTTCGGCATAAAGGAATATCCTTTCTGACATGGCCAGAAATCGCGGACGCAGCGCCCGCGTAACAGCAGCGGCTTTCTACATTACTGGAGCAAACATGGCGATTAAATTTACAAAGGAATGTGTGGAGTAAAAATTAAATTTGAGGGTGGAATAACTCCTGGCGTACCTGCAACGGTTTTCAAGTCTGAATCTGTTAGGAGAAAGTATCCGTAATCCAACTGTATGAAAGTCATTTCTAAACCAGACCATTAACAGCGTCCTCTTTAAGCATGATTTTAGTTCCACTTTCGCTCTCTTAACCCTTCTATTTCATGTAGGAAATTTTATAGCCGCCATATTGATTTTTTTCTGTTATTGTGGAGAAAACCGCGTGCCGGTGTGCGGGCTCAAATGTCCGCGATTTCTGCCCATGAGATTAGAGCGGTAAGAAGCTTTAATAAAAGATGCATATTTTGCTACGGCTGCAGCTTCACACTTCCCTCACGTCTACTCGATCATGCCGCCATAATGGTCATAATGAAATTCACTTCGTATTACACGTCATCAGCACCTGTCATCTGACTGGCTCATTCACCGGAAGTGTAAGATTCCGAGGGCCATTCGTCAACAAAAAGGCCAACATTTGACTGATTAATTAAACGAAATACATGAGATCTCTCCCGAAAAAATGTCGGCGAGCGAGCGGATGATCCGAATTTGCCCCCACACCAATAACTCGCTTCGTGCTTCACATTCCACGAGTTAAAAATACCGTCGACTATAAACTGACAAACGATCTATTAACTGTCAAAGTAAATAAATTGTATGTGGTTGGCCGCAGTAACCCTTTTGTATAGTGCTAAGCCCTTAGGCGAACACGATATTTCCAACGTATCGTGTTTACATTACACAAGTCGTTGCTTGATTGAATCTTGCCATTTCTGTCAATAGTACCGTCTTTGTTACTTTTTTAAGTAACAAATTAGAGATTTCTATGACCAGGAATATTGCTTAATGTGATAACTCCAGTACCTGAATTTTGGTCTTGTTTAAGCCGGTGTCTTTAACTAACTGTTCTCTAACCGACGCAGACAAGTAGCAGTTTCTCTTGAAGGTCTTCTCTAGTGTGCATAGTTGTTGACTCGTGTACCTGGTACGTTCTCTTCTTGTTATCGGCAGACGGAAGCGCTCTTCATCTGTCGGGTCACGTCTGTGGGCGCTATTCGGTGCGATTTCTATTGAGATAAAGAAGTGCTTGTTTTACGCACAGTACCAAAATAGGTCAATATTTCAATGGCCTTGTCTGCTAACAACTCTGCTAACAAGTTTAAGTTGTCGATAATTAATGGCTTTACAAGGTGTAACATTAGGTAGCGCCAAGGAGAGAAACCGCAAAACGGAATGGCAATAGGCAAGTTAACAATCTAAAAACAACTGCAATACCACATCAAGAAAAACAAGCGCAAGCTCCTAAGTTTCGACTAACGGTTAAAGATTGAATAGAATAAACATTTTAGAAAACTTAACTAAAAATTGCTACGCCACGTCATCTGGCGCAAACTGGACTCTGTCCAGACTTACTCAGTTCAGAAAGAGATTCTGATCAATTTTCGATTGGATTCGAATCTCGAGTCACATAATGATCATTTGCCTATAGTTTAGTGGAAACCGTTACCTCTTGAACGCACTTCCTTTGCGCTCTATATAGCTACTTTTTATTTTCTTTATTGTCGCACATACTTTCTTATCAAAAATCCAATTTAAAAAGGAGCAGGGATGATCTAATGGTGTTGCCATTGACGACCTCTCAGAAAAGGTGCCTTCCATATAGAATTATTTTCTTTTTATGGAGACATGAAACGAGCTGACAATTTTGATCATGACCTCCTTGCAGTTTGTCTGTTTTTAGTTTTTCATAAGGATAATCTAGGAAAACCAAAATAGATCTTGTTTGTTTTATCTAAATTGATTTTGTATGTACAAAGTTGCAGCCTGCTGTGTAGAAACCGCCGCGGTCGGAAGCTATCATGAAATGTCCTAAATTTAGGCAGGATATTATAGGGTATATATTCAGTAAAAATTACATAACACTGAAGAACTTAACATTGGGCGTAAATGCACTAAGCAAGAACAGGTCCAGTTGTTTGTTATAACATAGTCTATTTTTGTGCTTCACCACATACATGCTACTCGTGCACTGCTTTTTCAGGTATTTTATTAGTACTACTAGCTAATAAGAACTAAACAAATCAACGAAAGAAACTCAAACAGAAAAGAGAGAAAGTTTGACCCTATTGTGCTTTTGCGTATGGAACACAAAGACGCATGCATAGCACCGCCCTTGATTTAAACATAGTAAGGGTGAAACATTTCATTTTTGAGGAAGGGGGGGGAGGGGGGAGTGAGTTGGGCAAAAAATTCTGCACAGCAAAAGCATAGAATTAAAAATTCATGCACAGTAGGCCAAGGAAAAAAAAGACCGACATTTGTATGTTAAGGTGCTAAAAAAATTCTTGTACAGTCCAAAGGAGAAAAAATTCTTGATGAGACAAAATAGCCACCCCCCCCCCCTTTCAAAAATAAAATGGTCCATCTCTAAATGGATGGTGACTACAGTATTGCGAAATTTAAAAGCATATGCGTGTATAAGTCGCTTTGACATGGACACGCGGTTAGAATTATCCCCAAGTGCTTGACCTTTCAATGTTGGGGGTAGATTTCAGAAGACAGCACTATTTCTGGTGGAAATGAAATATACCTTTTTCCCCATTAGACCTCACTCCTCTATTTACAATAGCGCATTTTGATACGCTTTGCAAGTAAAGAAATTATCTGCTTGGCTTTTGAGTGAATTCAGTTCCAAAATGAATTAAATTGTCTGTCCATAATTAAGGAAGGATTGTTTGAAAATTAAAGCTGAAACTGAGAATACGAATAATTAAGCCAAATTTAGGTTTATACTTTATGCTAGTATGCGATAAAGACTCCCGCACCATTGTGATGGGCGCGGGAGACTATATGGCATACTGGCATGAAGTATATCCCCAAATTAACTTTCGTGCGAGTCGTCAGACGACGCTACATAATTTGATTCCGGTAAATTAAAACTGAAACTGGGTACACGAATAGGCCGAATTGAACTGTTATACAAGTGGTCAGTCTACGTTATGTAATTTACTTCCGGAAATTTTATACACAGAGGTGCACTGAGAACACGATTAAGCCGCATTTAACAGTGATGTGAGTGGTCAGTCCACGTTATGTAATTTACTTCCGGAAATGTTATACACGGAGCGGTATGCCACTTTTGACATACATGTAACCTTCAAATAGCAGATAAAGGAAACTAGGATGTAAGGTCGGTCAGTTTTGATAAATTGAAAACACAAACCACTTATCAGTTTTGTACTTTAAAATATTCCCAGAAAATACATTGAACGAATTGTAATACCACTTGCATTAGGTCAGATGTAATAAGTAAACCAAAGCAGCTTTTCACGAGTTTTTCAAAATGCAAGAGAACATGGACACTCGCCGGTTCTTGCGCGATTTAACCATGACGTATTACAGTGTGTATCTTTTAACTCTTTCATCTTTAAAGACAGACCTCTAGTCGTGCAGTGCTGGCCCTACTCCATATAACCTTTCACTGCTAGATTCAAACGCCAAGTACTGAAGAATGGTTTGGCAACTTCATCATTTCTTTGCTCTGCTGATGCCAGCCGTCGAAGAAGATGACTCAAGGAGAATATTAATTTTGATACCTTAAGAATCTCCACTGAGTATCAGATTAGAAAGCCTAAAACCTTTCAACGTATAATTCATTACGATGCGTACGGAACAAAAATTGTGACTAGTTCCCTGAAGGTTTTTGATAAGCACACCATTGTTTATCATAAACCAGGAAACTTTGCATATCAAAGTATAAAAATTTGCAATCTATATTGGTCACTGTTTTAATTCCCAAGAAACTTGTTTGCTTTTTGATTTCATTTGCAGAGGTTAGCTAATTCTGATATATATAATTTAAGCCGTATTATTTCGGACTATTATTTCGGAGTTTTCTTTGATTCCAATGTGTTGCTAGAGTTTCAAAGCAATCATTCAGCGTTCAACGTAGAGGTATTGAAGAGACCACTTTATTGCTGTTTCATATGGGGATAGATATCAGTAGCTTTCGCTGTTCATGTTTCTTAAGAGCCACTCTCTTAGAACACTGTTTGCTTAACGTTGTTTTGCTGTAGAATCGCGGAAGGATTTCAGAAGTCACGATGGATCGAACGTTCTATGCATGTCTATGCGAAGGGTGGCCTGCACGGTACATACCAAGTGGCCGTAATGGATGTCACAATGAATAATCTTTTCATCTGTTGACCTTTGTCTTGAGGCATTTTTCCAGGCACGATCGTGCAAACTGTTGACGTCAACTTGTACCTTATGTAACTTAGTGCGGTCAAGACAGTAAATTGCTCAACACAGCTGCCATGTGTCTAACCTGCGCCCGAACATATTAAATTTAGTTTAATCATCAACTCAACTGCCGTTCCAGATTTCAAGGAGAATCTCTGAAACAGTTTGCGAGTCTTCCAACACAATCCTTTCACAGGAATGAGTTTTTGACGATGCAAGAAAGCATGCAAGCTATCGCTCTTAGTATCAATTGAACAACGTATTTATTACTATTATCAATTTCACCTTTAGAGTCAAACCCGCAATATTCGGTTCTAATTTTACAACGTCCGGCTTTCATTGTTACATTCGAACGCTAACTAATAATAGCACGGTAACGTCAAGTCATTATTTCTTTACTTTGCCAAAGCCAGCCCTCGAGGAAGATACCTCAAAGAAAATATTCATTTTATACCATAAGAATTTAAAGTGATACCGTCGGTGAAACACCGAGTACAAGTTACCCGAAAGCTTTTGATAAGCTCACGACTGTTGATTGTGAACTGGGAAACTTGGCAGATCCAGCTATGTAAGGTTGCAAT
Source organism: Ricordea florida (assembly GCA_949710005.1). Taxonomy (NCBI): domain Eukaryota; kingdom Metazoa; phylum Cnidaria; class Anthozoa; order Corallimorpharia; family Ricordeidae; genus Ricordea; species Ricordea florida. Next base: position 29,941,680 of record OX453273.1, on the reverse strand, counting down.
CTACATATTGCTTGATTGCCGAGAAACTTATTTTATCTTAAAATTCAGTTATAGAGGTTTAGTAATCCTAAATAATGTAACTTGAAGCATAATTTCGCTTTTTTATTTTCATTCCGATGCCTATTCAGAATTTCAAAGCGGTGCCAAAGTTCAGAGTACTGGTTATAAAGTAGCTTTTATAGCTGTTTCATGTTTTGATAGATGTAGCTATCCTTGTGCCTGTCTCTTAAGAAAAAGTCCTTTAGAACGCTAAGTACTTAACGTTTTTCATTTTATACTTAAAATTAGATAAAATCCCGAGAACTGGGCACTGTGTGGGGCCTGATGGGTTGACGTGATCCCGCTCCGGTGGACTTCTTCGGTTTTATTGCGAAGTAAAAAAAAAGAAAAGAAACAAACAAACAAAACACTGAACAACAGAATTGACAAAATGAGTCATCTTCTTCGATGAATTGCGAAATTCTTGTTCTGACTCGAAGAAGTAAGGGGAAAGTTTTTTATTGTAGGATATTTTTTTGTGATTTTTCCCGCGCGCGCCACGCTATCGCTTTCTATTTGAAATAATATGACCTCGAGCCAAATATTTTCCCGTCCGGCCCGACCTAACTGAGTCAATAAGTACACGGCTTACCTAATTCTCGTGATTGGTGTTCACAATCCCTCGCTCCACGGTCCAAGTTAAATAACAAACTCAAGATGGTTGCATTCTTTTGATAATGTTGAGCAGTACGCTGGTCTGACTGATTTATTAGCACCCCATTCCGTTCACTGCACCCTCTAGTTGCAAGTTGGTGTCTGATGGAGCTCAATGAGGGCAAAGTCTCGGGGCTGCACGCGTTTTCCTGAACAAGGCGATTGCTTATTTCCCACGAGAATATTCCTGGCTGTTGTTTAGCTAACTCTTCAATTCCTCTTCGCGATCCCAGGGTTGATGCGTCGGGATCTGCTCCCATTCTCTCCTCTAGGATCAACTGAACCGGTTCTCTGGTACTTCGATATCAGTTTACTCACACAGCCATGCGTGATTCTTAAACGACGGCTTATTTCACATTGCCGAACGCCCCGTTGAGCTAATGCTACGATTTCAAGTCGAACTTTCTCAGGCAGTGGTTTACCACTCATGTAGGCACCGCCCAGCTGGTTAAAACGGGTTGTACCTGTAAAATAATTAAGCGAAGTACATTCCCGTGAGCCGGTAAAATTAAGGAGAGAAAAGTTTCAAGGACGAGACTATGACAGAGCGCGATCGGAAATTATTTTGTAAGGGAGAAGGAGTTACTCGCCCCTTTCTTCTTGAAACGAAACTGAACCGATCTAATAGGATCAGGCAGCTTGAGTTGATCCGCTTTCTGAACCACGCTGTTTAGTACACCAAACAGTTCCACAAAATAGTACTGTTCGGTAGTTCTCCAAGGAAGGGTCACACCGCATGGCTTAATTAATCCACATTGAGATGTAAAAATTAGAGCCACACTTTCTAATAAAACGAACAGTACGACAGTACTGTTCATTAGATTTGCAAAGAATGGTCACACTGCATGGTTTAATCCACAGAACCACACTGTATTCATTATTGTAAAACAAACAGCTTTCCGAAGATCGGTAAACTGTTTGGTATAATCCACAGAACCACACTGTCCTGTAAAACAAACAGTAACACAGTAAAGTACTTTTCAGTGGCCTTACAAAATATGCTGACTGGCTTCATTAACAGATGGAAAGGTTAGAACCGCACTGTGTAGAAACAAATGGTATCGAGTATATAGTACAGAAAGCTCTTTGTCTTTTGCGAACTTCACGTTTTAAGTGAAACTCAGTCAAGGTTCGATTTTAAGTTTTATTACTTTACAAGTAGTTCTAAGTAATAGAAGCTGTGCCTAAGCCTTTTCTCTACACAGTCGAAGAAGGATTTCAGAAATCACGATAGATCGAACATTCTGTGTGTGGGTGGATGCAGGAGACATGCCAAGTGGCCGTCATTGATGTCGAACTGAATTTTCCTTTCATATGTTGACCTTTGTCTTGCGGCATTTTTCCAGATACAATCGTGAAGCTGTTGGCGTCAACTTATACCTTAGGTGACTAAATGATAAAACAGTAAATTGCTCAATTCAGCTGCCCCATTCCCATCGTGCGCCTGAAGGTGATTTAGTTTTTCGTAGAGGTACGGTAACCACCACCATTCAGTCCAAACTCCAACATTGCGGCAATATGACTATATATCATTCGAAATTGAAGGAAAATTCAAATGCAGTTCCAAATCTCAAATGAATTTAGCCGGAATCTGTTCAGTTTCAAAATTATCTTGCAGGTTAAAGTGATGAACGTTTTCCAAAGGCTTTGCAAAGTGGAACTTTACACTCAGAATAAAGATATTTTACGGAATGTTTGACATAAATTTGACAAAACTAATTCTCCTTACAGACGAAAATTCACCAATTGTTTTTCTAAAAGCCAAGAATTCATCCCCATTCTGTCAACGAAGTTTTGTTTCGTCGTTTTCACTGATTAGATTAGGACATCACTGCAACCTTTGAACGGAATACTTGTTTTTTTTTTACCTTGAATAACAATGAACCGAAGAAAGTAGTAATACAAGAATCTAAGCTCCACGAAGGTGGCTCCAATGTTTAAGATGGTTTGTTTGTTCTTGTTTTTGTTTGTTTGCTGTTCTTGAGTTTTTTTTGGATATTTAGGAGTATCTTGTTATTTATTGCGGCCTTGATAATCATTGCAAGTTTATTTTTTTCTTTATTCATCGATATGTTATTGTTGCTAGTAAGTGTCAGTCAGCACTTGTTATTAAATGGTTTGCTCTTTCTCTTGACTAGAACAAACTCTCGCCATATGAGGAGGGTCAATAGTAAAGTCTGTTCACTAATCCGGAGCTCGCGCCAGCGGTAAGAAACGTGATACAAAGCTGTTGTGAATCGGACAAGGGTGCATGAAATCATCAAAACAGAAATCCAAATTTATTTGTAGAATGTAAAATAACTGACGTATGTAAACGCGGAAAATATTCTACGTTTTACAATGCTACGACAGAACATCGTGGTAAATGGTTACAGCTCAGACCTTCCCGTTTTTGAAGCCTTTATCGAAACTGAGAACAACGGAATATCCCTTTGTTACTATTTGAGCACCAGCATTTCACATTCCTTCACAGAAATTATTCTTCAAACTCTAAGATAGGTAAAATTCAACCGCGTGCGACTGTTCAAGGGCCTCTTTTGCGTGCTGAATTCACGGGAACGAGCCCTAGAGAAAGTGTATGTAAGGCATCTCAGTTAACTTGACCAATAGGTGAAAACTGTGTCATACCCGGAGCTCTTTTTTGTTGGAACCACTGCAGATAAACGAAGAGGTAAATGTTGCAATGTGCTGAGAGAAATAACATCTAGATAAGCGAAATCTCCTATTAAATATTCAGTTCTAATCTGATGTTCTATTCCCGTAACCGGCTTTGGGGCATAGACCGAGATTGCACAATTGGCAACTTGTCTGACAATAATTTTAAATGACGATGCAAAATGAACCACAAAATATCTTCATTTTATATTCGATAGAGGCAATTGGTTCGAGCGTATGAAGTGAACAAATAATTGAAATGAAACTTAACAAGGTTTAGTATTTCACCAGGCTTGGGGAGAACCAGACTCGGTTACCTATTGGTAAGCGTGGTCGAGGGCGGAACTTAACTCGGGAGATCCTGATTGCAAGGCGAATGCTATAACCGCTCAGGCACGCTGGGTACATGCTTTCGCGTCAAAAGAAGTTAAAACAGAAATAGAAAAAGGAACTAGGTCTATGGAAAAGCATTGATAAAAAAAAAACATTTTTGTGTGGTGTTGAATCACTGGAGTTGTTGCTTTGTTCTATATATAGACGGTAACTGCTTGAAAATGTACTCAAGAGTTTAGCACGCCGGTCTGTCTACGCTAGTTTTGAGTTTTATCTCTACTTTTGGCTGTATCAAAAATAATCTTGTTAGTGAGAATGGAAAAGCAGGAATGTTTTTTTACCTGGTGCAATCTTGCAAGGGTTATCCTCCATTACCTTGTCTTCCGAGGCAAATAACTGCTACAGAAACAGTGACCCAAAAAAAGTGATTACAGATAGTGTGTCCGCTCAGACAGTCTGTCGTTATGCGTTTTTCGTCACCTGCAGTTCGTTTTCTTCTTTTTACATTACCAAAGCAATCACAATACATGAAAACGCATTAATAACAACATTACAGATCAGGTTTCCGCCTCTGCGAATTTAAAGAGCTTTGTGTCGAAATATACAAACCTACTCGACCAACAATTTTCGGCCGGATATGGAGATAGTTAAATGTTACGTGCACAATCTTGTTATACAAGCTTGCTAACAACGCGAGCGGACGTTAAGTCAAGCGACGGTGGGTCAACGATGGAACAGATTTAAAAAAAGGAAAAGTCTTTATAAGCAAGCGGCAGCCGCCGGGTTAGAAATATAAAACTGATTAGTACGTCTGGTGATATCGGTGTCTAACCTTTGTGGTGTCCTCACTCGTGACATTATCTCAGTATAACATTCTACTTGCAAGACCCACTTGTGTGCTATTTGACTGGCGGTCTCGAATCCAATTGGATTTTTAAACACGGAACGGTTCTTTACCACAGCACTTGGTAGTATTTGACTCTGCTCTCTCTCGAGATCCCAGCCTGATTCCAAGTCATGGTATGTAAGTGACACTGCTATCTTTATTCACCGCTTATTCGTTCCATCAGAATCAGTTATTTCTAACGAAGAATGCCTAACCCGCTGGAGTCACTCTGTTCTGTGGATCGTGTTGCCGCGTCAACTGTTTTTTTTTTGTACAGCAGTTTTTCCTCCACAGCTGATCACACACTCTCAGACCTATGATTACAGGGGCACCCAACGAAACATTTTCCCAAAATGCAATATTCAACCCATCACAATGATAAGTAAACACTTTAAAGGCATTTTTAGTATTTTTTTTCCTGTTGCTGGGAAAAAAATATCTGTTCCGCACTCCCAGCAGGATGGTAAGAAAAGTTCCACTTCCCAGCTACATTGCCAGAGAAATTCCCAGCCAGCTGACTGTCTGCTGATTTTTTTCCCAGCCAGCATTTGAAAAAGACATTAATTAGTGAAAAACGCATGCTTGTCCTGTATTCCTTTAGTTTTGCCGTGATTTTACTTCCGCGTATGAGAAAATGCCTTAATAATTCTAATGCTAATATTTTAAAACTTCTCCAAACAAATGGTGGGAATCATGATTGCTTGGCTGTTATGCAAAAAGGCTAATGGACAATAAATTATTTAATGAGTTAAACAATTAGACAATTACCTTTCACTGTCAAACATTTATTAACTGATTCTTGTAATTCTGACATACAGTGAACAGTGAGTGTGCAAAAAAGAGGTACAATGTCTCGTAGCTGGCATGAACATTACATAAGATTACATAAAGATTACATACAATTCAGTTTTACTTTACTCTTCCATCTCCAAAAATGTTCTAAGATTTTATCCTTGGGAGTATGCTCGTTTCTCACAGATTTCATGGTTGGTTGTTACATTGACTTGACTTTTCCAGTCACACTGTCAATTTTGCAAACCATTTCAATGTTTGACTGAGTCCTCGCCATGAACTTGTATAAACTTCTTTGTCAAAAAAAGCTGCTGAGGTAGTAACATCCATTTCTTATCATGGTGCAAAATGTCACCAAGCTGGGCTTCAGGTACTAAGCCAGAAATGTCTGACTGCTAAATGCCGCAACTAAATAGACTTCTCATTGTCAGTAATTTATTACAAAACGAAATTGTTACCATGGCTGAACAAATTGTTGAACATCTTCATCTCAATGACTTGAATATGCAAACATTCACATACAGTGAGTGCAAATTTAAGAGTTGGCGCATAGAAAAAAAAATACCTTCACCCGATAGAAGAGAGAGGGTCACAAGAATGAACAAACAGTGAATGCTCATCGTCACAAGCCTAACTCAACCTGATGGAAGAGAGAGGGTCACAAGAATGAACAAGCAATGAATGCTCATCGTCACAAGCCTAACTCAACCTGATGGAAGAGAGAGGGTCACAAGAATGAACAAGCAATGAATGCTCATCGTCACAAGCCTAACTCAACCTGATGGAAGAGAGAGGGTCACAAGAATGAACAAGCAATGAGTGCTCATCGTCACAAGCCTAACTCAACCTGGTGGAAGAGAGAGGGTCACAGTAATGAACGAACAGTGAATGCTCATCGTCACAAGCCTAACTCATTCCGATGGAAGAGAGAGGGTCACAAGAATGAACAAGCAATGAATGCTCATCGTCACAAGCCTAACTCAACCTGATGGAAGAGAGAGGGTCACAAGAATGAACAAGCAATGAATGCTCATCGTCACAAGCCTAACTCAACCTGATGGAAGAGAGAGGGTCACAAGAACGAACAAGCAATGAATGCTCATCGTCACAAGCCTAACTCATTCCGATCGAAGAGAGAGGGTCACAAGAATGAACAAGCAATGAATGCTCATCGTCACAAGCCTAACTCAACCTGATGGAAGAGAGAGGGTCACAAGAATGAACAAGCAATGAATGCTCATCGTCACAAGCCTAACTCAACCTGATGGAAGAGAGAGGGTCACAAGAACGAACAAGCAATGAATGCTCATCGTCACAAGCCTAACTCAACCTGATGGAAGAGAGAGGGTCACAAGAATGAACAAGCAATGAATGCTCATCGTCACAAGCCTAACTCAACCTGATGGAAGAGAGAGGGTCACAAGAATGAACAAGCAATGAATGCCCATCGTCACAAGCCTAACTCAACCTGATGGAAGAGAGAGGGTCACAAGAATGAACAAGCAATGAATGCTCGTCGTCACAAGCCTAACTCAACCTGATGGAAGAGAGAGGGTCACAAGAATGAACAAGCAATGAATGCTCATCGTCACAAGCCTAACTCAACCTGATGGAAGAGAGAGGGTCACAAGAATGAACAAGCAATGAATGCTCATCGTCACAAGCCTAACTCAACCTGATGGAAGAGAGAGGGTCACAAGAATGAACAAGCAATGAGTGCTCATCGTCACAAGCCTAACTCAATCTGATGGAAGAGAGAGGGTCACAAGAATGAACGAACAGTGAATGCTCATCGTCACAAGCCTAACTCATTCCGATGGAAGAGAGAGGGTCACAAGAATGAACAAGCAATGAATGCTCATCGTCACAAGCCTAACTCAACCTTGTTTGTTATAATAAGAGGATGATATGATAAATTGGTGATATTAAAAAGGAGTAGTAAAAGATCTGCCAAGTAAAAAAATGTACAATGTTGGTCATAATAACAATTACTAACATACACAATACACAAAAACACTAATAAACAGAGAAAATATTTATTTGCACATATTGAGTACCCAAGCCCACACAAAACAGCTGATGATTAGTTGCATTTCAATCAGAGGACTTTACTTAGTCCATGTTGGTCTGTCCTGATAAATTGATAAGGAGCAATCTCACACAAGTAAATTTCACTCAGTTGGGCATATAAAAATCTACACTACAACTGTGCTCATGATGCCAATCTGAATCATTAGACATAATTTAAAAGTAATGATGATACATGTAAAACTGTAGTGGACTGGCATAGCCGTAAAACCATAAGACAACACAACTATAAAATAATGTCTGGCCAGACAAACTTCGTGCCCTGCCAAAATTGCCCCTCAACTGACAATTAGCCTGGTAATATAACAAAATTGTTTCCAAGCTTGCGCAGTTGACTACAACTTTAAGGCATATACCACCACTTCCACCAAATTCAGACATCTGTCAGTGTTGAACCACTGTTGAATTCGGAATGAAAACACGAAATTAACAATTTGTTGAAGGTTGCACATTTTTTTTTTTTTTTGGCACATGCTTGTCCTCTACAGCCTGGAGTTGTCGAAAGAAATTAACTGAAATAATACAATTTTTACCGTAAAAGTAGAGGATAAAAACTTGCCTTCTGTTTGAAGAATCACGCTGTCGACTCTAGAACTGAGAGCGGGAAGCCGAAGTGGCACCCCAAATCTGCAGAATCTGTGAATGAAAATACTGTTGTTAGCTCATTCAATTCGTCTCAACTGTAGACGAACATCACAAGAACTTCAGCATACAGACAAAAAAACAATGGAAAATTAATCTTACATGTAAATGAGGAAGATGCAAAATATATTCCCTCAAAATGTCGTTGGATCTTGCATAATCCCGCGTGTATGAATACAGAAGCGACCAAAACCGTTTTTTCCGCAAACGCGATAACTTTAGCCAGCGGTCATTACTTTGTCACTACCGAGGGAGTGGTGGAGGGGTTCATTTTCACTCGTCATCAGTCTCCAGTGTTCCTTTAGCCAGCTCCTTCTGTTCGGCTGGAAATGCTAGAAAAAAAGTAAGTATTTCCCAGCCAGCTCGGCTTGAAATGCTTGAAAAAGTCAGTAATTCCCAGCAGAAGCCACTAGCAATTAAAAATTTCCCAGCCAGCTGAATGTGTACTGCGGAACACCTTTTTTGCGGAACACCTCCGATGGGTGCCCCTGTGATTATGTGGTTATCATCAGCACTGTCATCATATTCAACTTTCTATATGCATTTTTAGTGATACAAAAGCCTTGTAGTCTAATGGGGATGTTAGGGAACGCTTCATCTCGGATTTTGTCGGCTTCCAGATTTTTTTTCTTTTCATTTGTTTGTTTGTTTGTCCGGTTAATGCTTCTTCCAGTTTTGCTCAGTGTGTAATATTTTAAGGTATCGGAGAATCGCTCTGGAGAAAGAAAATAACTTCACAACGAAATTCCTTTAGTAAACTTGTCTCAGCATAGGCGTGAAAATAAATATTTGCATTGTAAACAGCAACGGAATTCCCGAACCTTATTAGCGGACTTCATTTAATTAATCAGTGTAGCGGAGGTCACTACGGTGTTATCATGTTTTGATGTTTCCATACCGCGTTTGATAAAGTCTCAGGGAGCAGTCAAATTTAATTCAGACAACGCCTCACTCGGCATTAATGGTCATTAATGGATCTGACAGCATCTATACCGCACGTAACCTTTCATTATACGAAACGAATTTTCATTTTCATTTTCGCTTACATTATCGTTATGCAGGAGATAGTACAAGTTATCCCTTAGGGGTTGCAAGTTGAAGACAACAAAGATCGTTATTTAAAACCACAATAACGTCTGTGAACCCCAGGTTAGAGGCGGCTGGGTGGGAAGAAAGAAGGCGTTATTGTGGATAGAGAATTCACGAATATTAATCAAAATAAACGTGTACCGAGGACAGGTCCCTAACTAACACTTGTAGTCCTAGTAGTGATATACATTCAATATATTCTCGTGATATCGATTAATATTTACGTGTGAATTCAGTTATTAAAGGAATGATAACCAGTGATGAACTGTGTCTTGTTCTAACACATTCTACCTCGTCGCGTTAAATACTTGGGGTTAACTCTTCACGCGTTAATGTGTTATTTTGATTTCTTCGTTAATTTCCTTGTAAGGGTTAAGAACACGTGCACAGATGCTACATTGGTAGCAGAAAAAGACACAACTTTAAGTTGACGGGACAACGAAAGGAAAAGAGACTATAAAAGTAATGCTGCAAAGAGGTGTTATAAAACATTAAAACACCAGTGAACAGGCTATTCTAGGTTAAACATATTGAATAATGGACTTTAATTCTGTCTTTTTTTGATCAGGGAGTGCGATGAGCAAAGTAACGGTTTCAAACCGAGTACGATGAAGTCGCGAGCCGCGAGAAACGCGGGAGTAAACTGTATTTTTGCCTAAGACCTACCGCGCGGACGTTGATGCAGACGAGCAAGGTATGGACAAAGGAAAGAAGAAGACTGCGGAGGTTTCTTTGTTCGTCGATTATTTCCGTTCCTGAGAATCGGAAAATACCCATTGGTCGGCTGCATGTCAATCTGTCTACCAATTCAAGTTGTAACAGTCTGAACGCCGGAAATAATTAATGACAACTGGTTTCCTTTCAGGGTCTCACAGAAAGGAGGGTGGGGTGGCCGGAGCCTGGGAGTGCATTATTAATTTATCTGAAGTCCCGGAGGCCCGGAGCCCTAAACCCCTCTGGGACCCTGAATTTCAGTGGGAGGCTCAGAGATAAAATTGCTGGATCGAGAATAGCTGTTGTCAGGGTGAGCTTGATCAGATTAGTCTCGGACTCGTACAACCAGAAGCTATTTTATCACTTCTGTTGTTCTCTTGGACTCACTTTAAGCTGCAGCTTGAGGTGCGAAGTCCTGTGATATTTGATGCGTTTTAATTCCAACCCGAGTTCCTGTTTTTACGATAATTTTGTTGCGGTATCATTTTGCAATTTGGGCTGGCCTAGTAATTTTATAAATAGGTGTTCATTGGAATATCAAAGAAACCGCCGCATTCCCGTTTTTAACTCGTGGATACGCGAAGCGTATTTGCGAGTTTTTGTGGGGACTCCGATATGCAAATTGTCACTCACTCACTCACTCACTCACTCACTCACTCGCTCACTCACTCACTCCAGTGTAGACACACTTCGTAATTAGTCGGATGGAACTCGGGGGCACCGATATGAAGACGACAATTGTCGTGACCGAAGTCACCGAAGTCTGTTGATGAAAGTTCACGCTGAAAGTGTATCGTACCGTTGCCAGAGTTTCTAAGGATTTTGTAGCTTAAGAGGACGATTAGCGAGGCCCTGTTAGGGGTAAATTTCGACAAGCGACATGGCCTTGAAACGGCGACATAAAGGACCTGAAATGGCGACGAACGACGAGCCGCTCACGGGAAATTACGACAGCGACCTTCGACCTTCCGAAATTGCGACGTGAAAAGGTTTGAAACTCAGACGCGCGACATAAAGAACCTCACTAACAGGGCCTCATTAGCGGTCTTACTAAAATCAAAAGGAGTTTAAATGTTTCCAGTTAGGACAATGACCAACTTGGAGACTGAATTTCATGAGCCTTTTACTCGGCCAGGCGCTAAACGTGAACAGATGATAACTATTCGCTTTTCCGACATCGACCGCCATCGACCGCCCCCAAGATTACAAGCAGTATATGAATTTCAGTTGGCTCGAAAGTGATCTGAAGATGAGAAAATCTCTTGCTAATGTAGTAAGCTTTGGTGAGAACTCATAGAGCGAAATTAGCACTTGAATGAGAATTTATTAGAGCGAAATGAGTACTCGTTATTGAACGAAACTACTACTGAAAACAGAATAAATTGACGAATCCATGATGTGAAACCGAAGAACTTCTGTGGCCAACCTGGATAAGAAACATCGCATGGAGGACTTTTCTACTGATTTAAGTGTTAGTACTAACAGGAATGGAGTTGGAGAAGTATTGGGACGGTCAAGAAGTATGTCAACGCTTACCATTAAATATAGAGGCGCATGCCGTGACGGAGAACCAGGGTTCGAAAAGAGTAAGTCATGTAGAAAATGTATTAAGCGTTATATTATATACAATACACCACAAGCCGTTACAATGAAACGTTTTCTGTCTATTGATTTCCGAATTTACTTTGAAGTGAACTAGATTGTGTTGAAGTAGACATGTTGGAAAAATAGGCTTACCTGTTTTGCTTACTGTTGTGTGACTCATATTTACATTGTAAAAACAAGAAGTTATAAGGATAAAAACAAAGATGTATTGCTGTATTAATGATGGCAAGTGTGATTTTTTTTAAGTGCAACCCTGAATATATATACCACTGATAACCTAAAATGAGATGGTAATGTAAATAAACTAATTCAACTTGATAAAGGATTGAGAGTCTTAAGGATTTTAAGATCATCACGTCAGCTGGGCTATCCTACATGGTTTTGTTCATTATCAGCTGCAGAATCAAGGTGGATATTTCTGTTGAATACATTGAATAGACTTGTAGACAGCAAAAACTATAATGATGATAAAATTGACAATGTCATGGCAACAAAATTCAGACCTTATTCAGAAGGACCCTGTTACTTTGAACACACAGACAGTGAGCAGCAGGATACCAGAACTACATTTGGTTTCGGTGCCATTTAATCCTGTACCCTTATGTTAAGTTATCAAATTTTTTAACAACTGTATGCTTGCCACCTGCCTTATAACTGATGCCTAGTGTAGTCAAATGATTGGCATCATGTACTCACTGTATGTTTATTTCAAAAAGCTACTCAGCTCCCTGGTCACTTTTATGTTGTGATTATAGATTATTAAAATTATCTTCAAGTTCATTCAATCACAACTCTGAAAAAACACCTCGTTAATTTTTAAATTATTTCTTTTTTCTCTGTTTTGTAAACATATCCACGAGTTCACCATAGTCCTACTTTGATTTGACTCCCTCACCCGTGCCCGCGTTTCCTGTGCTTCGCAATTTCGCCAATCGCTGCTTGAACCGTAGCCTGTAACGCAGAGGTTCTTTGGGTCTTGCATGTAACCCGTTCCTCCCTCACTAACGCATTTAGTGTGTTTGATAACTGGGAATTGAAGTTTAAGCTTTTTGTTTTTAACTCGTGGATACGCGAAGCGTATTTGCGAGTTTTTGTGGGGACTCCGATATGCAAATTGTCACTCACTCACTCACTCACTCACTCACTCACTCACTCGCTCACTCACTCACTCACTCACTCCAGTGTAGACACACTTCGTAATTAGTCGGATAGAACTCGGGGGCACCGATATGAAGACGACAATTGTCGTGACCGAAGTCACAGAAGTCTGTTGATGAAAGTTCACGCTGAAAGTGTATCGTACCGTTGCCAGAGTTTGTAATGATTTTGTAGCTTAAGAGGACGATTAGCGAGGCCCTGTTAGGGGTAAATTTCGACAAGCAACATGGCCTTGAAACGGCGACATAAAGGACCTGAAATGGCGACGAACGACGAGCCGCTCACGGGAAATTACGACAGCGACCTTCGACCTTCCGAAATTGCGACGTGAAAAGGTTTGAAACTCAGATGCGCGACATAAAGAACCTCACTAACAGGGCCTCATTAGCGGTCTTACTAAAATCCAAAGGAGTTTAAATGTTTCCAGTTACGACAATGACCAACTTGGAGACTTAATTCAGGGGCACCCAACGACCAAATTTTTCCAAATACCTCAGAAGTGCCTTAAATGGATTTTTCTATGCTTTAGAAGCCTGTTTCATTAATCTGGAGCTGCCCTAAAAACTATTTATCTGTTCGGATTTCTTAGGGGAACTGTATTCGTCTCGAAAATCCTAGGCGGCCTTTTTGGCTCATCCGAAAGTTTTAGCTACCTTTATAGGTCTGTTCGAAAAATGAAGGACTCGTGCTAGCATTGCTGTCGTTAGAAATTTTTAGGAGACCTTTTTTGTAAAAGCTTGCGTCTATGAAAAGATTCCGAAAATTTTAGGCAAACCGTAACGCGCATCCGAAGATTGCAGGGGAGTAACGTTTTTATTCGAAAGTATTAGGGGAAGAAATCACACGCTACTGAACAGAGACAAAGAAGCCGACATTACCGTCGACCATATCTTCCATAACTTAGAAAAATAAAGCATTCAGATGACTTAGATCAGTTAGATGTAAGGTGAATGTTTATTATTATTACCTATACATGTTTGAAACCGATAAAATTTCCAGTTTTTAATTTGATCGCGGAAAAGCGTTTTAAACAAGGAGAAAACAAATCTAGTATAAACATATCCAGCTTATCCATAAGCGTTAAGGCCATCCTATTTTTTTTCTCCGTTTAGTGTCGTCCGACCGACCCAAATTTTTGGCATTTAAAAAAAAGTAACTCAGTACGTAGTTGGATCATTTTTCACTTGAAATAATCTTATGACTTTTTTTTTAACTTTCTTTTTTTTCAATCCGACCGACCGACCCAATATCAGAAAACGCATTCGACGCTAAACGAAAAAAAAAAAATATGAGGATGACCTAAGTTTTATCGCGTCGGAAAGGTCGGTCAACAGCATAAAGACTGTGAGAATTAAGCTTACCAGGTCGTTCAAGTCAGTACGAGAGTACAACGTTAAACAAAGACGTTCTGATTTGGTGAATTTGGACTGCCTTCTCAGATAAATCTTACTTCGATTTTCTGCACCCATGCGTTATACATCCCTAACTTGCGGACGACGTCCAAAAATTGCGAGTTGTAACTCGAACGAAAATTCTAGGGTAACTTTCTGTTGACTATCTATTTACGAAAAGTCTTGGACAACTTTTTCTCGACCACCTAAATTACGCAAATTCTAGGGCAATTTTTTTTTCCGAAAATCAAGACAACGTGTTCTTTCCCTTGAGGAGAAATTTTCCGAAAAATTTAGGCGACCTTACATTCGAACAGATATTTTACCGAAATCATTCGTTGGGTGCCCCTGTTAATTTCATGAGCCTTTTACTCGGCCAGGCGCTAAACGTGAACAGATGATAACTATTCGCTTTTCCGACATCGACCGCCATCGACCGCCCCCAAGATTACAAGCAGTATATGAATTTCAGTTGGCTCGAAAGTGATCTGAAGATGAGAAAATCTCTTGCTAATGTAGTAAGCTTTGGTGAGAACTCATAGAGCGAAATTAGCACTTGAATGAGAACTTATATGAGCGAAATGAGTACTCGTTATTGAACGAAACTACTACTGAAAACAGAATAAATTGACGAATCCATGATGTGAAACCGAAGAACTTCTGTGGCCAACCTGGATAAGAAACATCGCATGTAGGACTTTTCTACTGATTTAAGTGTTAGTACTAACAGGAATGGAGTTGTAGAAGTATTGGGACGGCCAAGAAGTATGTCAACATTTACTTGTAAATATGGAGGCGGCTGCCGTGACGGAGAACCACGAAGGTTACAATGTAAGAAAGTCATTGAAGGGTTCGAAAACAGTAAGTCATGTAGAAAATTTATTAAGTGTTATATTATATACAATACACCACAAGCCGTTACAATGAAAAGTTTTCTGTGTATTGATTTCCGAATTTACCTTGAAGTGAACTAGATTGTGTTGAAGTAGACATGTTGGAAAAATAGGCTTACCTGTTTTGCTTACTGTTGTGTGACTCATATTTACATTGTAAAAACAAGAAGTTATAAGGATAAAAACAAATATGTATTGCTGTATTAATGATGGCAAGTGTGATTTTTTTTAAGTGCAACGCTGAATATATATACCACTAATAACCTAAAATGAGATGGTAATGTAAATAAACTAATTCAACTTGATAAAGGATTGAGAGTCTTAAGGATTTTAAGATCATCACTAACATACTTTGCAAAAATGCAAGAAAGACTTGTTTGGTATGATTCGTCAGCTGGGCTATCCTACATGGTTTTGTTCATTATCAGCTGCAGAATCAAGGTGGATATTTCTGTTGAATACATTGAATAGACTTGTAGACAACAAAAACTATAATGATGATAAAATTGGCAATGTCATGGCAACAAAATTCAGACCTTATTCAGAAGGACCCTGTTACATGTGTTAGAAACTTTGAACTCACAGACAGTGAGTAGCAGGATACCAGAACTACATTTGGTTTCGGTGCCATTTAATCCTGTACCCTTATGTTAAGTTATCAAATTTTTTAACAACTGTATGCTTGCCACCTGCCTTATAACTGATGCCTAGTGTAGTCAAATGATTGGCGTCATGTACTCACTGTATGTTTATTTCAAAAAGCTACTCAGCTCCCTGGTCACTTTTATGTTGTGATTATAGATTATTAAAATTATCTTCAAGTTCATTCAATCACAACTCTGAAAAAACACCTCGGTAATTTTTAAATTATTTCTTTTTTCTCTGTTTTGTAAACATATCCACGAGTTCACCATAGTTCTACTTTGATTTTACATTTTACCAGTGAAACATAACCATGATAACACAGCTTTTAACTGCATTCCCTGGCAGAACGCCTACTTGTCTTTCCTTCCCTCCCCTCCCCTCTTGGCTTTCGACACTGTTAATCATTCGCAAAGAAGAACATGACACTGCATTTTCTTATGGTAAAACCAATATTTTGCTTACTTCCTAGTAAAATGTTCTAAACTTTCGTCAGTGAAGTTTTATTTTGTTACTAAGTATTATAACCCACCGACTAATTTTTGGGCCATCTTATTGGCTGTTTTGGCGTCAAATAGTAGGACGGGTATTTAGTAAATAAACCCCTTCTGGCGGCTGGTATATCGGAGGATAATGCCCGCGGCTGAGGGATTGTCCGAAAAATGAACAGTTGGCCGAGAAGCGAAGCTTCGAGGGCATATGTGAAATTTTGAGGACAATCTCTCAGCCAAGGGCATTATCCTCCCATATATCAGTAAGCCAGGAAGGGGTTTATTTATTTTATAACCCTCCGCGATCGCGAGTTGATTCTTACTTTGAACGTGTTGAAGAAAAAGAAAAACAAGTCGTCTGACTGGGATTGCGACTGACGCAAACACTGCACGTACATTGATTAGTTAAAATTGTTTTACGTAAACTGTGATTGGACCAGAGCTTGACAAGCTGTCATGTCGAATTAACAAATTGACGTCAGTTTTTTAAGTGTCTGTCCTCTTATTGATGATAAATTGCGTCATAACATTGTCAAAGTGTTGTAGATCCACGAGCCGATACTTTATCAAACTACAATTTATCATCAATAAGTGGACAGACGCATAAAAAACTGACGTCAATTTGTTTTTTACAATAACAAAACGCGAAAAAGGTCAAATGAAGACTTAAATGAAAAGAAAACGCAAGTAAACAGCAAGTAAACTCGAAAAATGCTGAAATCAGGGCGCAACTATTCTCAATAACTTTTCTCGCCTTCTCATTGGCTTGTGACAACACGTAATACAATTTGATTGGGTAAAAATCTGACTGTTTGACAGCTCACTTATCACGCGAAAAAACCTTGCATAAATTAAAATTTTATGTGTCTGTACTCTTATTGATGATAAAAATTAGCCAATCAGCGCGCGAGAATTCGCTCAGTTATTGTAAAACATACTGTCGCAACACTCTCGAAAACACGGCACTTTGGTTTATTTTTTCAACTGCCTTGTTCGAGAACAGGTCATAGTTAAACGTTTCCAGTGTATTAGAAAAGAAAATATACCACTAACACTACGAAAGAAATTACACCCATGAAAAAGGGAAATTGGAAAATCTAATGTTGTTAGAGGATTTACGTTAAAAGTAGATTGTTCGCAAACTTAGCTTTGTTGTTGAATGGCGGGCGCTGAGTAAGTCGAAGAAAAAAAAAGGCGGAAGAACCGTATAGTTCCAAGAATAAATTGAACGGACTGAACTGAATTTTGTTGAGCTATTAATCGACCGATATTTGCCGATGACTCGAATAGTTTTTCTGTACTTGGCTTTGCATTGTTCGACTTGAGGGATTTATCTCTTGCGTAGTTTATCGTTTTTGGCTTGGAAAGTTTTCTCAACTGGCAGCTTTAAAGACAGTGGGAAGTGTAGCTTTGCGCAAAACCAGCCCTTTTGCACACTTCAGTGGGGAGATTTTCAAGAATTTGATTGCCCAAGGGTTCGTAACTTTGGCTCACCTCGAGGCCAAAAGCACTAGCAGCTTATTTTGTTGATTTTCTGTTTTATCCGGAGCTACAGCTGCGACTAACTACTTGACTACGATCACTGGATTCTACAAAACGAGTTTGTTTAAAAAGGGACTGACTTTGTTGTGTTTTCTTGCGACTGAAAAATCGCCGGGCAAATACCACGCGGCCGAGGTATATCGCCTGATACCCGTCCAGCTATTTGACACCATTTGACCCAAAATAACCAATAAGATAGCGCGAAAATTAATCAGTGGGTTATTTAGTAAATAAACCCCGTCCGCACGGATATTTGCCCTTCGATTTTTCAGTGGCAAAATAACATAAGGTCAGTCTCTCTCAAGTTTTTTTTTACAACAAACTCGTTTTTTAGAATCCAGTGATGCGTACTGTAAGTTAAGGTTACTTCCCACCTTCGCCGGTGCCCTTCGGGAAAAAAATCGTATGCTTGCCAGTTTACTTAAAACCCTAACAAACTATATATCCTAAGAAAGCTTCAATATTCTACTAATAAGCTACTTTAATATTCTGATTGGTTGTTTAGATATCCACATCTAAAGTTGGAGTAGCTAAAAATATGCGAGACGTTGCGTAATTATATGTAATTATACTTTGGTTAATGTCTGTCATTATCTCTGGAATGTTTTGGCGGAATTTCACGACAATCCATCAAATCTGCATACCCTTTAAATTCGCTTGAATTGGATGTATTCCCCAGGGGTGGTACTGCCATATATGGGCTATAAAGGTATGTGCCGCTTTGACGATTGGTTGGCGATTTTAGTCCTCTAGGGAAACCGGGAATTTCCACTCAAAAAAAACAAAAAAATGAAATCACAACTCAATCTAATAGCGAAGAAAGCGTCTATAGGTGCCCGGAATGAACGGCCATAATTGAAACCAGTGCTGGATATTATTAACTGTCAACAATCGGGATTCAGACGGAAATCGGTGGTTTTAATACTGGCTAAGATTAGGGACGCACCATTAGAAAAGTGATGGGGGGGGGGGGGTGGGGAAAAAAACAAAAAAAAATTCATGCAAGGGAAAATGCCAAGAAAAAAAATTAATGCAAGGAAGAAGGTAAAAAAAAAATCGTGCAGAAGGAAGGTCCAATTGTGACTTTTTCACACGTAGTAAAAAAAATTCGTGCAGAGGGGTTCACCTGAAAAAAAAATTCCTGCACAAGTAGTGAGCGAAAAAAAAATTCGTGCAAGCTGAAAATTCACCCCATCACTTTTCTAATGGTCCGTCCCTTAAATAGTTCATTGTTCTTCATAATGCGTACGTGCGAGCTTGGCACAGCCCAGCATGTGACTAACGACTGACAGACGAGGCGTCGACGTTGAATACGGGGTTTTTAGCTCGTGGAGCTTCAGCTCAAGAGCCATTGTGGTGGATGGGGAAATCACGAAGTCAGGCGTAAACAATAGAATATTCGGAACTCACGTGATCTTTGCGTGTTCGGTTCGGGTTCGGAAACGTGCAGCAGGACATGACACGTAGCCATTTTTAGCTCGTGGAGAGCTATCCGGGTGGTCAGGGAATCAGGATGTCATGCGTAAGCAATAGAAAATATTCTATCGATTCTCGATCGCCTCAAGTTCAAGGTATCAAAATAGAACAAAGAAATGAAATCGTAATTCAGTAAAGTGTATTGCACGGAATTTGAAACCACTCTACACGCTTGATAATTCGCAAAATAAGATCCCTGACCCAACATCGTACTCCACGAGCTCACCATGGGATGCCTTTGATTTTTGATAGCAGAACAATTGTGACAAGCTTCTTTGGGCTGGACTGTGCTGGTGAACTCGGTAGTTTCTGGAACATTGTTAAGTCTAGGATAGGGTAGCAAAATTCAGCTGAACAAGGTCTAGTATTGGCTAAGGGTTCCAGGGCCCCAGCGGCACACCTCCACCCATAAATTCCTACAGTACCTCCGCGGGATGTATTGCTCCCCACATCAAATACGAAATTTTAGCACGTAAAGGTTCGTAAACAACTCGCGCCACACCAGGAGATTATCACGCCTGATTCTGATAGTACCTCAAATCAATGGAACACCAGGACCTCCTAACGTCTATGATAATAAATCAAGTTTTCCCACGAAAAGCATCGCATTGCAACCCGTTCTTTTATCTTGCTCAGTGGAGTTCAATTTAATGGGCAATCTCCAAAGGCAAAGGCAAAACACGCGCCAAAGAGGTTGAAGCCGGATAACATGCCGCTGAAAAACAAGACGTTAATAAATCGATGGACAGCTTAAGAAATACCCTTATTGCTGAAGTGAGTTCCCTTGGGTAGGTTTCGTGATTTCATATTGAAAATTACGCTTCGAGGCCATTGCTTTTGTTATTGTATCAAGGCAGGTAATGGGCTCCTGATCATGGTTAGTAAATGCATATCAAAGACAAGCTCGTTTTAACCTTCATTGATTGAAAACTTCATCGCTTCCGCCAGATTCCGACGAAGAATCTTGTTCGCAACCTGCAGTGCACTGGCGTTGACATTGATCCTTAAGCTTCTTGCTCCAAGGGTATTTGAACTCTCCGGGTCTTCAGCAGATGCCGAGATTGTCAGAGGAGTTTGGCCAAACCAAGAGCCTTTGTCGCTTTCGGCAAGATTTTTTTCTTTCCTTGACAAAATGGAGCTATTTGTCCCTTCTTTGAGTCGGTTTTTTTCTTTTCCTCTACCCAAGGAATTTTGTCAAGTACGTGATGTAAATAGAGATATGCGAATAACATGAAATATGAGCGAGTGCGTTTGCCGCAAAAATTTCCCCACCTTCCCAGTTTATTAACTTTATTTGAAAATACGTTTTTTCTAAATGACTCGGCTGCTTTTTGAGATTTGCAATATTTTTTCTTTTGTAAACACTAGATAAAAAGACTCACTTAAATATTGTCAAATCAAAGAAATAAGGTTTTTTTTGGACTCTGAAGGTGGGAAGTAACATTAAGTACTAGTAGCTAGTTGCAACTGTAGCTACAAATAAAACAGAAAATCAACAATATAATCTTTTAGTGTTTTTGGAGGTAAGCAAAAGTTATGAACCCTTGAGAAACCAAATTCTTGAACATCTGCTCACTGAAATGCCAAAAACGATAAACACCGCATGCAAGCGTCATAAAATGCCACAATCCGTATCTAGAAATCACCCCCAGATTATGAGAAAATTCAAAATGCCCATCTACGTCCTTCGCATGATTCGTGGGCGTTCCCACCTAGTGCATTTCCACCATATCTACATAACCCACATGCAGGATTTTTCCTAGTGCATTTTTCATACACATGTGCAGCTAGTCCACTTTTAGAAAATTCTACAGGTCATCCGTTCAGACGCGACGAACCATAGGATGGGTAATACATTTTCTTCTCCTATCCCTAGAGAATGCCACGATATGTCGCATTTGTGGAGGCAGACTAGGAAGGGATAAATTCTTGGATCATTGTCACCTTTCAAGGAGGTATAGAGGAGCAGATCATAAAGCATGCAACTTGGATTACAAGATCCCTTATCAGAGTATGACGCCCATTTGTTCATCAAGAACCTTGGAACCACAGAAGAGAAAATTAACTGTATCCCAAACAATGAGGAAAAGTACATCTCCTTTACGAAACAAATTGTTATGTGCACTAACAAGGAAGGGAAAGAAATGGCCGTGAAGTGTGAGATTCACTGGTTTATCGGCAGCTTTAGATTGATGGCCTCCAGTCTCCATAACTTGGTGAAAAACTTATCCAACCTACTAGTATGTCTTCTTGAACTTAATACGTCAAATATGATACTCTTCCTCGAAGCACGATCTCTGAATTAAAGAGCGAACTCTCGAAACTTGGTATTAGAACAAGAATCGTAAAAAAAGCATGTGGATAATTTTAGCCGTGATCAAATAACCATTCTGTGTAAGCCTCCGAGTTTCGTCGAGTTTCGTATTACACTCTTGTAAAACAATAGACAAAGACATTTTGTTACAGTGGACTTTAGATATTAATGGTATGGAAAAGTAAATGTAAAGAATCAAAATTCTTTCTGTTTTGTTATTTCTTCGCGTGCAACCCTTAACGAGACCTCGACGGCTAAAAATAATGACATTTTGCTCAGAACACCCTAAGCGAGACCAAAATCCGAAATTTACACCCCTAAGCGAGACGACGAGCATCCCCGCCATTCCATATGGGAGTTCTCCCCCCCCCCCCCCCGGGTACAGAACTGCTTTACAATTTACTCTACAATCTGCAATGCAAAATACGAAACAACCTCTCATTAAAACATGCTAAACATGTCACATTAAATCAATCATAAGCAATGTTATCAAGTTTAGTAAGACGAAGCTGTCCTTCTTCGCCAATAGGTTTCGTTTGCTCTTTTCCAAACCACAGTCAGCAACAACTACCAGAACAACACACGTGGGTGAGTTAAATGAATCTCAAGATGAATAAAGCAGCATCAAGGGAGTGACAATTGTCTCTTCGCCGAACGTGCGAACATCATGGAAGGAATCTTTCTTAACTGATGTCAACAACTTGTCTTTTCACTCAGGCGTCCCAAGCTCACGTTTCGAGTGTGTTTTGTAAATTAACTTTCTCACAAGAGAGTCGGTGTCGCGTTACAACCGACCGTTTAGATTTAATTTGAGAAAAAAAATACTGAGGTTTGCGAACGCTAAATATCATTATCACATAATATTTTTCCGTTGTCCACAACTGATTACTGTTAAAGTGTTTGAGTCCCAATAACTATATGATTTTATTATAGAGTAGCAGAGAGACTAGATAGCTACTGCACAACTAAGATTGAAGTTTTGCATGCCAAAAGTATTCGTTTGCGAAAATGTGCTATTTTGAACTTGATTAATGGGTACCCCTTTTATTCGAAATATTTTATTATTATGTATAACTCTGAAAATAATGTACCTAGGTAATCAGGGATGGTATTTCAAGCAGTACACATGTACCTTAAGGATGCCCTTTGCCATATAGACCCCTTGCATGAGAAAGAAATATTTTAAACTCCATATTACCATTACAGTAGATAGCAACAGCAATAAATCCTACTGTTAATATAAAATTAGTGTAATCTACACCTTGTTGCCCTGTATTTTGTCCAAACACTAACTCATTACACCTTGGCCATATGGTGCTGCTATTGTTTTGCTAGAGTCGACGTGCATTGGGTAGGACCAGGGTCCTTTTCCATGTCTTACATCAATTAAAATTTACAATAATTCGCTGCATGGGCCTGACTCTTGTAAAGACACAGTATATTTGGAGAAAGCAATGACAAATACCGACAAGCTCTCTGTATTAACTTTATTATACTTTAATGGATTATCACCACAGCCTTTAAACAAAAAAAATTGCTTTATTTCGTTGTTTTTTAACTTTCACATAACAATGCACTTAAATCGTGTTTATAGCATCGTGACCCGATTTTGCAAACGGGCTCGGAAAACCCCGCAAAAATATTCAAATTCGGCCTTTTGTGTACATTTTATCTCCCAATGAGTGGCCTCGCTCTGTCATTGGTTGATCGATACAATGGTGCTGTTTGAAATGGCTGCTGTTGTCATGGAAATTTGACGCCCCGTGTCCAGTTGCGGTATCACAGAGTCCGGAGAAAGAAGGTATTCTGGACATGGTTTAAGGAAATGTTCATTTCCAGCAACAAGCGGGGGGATATTTTGCTTTTAAACGTTTAGTGCGGTGCAGCGATGATAGAGATTTGCCTCTGGTCGAAAACATCTGCGATTCGATGGGTTTTCGGGCTGCAAACCGCCTTCGACTAGACAAGGTCCAGACCGCCGGCGCTTTTTTTGTGCGGCCTTTACTTTATATTATGAGAGTGACAGGGGTCAAACAATATCAGTCAAAATGCCCGACTAAATCGATGAATCCACACCTAAAAACACAGGAATACATCAAAGGTAAGTCTCCTTTAATTGTTTTATAGAAGCGAAAGTATGAATAATGATCTTTAGCGTTCGTAGACCTCAGTATTTGATTTCTCATACTTACTCTCTTGTGAGTAATTTACATAACACACTCAAACGTTAGCTTGGGACGCCTGTCGTTATCATGACTATTGTACATGAACATAATGATGTTACAGTGTCAATAAAATTACAGCAATTCAGATCTCGTTATGCAAAGTATGTATATAATAATTGTACTTGTGTTTTGTCTGAGCGGCTGTACACAAGCCAATAAAACATTTTTTTTTCACACAAGTAATTGAACTGACTGTTGGCACAAATAACCGTCAAAAAGTGGTATTGGAGTGACCGATAACGAAAATTCCCCACACGGATCCCGCATGTAGTTTCGTATACATTTTACCCGTGGTGAATGCTCAAGTAAAGCGCTCCCGGGGGGGGGGTACTTTAGGAATTTCTGGGTGGGGATGTGCCGCTGGAACCCTGAAACCCTTGGCCTATACCAGAGCTGGTGCAGCTGAGTTTTGCTACCCTATACTAGAGTAAACCCCCCAAATCACTCCTATTCTAGAGTAGCTGTATTCCACTAGCACAGTCTAGCCAAAACAAAACCTTATACCACAATCGTTTCTCTCTCCAAAAATGATTTTATTTATACTAGTTCAGTTTTTTTTTTATTCTCAACCAACTGGTCAGTTTCGTGAAAAATGATACCCTATTCTAGACCCAAACGCTCTGATTTATATACCCTATCCTAGAGTAAACTGCTTGAAAACCGTACACGAAGCCCGAGTGAACGCTCCTCAAGCGTCTTGTTCTTTCAAAAACTCAACTGAAATAACAATACGACAATTTTTGTCATTTCGAATTATTTAGCTGTTCCATCTACCCCTTGAACGGAACAGCGACAAAGCTAGAAATAATGGACATTTGAGCCCGCGCTTTAGGCAGCGGGTGACTCAATAAATGTATATGCTAATGAACCCAGCGTTGTATATGCTAATGAACCCCAAGGCATTCGTTGCCGACTATAAAGAGTTGAATTCCTTTTTCTTTGTCATTTTGTGTGACATCGCGAAGCGCCTGAAAAATAAAGGCGGATTATTTGATGTGAAAAGAATTATAACCCGGCGAAAATGAGAAAATTTCGTACGGGATATTTATGGAGAAAGCTACTTTTTCCTGACAAATACATTCCCTCTTGATGTACTGCAACCAGTTATCCGGAGACAAAGAATCATTTTGACGAAATCTACTTTCTAAAGGCCTGGTAAAGACCTCGGACATTTTCTTTTCTTTGAAAAACCGGTTGATTGTTGTGACCGTAAAGTGCGATTACCAACGTGCGCTGGCAGAAAGGACAGTTTTCACCACTCTCCCCAGATCTAAACGAAGAATGAAAGCCAGGTTCCGAAGCTTTCTGTTGATACGAAATATGGCTGACAAATATGAAGATCTGGCAACAAAATCAGCGCATCTTGAACGGATTTCGAGCTACTGTCTGCAAACTTCAGGTGCATAACTGACCAATGGTTGATGTCCTTCTCAACACTTGGTTGTAATTTCAATGTGCCATGTGGAAACTGCGCAGCCATAGAACGAGATACAAATAGATTCCGGGCTAAAAATAGATTCTGTCCCCTTATCACATCAGACAGGGTTATGTTCTCTTTCCTCATTTTCTCTTGATTTGGGCATACCGCTTTTACTTCGCGGGCTTCGATGTCCGTAATTTCTGGCAATGATTTTAGGTAATTTTAGCAGCAGTAAAACCCACTGTATTCAAGGTAGGATATGAGATCAAATGTAGCACAAAGATCTACGTAGCAGTAATCTTGTAACTACTGCACTAAATGAAAAAGTTAATGATGTCTTGGAATTATCGTCTTCCTTTCTTTGTTGCATGGTCCAACTGTTCAAAGCATTTAACATGCCCACCCACATTGCATTTTGCACACTGTACGACTTCGTTTTCTTCCCCCTAGGACAGATCGGTCGGAGCAAACATCCCAATCTTTCTCTTTCTTTCTGGCAAGTTGCATAGTTAGGGAATGTGGTGGGGTATCAACTTGAAGTCATCTCCCACAGAAACATCCCAGAATTCCTCCACCAACTTACACATGAACTGAAAACGACTCAACTTTGAGGTATCGCTGGTGTTTTGGTCATACAATATGTACGAACCCACAACCATTGATTCCAGAGAAGCATTTCTTCCAATATTTGTGGAACCCTCTCTCCCCTGCATACTGGTTAACTTTCTGATCCAGAAGATCCATCCCTCCCATATGGTGACTGTAAAGTGAAATAATTTTAGATAGCTGCTTTACTTCTCCACTGGCACGTCGATGGTCAACAGTTTCTGCTGAAACACCTGTTGAGAGCATTAGACAAGGCTTCTTTTGGGATTTCTTCTCTTTCTAGGAAAGTGCTAACAATTACCGCTTTCTGGCATATATGCACCCCTGAACCTTGACTTGACAAATGATCACAGGCACCCCCTTCCTGTTTTGTCGCATGCTTCCTGTCAACATCACCTCACTTTCATGCAAATGTTGACAAGAATTGGGCTTGTGCAGAACTTATCAACCAGAATGTGATAACCCATGTTTTTCAAGTTTACCTCGGATAAAAGATTCATAGCATCACATGAATGTCCATGTTCTGATGCTAGAGTAGATCTTCGTTTGCCGCTGTAGTGTACATGGGGTATCCAGTGGAAGATTCGGTGACAGAGTACAGTTTTACCCCCCACCTGTGATGGCGTTTGTTTGGTATATACTGCATGCGTTCTGTTCTATTTTCCATCCCAATTAGGCTTTCATCGATGGAAATCAGTATATATAGTATATATCAGCATAATAAGCCAAAGAACACGATAGTGACATCCGCCTCGCTCGAACTCAAAACTCCGCCGTTTCAGAACACGCCAATGAAACCAACTTAGAAAGAAGTTAAGTTTATTGATCGTGATAACCACCGGTAAACGAGGAACTTCAAGGTGAATGAGGCAATTCACATAAGACTGCACCCTAAATAACATCGACGGGAATAACGTAATTGAAATTCCAGAAGCATGGATTGCGACCATCAAGAAGGACAACAGCAAACACGCGGTGAGCCAGCGGACCCCTGAGGAAAACACAGCAAGCAGGAACAATAGCAGGATCCAAACGCACCAATCAGAGCAGACCATACAGCTACATTATGGTGAGCCGGAATCAGTCGACCCCAGCGCCTGAAGAAAAAAGAAGAATTTATATTATCAACCCCAATGTATTTCTTCAAGTGTGACATTCTAAAATTCATGTTTTCCCAACTCGACAGTCGATTTCTTGGAGACAACTCTTGGGCTAAAACCTGTGCCGCATATTTCTTTGTTTCTATCGCAACCTTGTCAAGAATGTCCAGGGTTAAAAACGACAGAAAATATACAACCGGAGTTAACTTTGCCACAAGCATGTTTCTTGATCTGGATTTCTCACAACAAAGGACTGGAAATCAACATCTTCTTCTGGAGGATAAACACAGCTCCAAAACTGTGTTACAACTTCATCATCTTCATTTTCACTTCCAGAGGATAAATCTTCACTCACTGAGGAATAATCGCTAGTAGTTGCAAAGGGCCGGTTCTGGCGCAATTTTGGGCGTGGTCAATTTCTTTAACGTGAAAGTTGGGCGTGGTCGGGGTCGGATGGGTGTGGTCAAATTTTTTTGGTTCAATCGAGTTTTGGGTGTGGTCGATTTTGCATAATTGGTTGAGTTTGGGTTTTGACTTGTTTGATTTTTGATCGATGATTTTCTTTAAGGGTGTCAATTTTTTCGTTGGGACTGGCGATTGGATGGGTGGGATCGTGGTTGAGAAAGTGGGATTTTGGGTTGAGGGCTGGAGTCTAGGGTACAGCTTTGAGAAATGGACAACGGTGAAATGCAAATTGCGTTCAATACAACTTTCAAGTGGATTCAGTTTAGTCTTTGGAATGTTAATAAGTTGGAGAATGTTGATTTCATTACCAAGACGCGGAATGAAATGATTGATTGTCTTCAACGTTTCTTACCTAATGATGTTTGTGAACTTTTTGAAGATGGTGTTTCATTTGCATACGAGGGTTGTAATTTTAGAATATCAACTATAAGAAGGTTGAAGGATGTTTTTAATATTGAAGGGCTGTGTAATGATTTTCATAAAGGTTGTATTGATGATCATGATTATGTAATGAGTTTTTATGAGTCTGAAAGCGAATTTCATGACATGTATGAAGAATTGCTTGACAATGTATTTGATTATAATGATTATAAAATTGATCGAGTGAAGATTTATATGAATGTTAGTAAGGATTTGATTGACAGTGATGATTATGTTACGTTTGAGCGTTATGTGATTGATAATGTGTTGAGATGTAAGACTTATGGGGGTGGTGTTTGGCATTGAAACAATATTTACGGGGGTGGGGTGTTAAATGTAAGTGGTTATTTTTTGTAACATGGATCGTGTTACAAAAGTTGAGCAGGGTGTTAATTGGTTTAGAACCAGTTTAATCAATAAGTATACTGTGATACTATGGGAAGGAGGTGTGTTCATGGTGACGCAAAGTATCGATGTGGGGCTTGTGGTAACGATCTTAGTTGTGTTCATGGTAGAAAAAGGACTTGTTGTAAGGATTGTGGAACTTATATGTGCGTACATGGTGAATATAAGAGTGTATGTAAAGTGTGTGTAGCTGCTTCTAAATTTTGTAAGCATGGTAAAGTCAAGTATCTATGTGATGTTTGTGCATGGTGGGCTAAGTGATGGTTCATAAAAATACATTTGTAACGCGTTTCACGTTACAAAAGTTCACTTAATCATTAGACATAAACGACTATAACTTTTCTCTTGTATTTCCTGGCTATCTTAATAGCCGATTTTGTACCTGGGGAGTAGTAATGAGAAGGTAAGGCCAATACATATGTTGCACACTCCATGATAGCTCTATTGCGAATTGGCCCAGCCGCTTTGCCATAATAGTCCCATTGAGGTTCAAACACTTTGAATGGGATCTCATTTTCAATGGCAAAATCTCTGGCCAGTTCATCAACCCCTTCAGCACCCCCAGACACAATCAATTCAATGTCTGAGAGATCCAGCTTCCATTTCTTGAGGGCTTTACTTATTTGCTCTTTCAAGAAAATATAGTCATCGAAGTATCTACTGCCAATGATTGCCAATGATGTCATGATTTATGAATGGATGTGATTTATGAATTGTGTATCTCAATTTTTATCTGAATAACAACCAAGCCGTAGTTCCAACTCCAAGGAGTAATACTATCAGGTTGGTTTCATGATCACTAGTTGTTTCTTCTTCTGGGGAAGATTCTTTGATCACAGGTTTAGGATCAATCTTTGGTGTTGGTTGTTTAGTCTTTACAGCTGCATGTGGCAACTTGACTTTTGAGGATCCCAGATTATGGCTGATTCCCACAGTCTTAGTCTCCAAGTTTATATTATTGTTGGCACCAAATTTCATATCATCAGTGGCCTTCATGAGGTTGTTATTATAACCAACCACACTTTCTGTGTTTATAATCATGTTACTCGGCATCAGCCACACTCCAGGGGCAATGGCCAAATCAAGTCTTAATTTAGCTTCTTGAGTGGCCAGCTGATACCTTTGGATCGAACTTGAAATGTCATTCTCGATCACACTACTCTCAAACAGAGCCAAGAATTCTTGTTGAGTCTCGATCGCTCCACCACCAGTGCCCACAATCGAGTTTCTAGTGTTGACTTGCGCCCCCAATACACAGTAAACAAAGGCTTCAGCAGATCGATTCAATCTGCCAAGTCCAGCTTTAGTGAGTCCATAGCCACTTGTTGGTATGAACCAAGCATATTTGTAATCGGCAAAGTCATCGTTACGGATGAATGATATGAGGTCACCCTTTTCCTTCTTACCCCCATCATCGGCAAATTTACCACCTTCACCAGGCCATTGATCGGCCTCTTTGTCGTAATTTCTTATCATATGGACATTTTGGTATCCTCCACCCACTCCATGGTATCCAGCACCATAATCGATGAATATGTCACCCAAACCCCCGTTTCTTCCACCTTTCCATCTAAAGTCAGAGTTGTTTGAGATGCCAAATTCAGCGCACAATCGTTGATATGCAACTTTGCTGTAAGGGTTGTTGTTGATTACAAAAGGTTGTTCATCAGGCAGTGGAAGACTTAGTTCATACAATATTCGTCTTATGGTGAAGTACACATGAAACTTGATGAAGCTACTCACGACTTTGGGGTAGTTGAGGCTCTCAAAAGGGCTAATCCCACAACCAGAGGTCGCACACCATACTGCAAAGTTTAGTTGTTGAGGCCAGTAATTCATGTCTGGAGCACTTAGCCATTTTCGACTTTGTTTACCTGTCTTGAAAGTTACAACTTGGGAGGTGAAAATATTACGCATCTTGGCTATGAATTTTTTCGTGTTGGACACGTATATGTCCAGTGACGTTAGCATGCTTGTGGTGTTGCTTGTGGGGTTGTCAAAGTCAACGGCGGGTTTCGGGTAGTATCGATTGGTCATGGTTAGACTTGGTGGAAATGAATTTGGGGCGTCATTAGTCAGTCAGAGATCAATCCAGAGTAGTAACTTCAAACCTGGCCGCATCCCATCAGTCCACGTTTTTCCAGAAGGGTCATCATAGGACATGACTGTCATGCCGTTATGTTTCCATTTAATGTAACCCCCATATTGGTCATTCACAAATTTGAATTGGTCAAGGTCAGCCTTTGGATACCTATTTCTGAAGTCATTGAGTAAGCCCATCTTCTATCCAGAATTTGGGTAGAAGGGTTCAAACTTTTAAGCCATTAGACTGCATTGAATATAAATTTTATTGTTTTGATAAAGATGTATCCTAAGGTTCCAGTTATTATGAAACCTAGAGGTTTTTTCCAAACCATCCATTCTTGAATTCAAATAATCATTGCGGTATTCTCTTGCCCGTTTGATTTCTTCTTTACACCATTCAATTTTAGCATCGAGTTCATCTTTAGTTGCGTATTCAGTCATGATTGTGTTATTAGTATATCAACCTTTAAGTCTATTTAGTCCAGTAGATCATTCACAAATTTGAATTGGTCAAGGTCAGCTTTTGGGTACCTATTTCTGAAGTCATTTAGTAAGCCCATCTTCTATCCAGAATTTGGGTAGAAGGGGTCAATCTTTTAAGCCCATTATCCAAGTGCCCAGCATATAAATTCAAATGAATATATTGCTGTATTGATTGTTATGTATGCCAAGGCGCCAACCATTAACAAACTTACAACAGATTCTACATTAGTAATTTTTGAATGCAAATAACTAATTTGATTTCTAGTTGCAAACTCTTTGGGAATAATTTTCCTTACTTTTTCACACCATTCCCTAATAGCATCAACTTCATCTTTAGTTGCATATTGTTGTGTTTGATTATTCATTCCATTTGTAATAGACTCTTCATTGAGCTGTGTATTATCCATGGTTATGTTACTAGTATATCAACCTTTTAAGTCTATTTAGTCTAGTAGATGTGTTGCTCATAAACTAAAGTTATGGCCCTCCTTTTAGTTCTTTGAGGATTTCTTCGCGTACTCTCTGCCTCAATACCACGTGGTCCTCTCCACTCATATTTTTTTGAGCTTTAGCCCGTATCTCAGCTTTGAGCTTTTCGAATTTCTTGAGTTCTTTTATGATCAACGAGAACTCCGCATCAGAGATCTTATTGTCGTGAAGGGCTTTGGAAACCAGGTCTTCAATGGTGTTTATCTTGGATCTGGCCAGCGTGATGGTGTTTTGATGCTTTACAGCTTTCTTGGACAGGTTCTTGGATATTTGTTGGTATGCTATGGATGCGCATACAAACACACCACTCACCACGCCCAATGGCACAGATGCGACGATTCCGACACCACTAAGAGATGTGCCCAATCCACCAGCCGCCAAAATGCAAGACATTATACCACAGGTCGAGCTTGCATTCATGAGTACACCCTTGGATCGGTTGTATTTTTTGAGTACTTTTTCATAGTGGTTTAATTCAACCCTTAGCTTGTCCAAAGCATTACAACATTGTTGAAGCCTGAATGACGGCCCATCAGTGGGGGTTGGAGGAGGCGCAGTGGGTTCCAAGTTGGGATATATTGGTTTATAGTCACCCATTTTGGAATGAATATCGCTTATTTTTAAGATGTTATCTAAATCTTAAACTGAAAGTGATGGGAGAACCCTTCAGATCAAGTTTCTTCCATTCAATGTCGAGGATGTTTAAGTCGAAGTGGTTTATGGGGTTCTTATGTTTTTGAACTGGAATGGCTGGGTAATCCTGTGATGGTATGTTGGCAAGGAGGTGGGAGGGGGAGAGCTTCACGGGTTCCCCAGATTGAGTCTTATTCATATATGACGACTTATTGTCCACTATACTACACATAAGTTTCAGTGGTTCCTTAATCTGTATATTTATGGGGTAAAGCTTTCCAGGGATTACGGTTTCAGGCACCCCAAGAGCAACTTGGAGCCCTCTTGTGAGTTTAATGTTGAAACTCTTGTTGGAATACAGGTAATCAACAGTGTCAGTCTCAATGATCGATAGCTTGGCATTATCCGTATCGTTCAGAAGGATTGCGTGTATATCACGTAGAGAGTATGTACCGGCTTGAATTATTATGATGGGCCGATCCTCTTTGAGAAAGCTTTGTCTATCCTTGAAGTTGACCAATCGTTTGAGTATAATACAATCGAGGAGTTGTATCTCCCGAACCTTTTCCAGTGGGGGATCCAAATATACTCTGGTTTCAGACTCGTACATAGTAATGCTCAACATTTTGTTTGGTTACTCCTTCTTCATCTTTAAATTTCTATAATCAGCATCTGAGAGGAATCGAGTTTTGATGATGCCACAGCTGGAACATTTACACTTCATCATCGGCCTTCCTTTGGATGTTTTGGTAAAGGTTTCACTACCAGGCACACAATCAGTCACCTTTTTCTCTTTGATACAGTAAGTCTTCATTTGATTCATTTACGTTTCCTTTTTAACTCTTCTATGAAGTAAAGCACAATCGCCATTATTAACAGCCAAGCATGTTTACCCAGAAATGAAATGGCCTCTCCAGCAGTCTTGAACAGAAAGCTTACAATAGCGCCCACCATCCCAGGCAATATTTCACCAAGTTTCTTCCCAAGGGTTTTTAGCCCGTCACCAACCCCTTTGCCCAATTTCGATAGACCTTTGGAGAGGTTGGAGACTATGACACCAATGACCACTCCAACTGCACTCAAAATACCAACAACAGTGAACCCGTATTTCTTGAAGATGGCTTTCACACGATCACGAAGTGGCATTTTTTCACGTATCTCATCATTTTGCCTCTCCAGATCGCTTATTTGTTCTTGATTGGAAATGATTCTATTCTTGGCCAGCTCTTCATAGGCGTTAACCTTCTTGATTAGACTATCTCTGCTTTGTTCAATCTTCTTTAGGCTGGCCAAGTCTTTCTTGTTCTTATCAATCTCGTCTTTGTATACTTTCAAATCATTTAACAAAGTTTCTGCATAGAGTCTTGCATCAACCTTTTCTTTCACTGCAGTTTCGAGATAACTCTCACTTTCAGCGATTCTGGTTTGATGTCGTTCAATTATACCTCTCAACTCTTTCTCAACGGAAACATATCGATCAATTTCGAATTGACTCGTTTCCACCACTGCTCTTAGTCCATCTAATGCATTATGCAAATCCTTAATTTCTTCATTGGCTTCATTCAGTTCTGATATGACAACTTCATTACTGTTTGCAATCTCATCCAAACTTGAACTTGGCCCAAGGAATTCTTTTAGTGTCTTGGGTATTTTAGTAGGGTCTCGAATATTATACTCTTTAGCATTTTCACGATGTAGTTTGACAACAACTTGGCCAGCTTCATTATATTTTGTTGTGAATTTTGAGGTGTCAGCTTTTGGATATGATAACTTTAATTGATCTTCAGCATCGTCCAAATCCCTTTCTCTGGCTTCAATAGACTTGAAAGGTTCATAGTCTTCACCAATTGGATCTAGGTATATGGTGTCATCACCATCATCACCACCTGCAGCACCAGGCTCATTTAATATAGTTGGATCAAAGGTATCTTCGGTGTCCATATTAGTTTTCAAATATGGAAACCTCTAAATTAATTCAATAGTCTCGTATATTCATATTATTTGGGTCCCATATTTCATCGTGGAAGCCAGTCTTTGAATTACAGTCTGGGATCTTTCTAATTATAGTAAGGGGTAAAACGCGTTGTTTAAGTTCACTCTTAGCAATGGCTATAGGATTGAAATCCCCTGGCCAGTCTATGACTGGTTTACTACCCATCCTCAATTGATAAGCTCTAAATCCTACCAAACGAACATATTCATGCGGGGTCATCGTGTCATCTGTTATTTTGTCAGCCATTATATCCACTTGCTTACAATATATCCCAAGGCTAACATACCGATAGAAACATAAACCATTTCTCCAGTCTTTTGATCTGAATTGGGTCGGTAATAGTCAGAGAATTTGTGGGGATTACCGATTTGATTGTACAATCTCAGCGCTTCATCCGTCTTTGATATGTTCTCAGAGGCTTGATTCTCGTCACCCTTCCTACGATTCTCAAAGTCAATAAGAGCCATTCGTTTTTCTTGATAAGCAGCATAGTCTTTCTGGTACTTTTCCATTGCCTTGTCATGCCTCTCCCTTTCAAGTTGGAGATCAGTTGAAGATGAACCACTTATGACTTTAGCCAAATAATTTCCACCAATGAAGGCTGTTGCATTGAGTACTGCCCCTCCAAGCATGATTGCTATAGTCGCCATTTATCCACTTATTGTTTTATTCTTAAACAATTTCAGCGCATACGCAGTGACACAAAATCGACACTGAATTTTTCATCATTGCTTGTTATTCTTGAAAAGTTTCAAGATTGGATATAAGAGTGCGATCATTGTCAGCATTCCAAACGTAAATGATACTAATGTGTGTGGTCCAACCCTCTCCTTTACCTTCTCAACATGCTCCTTTTTTAGGCTTTTCATTTGATGTTCAAGATCATCAAGATCATGTTTGAAGTTTAAATCACTGTTTTTGAGCTCTTGCAGAATGTAATCATAGTATTTAGGCTCTTCATCTTTGAATAATGGTCTGATATAGGCATACCATTTCAATAAGTCCGTCATGTTATCGCTTAGATTTATGTGCCTATATGATGGGTTTGAATCTTTATTAAATTGCCATTCCTGTTCTCCTATCCAGTCAACTATTGATTCTCTAACATGTTGCATAAATTCAAGTTTAAGGTCTCTACCTGCAAAACGTAATATTTCATTGAGATGTTTGTTTTCCTGCATATTTAGGACACTTTTGTGGGTAGTATCTTCTGATCCTCTAAATACTTTTTGACATATATAGCTATAGCCAGCAGGATAACCCACTTGACATAGTTCATGATATTGGTCGTTGGGTCGCCGATGATCGACTCCCGAAGAGCCTTTTTGAGAAGCCAGCCCATCCCAGCCGATAATCCAATAAGCATTGCAGAGTCAGTAACTGTCTTTACAAGCTTATTCTCAGCCATTTACGATCACAACAGATCATCTTTTAAATCATTTTCCTTTGCTTTGCTGGCCACAGGCTGACTTTCTATAACTTTAGATTGTGGTGATGGATTGAATGTAATGGTTGGCACAGACAGGTCAGGTATCCTATCCCGATAGTTTTTCCATAGGCCATAGGCGAAGAGGCCAATTGTACCTATGGCCAGAATAATAGTTTGGGACGACATATATTTTGGTATCCAACCACCCCCTCCACCAACAGAACTACCCTTATCCTCTTCCTTTTCACTCTCTTCACTTTCCTTCTTCTCCCTTTCCTCTTCACGTTTCAAAGCCTCTCTGGCCCTCTTGTTCTTTTCTGATAACGTTTTACCAGCCTGAACTCTCTTGGGGTCTTTGACCTTTGTTTTGACAGAAGGCTCTCTAGTGATTTGCTCAACCTGACTTGTTTCTTCAGACATGTTATGAGTTAATCTAGTGTAACCTTTAAGTCTCCTAGTAAGAAGCATACTAGGAAACTTTCACATCCCACCCACACCCCTGTTTGGTTACTGATTTAGTTCTTTCTATGCCTTTTAGCCATGAGTTCCATATAATGTTGTGATGGAACTGGTTGACTTGAAATCATTTTGTCAACATCAAGACCATTCTGAAACTCCTCCTCCTCTTCCTTTTCCTCCTCCTCCTCTTCCTTTTCCTCCTCCTCTTCCTTTTCCTCCTCCTCTTCTTCCTCCGTGTCTTCGTCATAACCAATATCTTCAAAAGCGTTCTCTTCACCACACTGTTCTGGTACATATTCAAAGGGTTTGCTCAATCTAATTGAATGGATCTTAAACTTTATTTGTGCGACGCAATCTTTACCAGGACCACAAGGGCCAAATGATATACTATCAACCATCAACGAAATCTTTGCACATGATTTGCTACTTCTATCTTCACCATCTTTTTTGATATACTTGGTGTAATCCTCACCCCTTCTACGGCCCATAAATAAAGTTTGGTTTTTGATTTTGGAAGCTTTTCCAGTAGTAATAAATGGAAGATACATAACTGTAGCATCACCATCCTTGGTTAAATCATATGGTGACTTAATCAAATCAAGTGTTTTTTTCTCTTCCAAGGCTTCGAGTTTGATTGTTCCTATTGTTGGCATCTTCTTCTTAAGATCTTCATCTCTGTAGAATCTCTCAACAGCATCAGCAACTTTGTTTACTATGGCATCAACTCTATCTCGAGTTTCTTTGTCATTCAATAGGTAGCTAATTTAAATACCAATTATGTTTTCAACAATAGCTGGTCTTTTCTTACCATTGGCAAAACCATAGTCGTATTTGATGCCTGATATATTTTGGTCAGCCAATTGGAACGATAAGGTTCTTTTCCCAGCACCATCATAAACAGAAAGTTTTGAATATGAATATTGACCACTCTTCTTCTTTGGGGGTTCTATAACAACAGAATCCCAATTGAAGTCAGTCTCATCAATTGGCATAAAACGAGTTTTCAATGATGAAGTTGAAGAAGCACTTGAGGATTGTGACATGTTTTTTCGATCTCTTTCGAGTATGCCTTTAGACCTAAGTGCACCAAATCCAATTTCAATTTTTTCTTTACCGAACAGTGTCAACTCCAACTTCATCTGTATTGGCTAGATCATAAAATGTGGTGGGAGGGTCGGGCTCTCTTATTTTGAAATACTTGAGAGCGGTAATGGCTATTATCAGTAACGTAGCAATCGCACCACCATGTACTACTATTGAGCCAGAAGCTTCTGACAGCCACTGCTTGATCAATTGATTGTTCTTCCAATCCTTTACTAAAGCATCTGGCTCATCTATTCCGCCGTAACCACTAAGACACCAGTTGACTAGTCTGACCAATAGATGTAAAGGAGGGTCAATTAGTCCGTCAGCCACATTCTTACCCGACACCATCTTGTACCTCTTGTAGTACTTCTCGACATCCTTATCCGATAATTTATGGACATCGCCTAGTGTCATTTGCATACCAAGATACTCTTTGGTAGAGCCTAGGCAAGCTAATATTGAGAGCTCTTCTCTTTGGATTTCAAATCATCATCGCTAATGGTTGGTGTTGATTGATGACTATCCGCCACAATTTCACCATTCATGATTTCTTCGGGAGTTGTCATGGTTGTACCGTTAAAGTTGGTATCTCTAAATAATTTTTGAATGGATGTCTAAGTGAGAAGCATAGCCTGGCATACTTTTCATTCATAAGATGCTTCTTGAGTTTCTTACACGTTTCAGCATCCAGCTCCCCGCCATACTCCTCGAAAAGCATCTTCGTCGCCGTTTGTGATGGGTTATGAAATGAGACCACACAAGCTACATTTTCACGGAATGGTTTGGCTATAGATGTTAGTTGCTGAGTGAGAACCCAGACTGATATCCCTATATGTCTCCCAGAGAAAGCCAAACCGATGAATTTGTTGGACCTATTCTTCAGATCCTTGGAAACGGCACAGTCGTCCAATATTATGAGCGCATTCATACCTGAGAAGAACGATTCACAGTCCATCAACAAATTGTTGATTTCATCATGATCACTAGCATCTGGCGACAGTACAAAGAATCGTTTGTCCCCCTTGGCAAAGCCTCTATAAGTCTTGTTATGGGCATATGTTGGGCAAATCAACACAATATAATCAAACACTTGCCTATAGTGGCCTCGAAGCTGTTCCACTATGTATTGAGTCTTTCCACAATTCGTGGGGCCAGTGATGATGCAATTGAATGGAACCATGTTTTTGAGTTCGTTCATCATTACTCACTACATTAACCCCTTTAGATTGATGTTTCTTCTCATGACAACGTGAGAAGAAAAACACACAGCAGCCTAATATCTAATCCCATCATCCATTGTAAGATTACCTTTCTTAATATTCATAACAGCGTCAGCAACAATGAACATATGGCATGTAAGAACTCTACTTCCTACCTTCTCTCTCTTAATTTCTAAAGCCACACCATCACGAGTATCATTAATATACAGACCACTTCCATGGATATCATTATCTGGGTAAGTCCTCAAGTCAATCCACAAAGCAAACTTATCTCTATAGAAATCATATTCCTTAATTGAATCACTAAGACCAACCCGCTTAATTATTGATTGCCACAAATCGGTCGCCATCATACCTTTCAAATAAACTTTGTTGGGCACCCCATCTATGTCAATCTTGATTGATGTGATCTTTGGATTTGCAAACATCTCAGAATCCCTAACACCTTCCGCATAAGGAGCAATGAAAAGGCATAGTATACCAGCCATGGATCTCCTTGGTACATTAATATGTTGATTTATCACAGCATCGTTAGCCTCAGAGATTGTGAAAGTTTTGTGAAGAAGTACTTTTTCATACGTGAACGTCCTCCCAACATTGTAAGACGTAACAGCCTGTCCTACTAAATAATCACTCGATATGCATTGATATTCCATTTCCATGTTTATTAATTTATAATTAGCTGGTGTTTCATTGCTTGAATAAACCACAACATCAGAAACTTTAGCCAAAGTCAATTCAAATCTAAGTGGATGTGCCAATCCTCTTGGATAAAATACTCCATGATCTTTGAAAAATGTATGATCCAATGGAATGGCATATCTAGTGTTATGAATCGTAGCTAAAGTAATATCCTCTACTTTTGATGTATCTTTATCACCCGCATTAGTCCTGATCTTCCTTGTGTTAACATTGGATATACCCTGTCTTAACCTATTCTCACGATCTTCAGTTGTCAAAAACAATTCATGATAAGTCTTGAACAAATCAAATCTACTAAGATCCTCTACGATCTCACCACCAAATAAAACCTTATATTGTGAAATTAGATTCCTCCCCAAATTATTAACAAGAGTATTGTCATTGTGACCGGTTACAACCATATCAAAGGTTATATAAACGCTACCGGGCACAATGACTAAATTACCACTCAATTTGGGTATTTCAATGTATAGTGTCTCACCAGGTTCGGCTGATGATGGATTCAACGTGACCCTATTCAACGAAGTTTCTGCCTTCAACCCTTCGCGAGTCCTTGAAACACGATTAGTATCAAGAATATTTGATATAGAACTCATTTTAAATACTTGTATTCTTGTTTGTAAATGAGCGATGCCAACGTTTTAAATCGATTATATTATTCCACTAATGGATACTGGAAAGGATACTCAGCCATACCCAAATTGGCCAAAGCAGCCAAAGTTAGTGAAAAGGTCGCCAAAGAGTGGTTGGGGAAGCAAGCCTTGTGGCAAATTTATCTCCCAGCCCCCAAGTATATACCCAGGCCACACTGGAGTGTGAATAAGCCTAATCAGATTCACCAAGCGGACTTGTTGTTTCTTCCTCATGATACAGTGAAAAGAAAAACATACCGCTATGCATTAGTCGTGATTGATATTGCTTCGAGATATAAGGATGCCGAGCCATTGACCTCAAAAGAGAGTGGTGAAGTTGCCAATGCCTTTCAACGGATTTATTCCCGTAAGTTGAAGTGGCCACAAACATTAATGATAGATCCAGGAACAGAATTCAAGGGTGATGTAACAACTCTTATGAATAAGCATCAAGTCACAATCCAGCGTAGTGAAGCTGGGAATCATAGAGCTCAAGCTTTTGTGGAGAGGGCCAACAGGACTCTCGGTGAGAAGCTATTCAGCCATCAATACGCTCAAGAGATGATTAGTGATACCCGATCCACAGTTTGGGTGAATAGATTGCCCGCCATAATGAAGACCCTCAATAGTGAACCCACCCGTATTACTGGTAAAGAGCCTGACGAAGCTTTGAAAATGGACTCAATTGACACTAAAACTCCAGACTACAAGCGACCTGTGGGATTGGATGAGAAGAGATTACCTCCAGATGTTCAAGTCACATATTTATATGCCCCCGGTGAAGATGAAGGTGGGGACAAACGAAGGGCTACCGATCCCATATGGAGTCTTGAAGTCTATGATTTGGCTCGAACCATAATCGAACCGGGTCAACCAGTCTTGTACTATTTGAGTGGGGGTCCAAAACGAGGATTCGTTCGTGAAGAACTTCAATTTGTACCTCAAGACACCAAATCACCACCTTCTAGCGTCCTGAAATGACCATGTGCATAAGTGTTTATCCCATCTTCCATTATCACACGTTTATCGTCCTCGCGTGATAATGCAATCTTATTGATAGTTTCAGTATAGATGTCATGATTATGACTCCTTATGGTGTTCATCTTCCTTCTCTGGGATTGGCCACTGAAAAGACAAGTCTTGTAATCTTGGAAACTTATGCTTTTGCTAACCACTGCCTTGTTAACACCCTTACACTTCTTGACTTCTTTCTCCTTGTCCGTCTTGAAAGCATAAAGTTTGGCCCTCAAACCCACAAATTCCGTGATCTGTTCACCACCAGCCTCATCTTTGAACATCCCTCCGACCTTTTTGTTCACTCCGGTCTCAATCCCGGATGGATGGTCCCTTGGGTAGTTGCTGGTGTCAAATTTAGCCCTCACATCTGGACTGATATCCCTGTAAAAGTCCTCAGTCTCTATCACATAGGCTAAAGAATCCGTGTCTGTGAACAGCAACTTGGCCTTCTCCCCATACTTGGGCTTCATGTACCTGTAATGGAAATCGTACATAGTCGTCTTGCTCAGATCCAGAATGGATAAGCCTAAGTAAATGGGCTTATCAAAGACTAATCTCGTTCTCTTCATGTGGAAGGCGGTCAAATCCTCGCAAAAGATGTTCCTATGATGGAAATTTGGCTTCACAATCAACTTACGTGCTTTCTTCTCATCAGTAACCAATTGAATATCCACCCTCTTCCTAATGTTCTCCATAGTCTTGCCAAACACCGAGTTGTTCATCAACTTGAAGAAGTCCTTTTCAAAATCATTCTCAGCCCTGGCTCTCAAACTATTATTCAGATCAATATAAGGCTTCAACCATTCCGACTCCTCGAACT
The DNA here is from genome assembly GCA_949710005.1 of Ricordea florida. Lineage (NCBI taxonomy): Eukaryota > Metazoa > Cnidaria > Anthozoa > Corallimorpharia > Ricordeidae > Ricordea > Ricordea florida. The sequence goes on along the minus strand of OX453273.1, from coordinate 29,900,587 downwards.
TGATCCCTCTATGTACCTTGGTTAACTTCAAACCCAACGACAAATACTGTTTCAGAGCTTCGTGGTGTAGAATATACTTCTTCTTATCTCTCAAATTGGGAACCAACTTAACAACCCCCTCAACATCCAATCTCTCTGGGGCTAATGGATAATCATTGTGAAGATCATGTAACTCCAACGGGTACTCCAAATCCACCTCCAGTATGCATGGATGGTCTCTCCAATCTCTCATCTCTTGATCACTCATCCATTCAAAACCATGGGTTGGTAAAGCCTTCGTCATTGCATGACCATAGAGCCCATTAGCATCCAAATATGTGATGAACTTTGTAGGCAACCTGGGATCATAGTTCTTCATATATCGATTATTGGCCTTCCCATACCTTGTCGAGATCGTTGATATTCCACCTCTGATACCATTCTCTACCATAATCAGCATATCGGGATCCCTCAACAGCTCCAACTCAACCTTGGTGATCTTCAATGTAGCATCCCAAGCCAATCCAGGTGCAGTATAATACCATGCTGGATCCAACCCATAATTCTTCATACAAACCCCTCTGAAGTTCTCAAATACATCAGCCAACAGAATCACATCTGTTTTGAGATACAAGTCATGGTAATCCCTAAAATTTCTCATACCAAATGTCTCCCACACGTTTCCAGCATGTTGATAATCCTCATCTGATATGCCAGTGTCGTATAATATCGAATAGAACTCGTCCTTGGGCGGTAGACTGGACACTTGTAACTTGTCAAAGCCATCAAACCAATCATATGGAAACACTCCCTTCCTAGCCAAAAGATCAAAGTTTGCCCCTTCATGGTATCTCGAGAGGTTTTCCAGAGACTCTCTCGGCAAGTTGTCAGCCAATCTAGCCAAACCACTTGCCATGAACCTAAAACTGTCTATAAACCTAATGGAGCGTTTAATCTGAACCTCCTTCTCCTTACCATCATCCCCTTCTGCCTTCTTCATGAACTTTTCAACCACAATCTCTTTGGTGAATGAGATGTACTTTTCATCGTTGAGTGGAATACAATCAATCTTACCCTCTGATACTCCCATCTTCTTGATAAACAAATGACTGTCATATCCAGACAAATTGTGGAATATGACTGGAAAGAACTTGGGGGTGCTGAATTCCAGGTTACATTTTCTGTGGGCTGCTCCTCTGTACCTACCTGTAAGATGACAGTGGTCGACCACCTTATCATTCCCCAATTCACCCTCACAAATATGGCAATGAGTAGCCTTTCTATGATTCCTATGATCGCTATTCTTCATTACAACCTTCTTTTCAGTCTTGAATTGATCATAGATCTTCTTGATATCCTCCTCCAAGCTTTCCTGGAACATTTGCGGTATGTCATCCTCAGGGGAGTTGGCTGTACGCATCACCAACTTAGGCTCAAAGACCTCATCATCGAAACACTTGATAAAGTAAGAAAATCCTGATGGCTTGTGTTTCTGATATTGATTCGTGAAGCTATCCCTGTCATCTGGGAAACAAGTGTCCAACTTCTCTGTGAAACACTCGAAATCAGCATAGATCACAAATGGCACTTGCATCTTTCGTCTGTGGTTCTTGAAAGTAATGTACTTTGGGCTGCCATCCTCCTCTATTGGCATCTGGACTTTGACTGCTTCGTTGTTTAGGCAGTACTCCGTATGTTCGTCCAACGACTTTTTAGAATTGAACGAGTTTAGACAGTTATCACAATAGAAACGTGCATGCTCATTCTTATTATACTCGATAAGTCTTGACATGTTTTTGATCCAACAGTAATGATTTGTCTCTTCGTTTGATATCAATAGTAGGTTTATCTTTTCCACCCCTAACTTGTTACTACGCCTGATTAGGGTTGGCCCACCATTCTCATAACCAAGTATATTGATCCCATATGGGTTCTGCCGTTCAAATCTATCTATTTGGTTTGTACTGAGTGCTGATACTGGAAACTCTATTCCTGACCAATTTAGCTTCTCTGAGTTCTCCCTCATCTCTCTGTTTAACCTTCCAGCATCCTTCTCCCTTGGGAAAACAGCAGATGTCACTGCCCATTTGAAGCACTCCTGGTCTTCTTCGTTCTTAACATTGATGATTGCCTTCTTAGCAGCCAGTTTAGATGGTAATTTAATATATGAACTTCCAGAAAACGGTTGAAATGGGTTTATGTGTATACGAAAATCTATCACACCTTCAAACACCCATCCAGAGCGCTCATTCTCATATTTCTGCACCAATTCAACCAGTCTGGCTTTGATGTTATCAAACATAACAAATGTATCTGTTGAAGCTGTCACTGTCTCCATCAATGGATGAAAATGACCTTGACTCCGCTCAGCATGAAAGAATACACTTCAACTTGAATGGCTTCCTATGTTTATACATCAAACTACGAAATGGTGTTCTAACCTTGCTAAGGAATGAAGTGGGATCATATCCAGCTCTACCTTTTACTATATAAGTCCTCAAAAAGCCTCTCAGAGCCGTTTCATGCCTTTCAGGGATGAAGTAATCGGGTTCCCTTCTAACTGCATTGGCTGCCCTTCTTAACCTCCTGGTAATGGCCCTCTTGTTTGGTTCTCTAACATTAGATCTTATCCACTTTGTGGTCTGGATAATTTCACGCCTGGCAGAAGCAATAGCCCTGCCATATGAAGCTCGGGCGGGTCTTGTTCTTGTGGGCCTAACTGGACCAGGGATTGGAACATTAGCTTCAACCACTCGTGGAGATCCGACAGCATTAATGAGAGCCGCTTTACACATGTTGCCAAAACCTTGTATACCAGACCTCTTGGCTATGGTTCGTAATATCTTCACTGTCAAGTTCTCAAATTGTATATCAGATAACGCTGTGAGCATTTCAGCCTTTCTGAATCCACGAACACTCACACCAGCTCTTTTGGCTATTGACCTCAAATCTTTCACTGTCAAGTTCTCCATCAATTATATTTTGAAATTGTAATCTCTAAACCAACCACTATGGTATTGAAAAAGCTTATTTAACTTTTGTAACACGATCTGTGTTACAAAATGTCTTCCATATAATTATTCAACAAATTCATTCAACAGACTCATACAAAGACTTTTTCTGGTCTTCATCATAACACCAATCAATAAACCTGTCTGGATGCCATGTATATCTGATCAACTCTTGATGAAGATCTTTATAATCTCTAGATAGCTTATTATCATTATACAGACGAATAGAAACATCTCCAAACATACCAAACAAACCTTCATCTTCTAATATCATACTAAAAACAACCTCTTCACCTCCCAAAGCTCTCATTTCATCAAGCAATAAATTTCTTCCATTCAAATCCACACCAAGTCTTTGAACATGAACATTCCGATGTGAATCCTCAAAACCTAAACGTATCATCAACTTGTTTGCTCTAGTAATGTCACACCAATATTTGATATTTGGTCTTAACGCGAACGACTGAATGAAATTACAATTCTCATAATGATATAACAACGATATCTCAAAACAATCATCCTTTTTTGGATACTGAAGTGAAAAATCAACCTCTTCCATATCATAAATAGAGTCAAACTTTGGATAGTCTGGTCCCACAACCATCCATTGTATCTTTTCTCGTTCAAGTTGGGCTTTCTCCTCCAAAATAATTTGTATATCATCTGAACTCATTTGCATGTTCATGTTTGCCATTTCTCAAAGCTGTACCCTAGACTCCAGCCCTCAACCCAAAATCCCACTTTCTCAACCACGACCCCACCCATCCACTCGCCAGTCCCAACGAAAAAATTGACACCCTTAAAGAAAATCATCGATCAAAAATCAAACAAGTCAAAACCCAAACTCAACCAATTATGCAAAATCGACCACACCCAAAACTCGATTGAACCAAAAAAATTTGACCACAACCATCCGACCCCGACCACGCCCAACTTTCACGTTAAAGAAATTGACCACGCCCAAAATTGCGCCAGAACCGGCCCTTTGCAACTACTTCGCTTGTAGAGTTATGGGATAAATCTCTTGAATCTGATACAGAAAGATCGCTTTCATCGGGAACATATTCGTTCGCAGAGCTTTTTGCCACGTTTGTTTCAAAACGTGCGTGCGAAGAATAAATTCTCAAGATCTCTGTAACCGACGACGACATCTGTTCGGAAACTCTACGAAACTAGGCCGGCAACTAAGGACAATAAAAGAATACCGTTTATTGGTTTGTTCTGGCTATTTTTCTTCTTTTTGGCCAGTAGAAACACTGCATGAAAACACGCTCTTATAAAATGGAAAAAGTGTTATAATTACAAAACATGTAAGTTTATGTTTGCTGTCAGATAACTACTTAACCCTATCAGCTGTCTTGTTTTGGTATTGTGTACTTTTTCCTATTTTCTGCAAAAATTATCTAGTTGTTCTGTAGGGTGAAAATTAAAATTTGTCATATCAATGTTGTAAACTACTTGGATAAAAATTGAATAAATACAGGATAGAATTTTATTGCTTCATCACGTTTTTGCGTATGCTATACTGAAAATCAGTTAAGTTCATGTCCTGCAGTTTCTGCTCAGGGTTACAAAACATAATTAATAAAGAAATATTTAAGAACGAAAATCATAAAAAAATCTTAACATCATGTCAAATTCTAAATGTACCATACTGGAGGAGTTCAATCTTGACACTTCTGTACACTGCTCAGTTTCCATTGAAATTCGACTCAATTTTCTTCTTCTGTTCAGTTCTAAGTAGTTTCCTGAGAAATCGAGCATCGAGCATCAGTCGATAGTCAACTGGAAGTTCTAGGCCATTTCTTTTGCCTTTGTTGAATCTACGCCCACTACTAATTGTGATATGTTGCATAATTGGTCAAATTACCACATCTCGTCGAATTTAACGAATATATTCGATGTTTACGGCTTAAGCCAAATGATTTCTGAGCCAACCAGGATTACACCAACGTCACGGATATTGATTGATCTTTGCATAACTAATTGGCAAGATTTCCGCACAGGTCCCTACTATTTCGTTCTTCGAACACAAGAAACATTTGCACGTGCATTACACCAGACAAGACAGCTTTAGCATGCATAATGAAGTAGGGACCTGTGCGGAAATCATTCCAACTAATTCTCCAGATACAATTGTTCATTCTGGTGTGGTTCATCTTGGGATTAGCGATCACTCGCTTGTTTTTATGACCATAAAAATACGTTATAAACGCGTTGGCACGCATTGTACCATCAAAACTCGCACTTATAAAGGATTTGATGACGACAAATTTTTAAACGACCTTATGAAACAACCATGGGATTTAATAAGCTTAGAATCAAATCCTACCGCCATGTGGGCGACGTGGTAAACCCTGTTTATGGAAATTGTCGACAAACATGCCCCGTTAAAAACTAAACGGATTTCAAAAAAACGTTCGCCCTGGATTACAGATGATTGACGCGAATAATCCACAAACGAAATTATCTGAAAAAGAAAGCTGTCATCGAAAACATGCAATGTGGTTAGTTGGGAAAAATATAAGAAAGCACGGAATGAAACAAACAATTCATTAAATCAGCCAAGCGACAGTACTTTTTGCATAATTTAGAGTTGAACAAAAAGGATCCCTCCAAAACATGGAAGTAAATTAAAGAACTGAGCTCCCTTAAGTCTGGTAAAATCCGTAATATTAACGAGATTAAAACAGATAATGAAACTATAAATTCTGCAGCCGAAATTTCGCAGGTTTTTAATGATTTTTTCACGTCTATTGGACCCAATCTAGCCAGTAAAGTACCATTTTCTAATGTCGACCCTGTCAGCTATTTACAGCCCACTGACACAGTCTTCTCCTTAAAGGCTCCTAGTTTTACAACTGTATGTGAGCTACTAAGTCAGATTGACGAGAGGAAAGCCGTGGGGCTAGACGGAATTCCTTGTAAACTTCTGAAATTAGCCAGCTCGATTGCTGGACCGTCATTAACGAAAATGTTTAAAAGCTGTATAGACTCGGAAACCTTTCCTGATGAATGGAAAATCACCAAGGTGACTCCTGTTTTTAAAAAAGGATCTAGATCTGATCTGAATAACTATCGACCAATATCTGTATTGCCAATTGTCTCAAAACTATTTGAGAAAATTATTTATCAACAATTGTACGATTACCGTGACAAAAACAATATATCTTCTGAACATTTATCAATCTGGATTCCGATCACTCCATAGCACCATGACAGCACTTCTTGAAGCAACGAATAACTGGGCAATTAATATAGATAACGGCCTTTTAATTGGTGTGGTATTTATTGACCTTAAAAAGGCTTTCGATACCATTGATCACAAAATCTTGTTACGGAAACTCGCAAATTACGGTCTTGACCAGGATTCCTTACAATTTTTTGCATCCTACCTGGATAATAGGAGCCAAAAATGTTTTGTTAATGGAGTGTTGTCTAGAGCAAGCGAACTAAGATGCGGTGTTCCACAAGGAAGTATTCTTGGTCCTCTATTCTTCCTAATATATATTAACGATGTGAAGGTGAATTAATCAACATGACACGAGTATGGGACAAAGGAAAAATTCTGAGTCCCCGACAGGAATCGAACCCATGACCTCCCAAACACCGGGCGGGCGCTCTATCCACTGAGCTACGAGAACTCATGAAGAGCAAGGTCATTTAACTGAGTTCATATATGACAGGTGTCCTGCATACTGCTAGGATCAACGCTATCGGAGTAATCGTGAGTTGTGATAAATTTATAAATATTTAAAGATGGTTTTATATTAACGATCTTCCAAACTGCCTTAACATAGCATGCGCAAAAATGTTCGCAGATTATACAAATATTACCATTTCTGGTTCCACTCTTGCTGACCTTGAACAAGAAACTAATTCAGAAGTACTTAATCTTCACAAAAGCCAACAAGTTAAGTCTTAACATAGCAAAAACTGAGGTTATGGTCATTGGCTCTCGCCAGAAACTTCTTGCTGAAAGCTATAATGAAATAAATATCAAACTAGAAGATCAATCATTTATTAGCAAAGTCGATCACGCTAAGTCATTAGGTATCATTATCGACAATCATCTTTCAGGGTCTAATCATGTTAACGAGTTGTCCAAAAAGATATCTTCGGCAATAGGCGCTCTCAGACGTGTCAGGCCCCTCATCTCCCAATCTACCGCTGTACTAGTCTATAACACCTTAATTCAACCTCACTTTGATTACTGTGGACTCGTTTGGGATGGCTTCAGTAATCAACTGAGTGATAAACTACAAAAACTGCAGAATCGTGCAGCTAGAGTGATTTTGAAAGCAAATTACGGGACTAGCTCAAGCCTTCTTTTCGATATACTTCAATGGGACAGATTGGTGATAAGGAGAAAAAAGCATAAGGCGATAATGATGTTTAAATCTCTAAATGATCAAGCTTCAGTGTACTTGCAGAACCTATTTGATGAACGAAATTCAGACTATGATTTGCGAAATTCCTTCCGCAAATTGGTGATACCGAAGCCGCGAACTGACTATTTGAAACGAAGTTTTAGTTACAGCGGCGCCATGTTGTGGAACTCTCTACCCGAACATGTGAGAGAAATTAAATCAATCAGAAAATTTAAAGAGCAAATCAAACGTCTGTTTGTGTCATCAGACCCCCACTCGGCAGTCTTGTAAAACAGTATGACAATAGTTTTTAGTCTAAATTGTAGTTGGATTTTATTCTATTATTACTGAAGATTTAAAGGATGTATGTATGTACACCCAGAGATTCCTTGAAATAAGCATGATAACCCCTTGTAAGACAGGATTTTCCTAAAATATTTGTGCGACTCACAAGACCTCATAACAATCTGACAACTCGAAGTGCCTTTTGGGCAATTTTAACAAGACACACCGCTGGTCAATAGTGTGGTCTTCCTTGTGTCGAACCTCACACAGTGCACGTTTGGAATTTTAATTAGCTGAAATATTTTATGCTTGAAAGAAGATGAATCAAACTTTGGATGTGGCGAGTAGTCGGGTAAATGTCCGACCTTGGCACACCGACTAAACCAATTAAAATCCACACCTAAAAACCACCCAAGACCATTAAAAACCACAACAATCAAACTAAACCCCCAAAATTGGATCAAAATCCCCAAAATCAGATCAAAAATCCCAAAATCGGATCAAAAAAATCCCAAAAATCAACGTAACAATCCCAAAATCAGATCATAAGAAAACTAATCAACTTCAAGCAAATCACACAGAGCAGAACCAAAATCAAAATCCCAAAACCGAAAATCAAAATCCCAAAAACCAAAATCAAAATCTCAACGGCATAATGAAGTTCGCGATCTGGAAGCTGAAATGCTTAACATGGTCTGCTATGACGTTGAAGTGGAACCAGTCCTACAAGAAATCTCTGGAGAGATGCTGCCCAGAGGTGTCAATAAAGCCCCTGACGCTCGCTTGGATATTCATGCACGCGGTTTTTGGGATCGACAAAGTTCTGCCTTTTTCGACGTGAGGGTTTGTCACCCCAACGCAGAATCATATAAAGATCTCAGCCTAGAGCAAATATATCGCCAGCATGAAAATGGTAAAAAGCGCTCATATGCAAAGAGAGTTATGGAAATCGAGCAAGGGACATTCACTCCGCTTGTATTCTCAACTACAGGAGGAATGGCAAAAGAATGCAGACGATACCACTGCAGACTAGCACAACTTTTGGCAATGAAGAAAGGGGAACACTACTCCACGACTGTCGCTTGGGTCAGGACAAAAGTCTCCTTTGCAATTTTAAGATCAGCGATTCTGTGCCTCAGAGGTTCACGAACTATCAGAAGAAAGAACAATCTTAACATTAATGACATTAACATGGAAATAGATAAAGGTCAAGCACAGATGCAATAGTTATAGCGAGAATAGTATGTATAGAATTTCTACAGCTTTTCTTTTCTTTTATATTCACTATTTGTAAAATTTTGGTTTTGAAATATATATTAAAGACGTAAATGAAATCAGATTTTTTTTTACGAGCAGAAATATGTAAATAAGTTTATATTTTGTAAATAGTTCACCTTAGTTTTGTAATATTTTAACTTGTGTACATAGAAGCTTAGAGCGTGTAAAAGCTTTTGGTGTTATTATGTAGGTAGGTTATTGAAATTTTTACTGACATTATTTCATGGGAAGAACTTTAGGAAAACCAAATTTGTATATATATATATATTTTTAACCACATACCAGCAATAATAATAGTAATGATAATACAAAAGTACTGTAAGACAAATGTTTTAAATTCCTAATAAATTCCTGCATTATTTAAAAAAAAAAAATCAAAACCTCAAAAATAAAAATCAAAATCCTAAAAATTAAAATCAAAATTCGATGAAAATTTATCAGAACGAGCCTTGAAAAAAACCCACCCCAAAGTTTCAACAAATTTTCTAGCAAATTTTCAACAAATTGCTAGCAAAATACCAACAGATTATCAATAATTAAGCTAATAATAGTCCATATTTTATTGGTAATAACAATTCATCTTGAATTTCCAATAAAGCATCTGCTACTAGATACACATGACCGATTATCTGACCAGTGCCAGTTTTATTTCTATGGATGTTTATTTTGATGCCGTCATTTCCATTCACTATTGACCAACCAGACCCGTGGATATTATTATCAAAATGAGATCTTAGATCTATCCATAGTGCAAATTTATCCGAATAAAAATCGCTTTCACTTAAATTATCGCTATCATACCGATTTTTAATTGACTCCATAAGTCCGTTAGTACCATGCCCTTGGAATACAATCGATTTGGGACTCCTTCTATTTCTATTGAAACCGACGTTATATCGGGATTCAAAAATTTTTCAGAGTTTCTTAAACCATTATTACTATCATCGATGAATAAACATAATATTCCAATGGCGGATTTCCTCGGGAAATTAATGTTTGGTGATTATTCCATCTTTATCCCGATTAATTATTAATGGCTCCGTTAGATAAATATTTTCATAATAATATCCCTTCCTATCTTTGTAGACCTGTTCAACACCACTTGATCAAAAATCACTATGAATAGTCCTTTATTCTAATTCAATATTTGTTAATTGATAATTAGGTGGGTTAGCAGAATTCGTATAGTAAACAATATCTTTCACAGGTGCTAGAGTTAACTCGAATTTCAAATTATCTTTCAAAGCGTATGGATAAAATACTCCACCATCGTTTAAAACGGGATGATCAATCGGAATGCAAAATTGTCTTCCATGAATCTTAGATAACAAAATATCTTTGGATTTACTCGTATCTTTATCACTTGCGTAACCGGCACTGGAGACAGGGTGGGGCATACTGTACGGCACTGCACTATAAAACTGCATGTATTTCATGTTAGATGTATTTACTTGTTAATGTTCACCAGTTATTGTTAAATTGATATTTATTAATCTAGGCTGGTTTTACTAATTGTGGTCATTTGTTAATATAATCAAAGTACAGAATAATTATTTATTTTATTTTTTCTAAAATATGCTAATTATACCTCTAGCGACATGTTTTGCATAGTATTACTAAATAAAAATCTAAGAACGTTTTAAGAACATTTTGAGGCTGATTTTGTCACTAAGCACCCGATAAATGAGAACTCAATCGGCCTGAACATCAAGAAATTCACAATTCTTCACCAAGGACCTAGAATCTGGAACTGTCTTCCTGCATCTATTACAAATTTGTCAAGCTTTTCTGTCTTTAAGAACAAAGTGCTAGAGTTTTTATTAAAATAGATACTAAACTAGTTTAGCCGCACTTCTTCGCAGACCTTATTTCTTATAATATTGCGATGTCGAGGTGGCCTCTCTTTATAAGCCTGGTGGTTTCCTGAGGTCTCCTCGCCTAACAACCTGCTGTATACTGTTAAATTTATTGTAAAAAAAAGGCTAATAAATAAATGATGATGATGATGACCTCCGACATCGTGTGTTCTTATATGTGGGTGTTTACTGTATTGCATGTATTGCAAATTTTTTTAGACCGATGCCATAAACGCCGTTTTATTTCATTTCCAGTTTTTATCAAGAATCAAGACCGAAACATTTTAAAGAAATTAATATCAACGGATTGCCACCCACTGAAAGATATCATTCCTGTTCAGAAAGCTTATGTATATAATCTTGGGACAAAAGGCTGCGCACGCCCGAAAATTAATACACAGCGTTTTATGAACTCCTTTGTAAATAGGTTGATTTTTAAGCTCCATTTATTGTAATGACATACGTTTTTAATATATATATGTAGATATTTTTATCATAGTTTTTATCTTCCGTATTATTGTAACATAAGATATGTAGTTTTATCTTTTGATAAATAAAGACTCATTATATATTATGGTGAAGCTTTTCAATAGGGTAGGGAAGTCTATGTTAGACCAGTCGAAGTTTTGACAGGAGCCCTGGTTTTGAGTCTTCCCTCATCTATTTGTCTAGCCCTTGAGGATTCCTCTCCCTAGGAAATACAGCTGAGGTGACTGCCCACTTGAAACATTCGTGGTCCTCTTCCTTTCTCACATTGATGATGGCCTTCTTCGAGGGTGATGTAGTTGGAAGAGGGATATAAGAACCACCGGAAAGCGTGTCGAATCGGTTGATATGAATGTCGAGGTACTCCATACAGACAAACTGCCATCCAGAGCCTTAATTCTGGAACTGCGGCACCAGCTCGAGTATGTGACCTGCCATCTGGGTAAACACATCAGAAAGATTGGTTGACTCAGTGATGGTTTCCATGAAGGTGGGGTGAACGTGTCATCAATCGTCCCCGTCGCGGGATTCTTTTTCCTATAGGTACAAGCTAGGATACATCTTACTTTGATGGGTTTCTTTTGCCGCATAATGAGTCGAAGAACCCTTGGTTTACTATGCTGGAGGAGCAGTAGCAGTGGAAGGTGGGTTCTGGCGCACCTCCCCAAACCAATAACAATCCACACCTAAAAACCGCCCAAAACCAGTAAAAACCAGTAAAATACAGAAAAATCAAACTAAACCCCCAAACTCGGATCAAAAATCCCAAAAATCGGGTCAAAAAAAATACCAAAAATCAAAATCAAAATCCCAAAATCAGATCATAAGAAAAATCAACAACTTCAAGCAAATCACACAGAGAAGAATCAAAATCAAAATCCCAAAAAATCAAAATCAAAATCCCAAAAATCAAAATCAAAATCCTAAAAAGCAAAATCAAAATTCGATTTAAATCTATCAGAACGACTCTTGAAAACCACCCGCCCAACAGTTTCAGCTAATCTTCGTATAATATCCATGGCGGGTATATAAACATTCCGCCACCGTGTTTTTCTTAACCATTCATTGATCCAACTTAAATGTTGTTGGTATAATTTAACTGCTTCCAATATCATCACTAAAATTGATACACTTTTCAATTTTATATGAATTAGGTCGTCAATGAAACCTTGGAACCCAACCATTTCTCGAGGACAGGTTATGGACTAAAAGCAGAAAACACCCTTAATCGGCTAACATTTAATCTGTCTTCTGCCAATCCAGGAGAAAGAATCGGGATCGATATTCCACGTTTAAATAAGGATATGGTTATATAGTTCTTCGATTTAACCGTATCAGGTCATGAAAACAATACAATAGTCAATAATCTCGGTTGATGTCTAGTTAAACGATTGAAAGTGAGCTTTGGTGGTGTATTACTTGGACTTTGATCGATATGATTTAGTTATGATATACAACGACCTTTTCTTATCTAGAAAAGCAAGACGTGACCGATTAAGACAGGGTATCTCAAACGAAAATATTCGAAGATTACGGACTAACTCTAGTAATAAAGATACGAGTCAATCCAAAGATGTTTTGTTATCTAAAATCCATGGAAAAAATTCTGCATTCCAATTGATCATCCAGTTATCAACGATGATGGAGTATTTTATCATTACGCTTTGAAAGATAATTTGAAATTCGAGTTAACTCTAGCACCTGTGAATGGCGGTATTTATACTAGAAGACGGCTAAGATGTCAAGATGACCTTAACAGTTAATCATAAGGGCGTCTAGTATAAAATCGAGACGACCTTTGTGAGATCTCACAGACTGTTGAGAGGGGTCTGCGTGTGACATCATAAGCGCGGGAAAATTCGGTAGGTACTTGTTTGTTTATATTTTAGCAAGGTGGAAATGTTCCATTTTTTTTCGACAAATATCGAAACGTAGAAATATGTCCTCAGAAAGAGGAAAAAGGTCAAGAAAATGGGTTGAAACTGAAATGGAAGGTGAAATGCTGGCTTCTCAAGCGGCGACCGCCGTAAGTGGCATTTTACTAAAGAAACCACGAAAGGATAGGAGTACAAATGAGCGTAGAGATGATTTGTGTTGGAGATCTGGCTACCAGGACTGGTCTGACAGTGCATTCATTTAGATACATTTCAGATACATTTGTATACCTTCCCTCATTCTGGTTGATTGTTGACAAGCGAAAGTGAAGTTTCTCTTTGATATCTTGAAAGATTTGATCATTTGATGACTTTTTAAGGCCAAAGTTTCTAGTTCAAATGCATAATCTTCAGCAAGTACTTTTGCAAACTCTTTAAGCTCTTCGTCCGACCATTTTCTGCACTTTTTTGCTGAGTTTGGCTTTTGCTTGGCCGCCATACATAAACTGATGACCAGTCCACACTTGGCTTTACACGTGAGACCTCGCTTTCATGTTGGCAAGGACGTCTGTTTTTGGTCGTCTCGTCTTTATACTTGACAGGTCGGCGATAAGGGCATCGTTTCGATGTCCTTAATTTTAGTCTTCTTAGCAGTCAGACGTCTAAATCGTCAGCATTTTTTCTCGATTTTATACTCAAAGTTTAGGACGTCTTTGAAGCCTAAGGTCATCAAGACGTCTCAGCCGTCTCTAGTATAAATACGGCCAATGATATCGTTTATTATACTAATTCTGTTAAAAAACCGAATTATCAATTGACTAATATTGAATTAGAACATCGTACCATTCATAGTGATTTTTTTATCTAGTGGTGTTCAACAGGTCTATAAAGATGGGAAGGGATATTTTTATGAAAGTATCTATCTAACGGAACCGTCCATTATAACCTTGGATAATGATGGAATAATCTCAAAACATATTAATATTCCGAGAAGATCAGCAAATGGAACATTATGTTTATTCGTGGATGAGAGTTATAATGGATTAAGAAACTCCGAGAAATTTTTAATTCCGGATATTACGTTTGTTTCTATTGAGACTGATGGAGTCTCAAACCGATTTTATTCGAAAGGTATGATAACAACTGACTTCTGAGGTTCTATTCAACATCCGTATGATTCCGATAATTTAAGTGAAAGTGATTTTTATTCAGATAAATTTGCACTATGGTTAGATCTAAGATCTCATTTTGATAATAATATCCATTGGTCTGGTTGGTCATTAGTGAATGGAAATGACGGCATTAAAATGACCATCCGTAGAAACAAGACTGCCACTGGACAGATAACTGGCCATCAGTACTTAGACATCCATATCCATCCTTGGCAGTACTTAAACATCCTTAGACAACGTCTTAGGATGTATAATGATGTTTAAGGATGTTTAAGTACTGCTAAGGATGGCCCTCTGTACACTATCTGTCCTCATACACCACGTATCTACCAAAATGTTATCAGCTGACAAGAAAAACTGCGACCGCAAACAATCCGTGAAAACAGCACACTTTCCCGCTTCTGTCAAGCACGTTTGCGAAATATTTAAGTTCTCTTCGCTTTTTCCCCGGCAGGAAGAATGCTTAAGGCTGTATGTGATGGCAAAGATGTATATACAAGCCTTCCGACCGGGTATGGGAAATCTTTGATTTATTACGCGACGGCTTCGGTATAAAAGTGACGGGGGTGTTCGTCGGAAAATTTCAGTATCTTCTGCCGTATGTCAAATCAGCGGATTTCACTCAGGTAAGCCGCAGAATTTTAAAACCTTAGCCGAAGATCTGCGGCATAACCAACTCTGAATGCACCTTTGGTGACGAGTCACAATCGGTCGAAGCAACATTATAGCCATGTGATCTTGTCGTTGCCGACTAGTTGATGCAAGCCGACATTTTATCATTTAACCTCTTTTCGTATTTACATAATCTACCTAAGTTAATGGTTTTAGCTGGATTTCCAGAGAAGTCTTAGGATCTACGGAATAGACAAAAGAATATAACTGTATTTTCAATAATATAATTTTTATTCACAGTTTTTTCATATCACTGATATCTATACAGAAACCAACTACGAGCACCTATAATAACACTCACAGTTTCCCGATTTTGCAGGCAATCATTTCATACTTGTCCAGTACTCTGAAAAATTTATGCACAGCATTATATTAAAATACATTGTGTTGTATTGTGTCGTTCTAGAATGCATTGTTGAACTATTGTTATCGCCTATAATACAAGGCAATGCTATGCATAAATTTGTCGGAGTATTGGACAACCCTCAATCGTTTCACTTTAGGTAACACACATTGCCGAAGATACCAACGAAAGAGGACAAAACATGTTGAAAAATCGGGGTTTACCTCGGTGTAAAAACTTGTGAAGTTTTTCTTTGTTATTTCACTATTATTTTCCTGATTTTTATTTTTTTGTCTCCTTTGTTGTCTTTGTTCTACGTTACGCGTAAAGGTAACAGGTTTTTACACCGAGGATGAGCCAAAAATCGAATTCACGAATGCTAAACACCTTCTACCCAGTCTCCGAATTTTTGGAAGAGAAAGAGAAATACAGAAAGGACAAAGACTAGACATCAGCGAGTTTCCATCTTGCTAGGAAAATTTTATTTTTGTTTCTGCTGCTGTTACAGTGGAACTACTCGAACCAACGCCACTCAAACAAATTTTCATACAAATTATCCAATCACGATCGAGTATCTAAACACTAGAATCTCTACAAATGTTCTCTGATATATCGCTTAGAATGCCTATAATTTGCTCTATAACTGTACAAAATATGAAGATTGAAAAAGATTCATCTTAGTTGGTAGACACTCGCCACAACTCGCCTTTTTTTCCTAAAACCCGTAGAAGGGGCTAAGCATTGACCATTGTTTAAATTCTCATATTTTCAAATAACCTGGCTTATGTGGAATCATCTATGCAAATTCGTCTGATTGAGTTATCTTTTCCGGGAAGAAAAAGGAAATCTTTCTAGTTTTTGATTGGCTTAAATCGATCACGTGACTAAACCTATCAGCGCTAACAATTCAGCAGGGGTTTTTCCCGTGTTCCTGATTGGGTGAAATCGATCAAATTGCACAGGAGTATCCGCTGGCGATGATAGTGCGCTGCTAACAGACTAAGAAGTCTATCGATTATCTTGACTTTTAAAACCATCAACGGGTTTCAAACCCTTACAACGGAAACTTAAAGGCTTGGAAGTGATGATTGAAATATGTAATGGAGTCAGGCCTGGGAATCAGCATGGTTCAAAAGCATATTTGGATCGTCGATGCAACAACGTAACTTTGAATTGCATTTTGTTAACTCTGTTTTCTAGACAGAACTCAGAGTTCGAGGGAACCTTAGTGACCGGTGATTGGTGGACATGCCTCTTAACTCAGATTCGAGGAATATATCACCATCACTGTATGGGTGGTTCCACGAGCGTACAAGATGAGGGGAATCATGAGTTCTGATTGGCTACCCGAGCGGGGAAGATGGGCCTATCTTGTCCGCCTGGGATTTCCTGCGTTGTCCCGCGAAACAAAACAATCCAAAATAGCCATGTGATAAATCCTTTAGTGACCAAACTTATTCAGTCAAGATGGCTGTGTATATATTGGGCTCGTTCTTTTTATTGACTATGGGCTGGACTATTTCTCGGTCACTAAAACGCAAACAAGAACGAAACCAACATGCACCCATCTTGACCTTACGCATGGTCAATAACGCATATATTCACAGGATCACAAGCCAGTATTACCATGCGACGGTTTATTGCAATAGTAGCAAGCAGCGCCATGCGATTTTTTACCTCTAGATAATTTAACACATTACCAGCAAGCAGTGATATGCAAATATTTACCACATTACTAGCAAGCAGTGCTATGCAAATATTTACCACATTACTAGCAAGCAGTGCTATGCAAATATTTACCACATTACTAGCAAGCAGTGCTATGCAAATATTTACCACATTAGTAGCAAGCAGTGCTATGCAAATATTTACCACATTACTAACAAGCAGTGCTATGCAAATATTTACCACATTAGTAGCAAGCAGTGCTATGCAAATATTTACCACAGTACTAACAAGCAGTGCTATACAAATATTTACCACATTAGTAGCAAGCAGTGCTATACAAATATTTACCACATTAGTAGCAAGCAGTGCTATGCAAATATTTACCACATTACTGGCAAGCAGTGCTATGCAAATATTTACCACATTAGTAGCAAGCAGTGCTATACAAATATTTACCACATTAGTAGCAAGCAGTGCTATACAAATATTTACCACATTACTAGCAAGCAGTGATATGCAAATATTTACCACAGTACTAGCAAGCAGTGCTATACTTAAGAAATAGAAAACATGTACCGTGTTTCTATCGAGTTATAGAAACACGAGTGAAAGTTTGGGAGAACGAGAAATGCTGTGGGAACACGAGCCGCAGGCGAGTGTTTCCACAGCTTTTTCGAGTTCTCCCAAACTTTCACGAGTGTTTCTATAACTCAATAGAAACACGAAGAACATGTTTTCTATTTCTTTTAGAAAACACCGCGACGAAAAAAAGAAAAGCAACTTGTTAGCTTTGATTATCAAAATGTAAATTCTCTTTGCACGCGTCATCATTACGTCAACAGCTCGTGCTAGTTCTGTGTTTCTATCGAGTTATAGAAACACGATTTCTAACCAATCAGCGCGCGTACTTTCTTAGGACTGTTTTCTAAAAATATTTACCACATTAGTAGCAAGCAGTGCTATGCAAATATTTACCACATTACTAACAAGCAGTGATATGCAAATATTTACCACAGTACTAGCAAGCAGTGATATACAAATATTTACCACATTAGTAGCAAGCAGTGCTATGCAAATATTTACCACATTAGTAGCAAGCAGTGCTATGCAAATATTTACCACATTACTAACAAGCAGTGCTATGCAAATATTTACCACATTAGTAGCAAGCAGTGCTATGCAAATATTTACCACAGTACTAACAAGCAGTGATATGCAAATATTTACCACATTACTGGCAAGCAGTGATATGCAAATATTTACCACATTACTGGCAAGCAGTGATATGCAAATATTTACCACAGTACTAGCAAGCAGTGATATGCAAATATTTACCGTAGTACTAACAAACAGTGCTATGAAAAGACTTATCGCAATATTTCGGCTAGCAAGCAATGTTATGCGAAGGTTTATCGTAGTACGTAAGCAAGCAACACCGCGCAAATATTTATCCCCAATCAGACAAACAATGCCCTTCATACGTGGCTTAAGAACATTTCTAACATCCCTTTGTTGCGCGTAGCCAGGTAGGAAATATTATTCTCGAAGGCCCAGTCGTCCTTGTCAGCGGTGGAACGGGAAAATACACGTTACCATGGCAAATGTAATCCTGGGTTGGCTGGCTTTCGTTATGAACGTCCTTAGAGCTTCGTTTCTTCTCCTTTGCTCTCCGATTTGAAAACCAGACCTGATACAATAATAAAAGCTGGAGTCATAAATAATTGCGCTTCATTCCAAAGTGAAAGCTAAATCTTGAATTTGGGTTTTTGGCTTAATTTCATTTTTTGAGTAGTACCACCCGTCAACACCAACTGACTTTACTTTGAGTGCAATTTGTTACCTATCTACAGTTTATAAATGAACAGTCATAAAACCAAAACCAAAACCAAAGGGATTAGTTTGGCTGATTTAAGAAAATACAATCGAAACCAATCAGAATTCAGCGCAAATGCGTCAGTTCCTCGCGCGGAAAATGCGTGCGAGTAAGTCACAATTGGTTTACTTGTGATTGGTCGGAAATCAGTCAGGCACTAAGAAAACCGAAGCCATCTAAAAACATAGGGGCTCAAAGGCCAACTCGTGGAATGCTGTATTTGCGGTCAAGTGCTGTAGGGGCAAAAGCGTGGTTTGTAATGCAGGATACAAGCCGGAAAAAGAACCGCGGTGTCCAAAGCATCTCGTTTTTTTATTGATTTAGAACTGGTCCTTCAGAAGAGTGCCGGAGATCATGTTACGACGTGACATGCGCAAGAAAATCACCCGAAAAGTATCGACATCCAAAATATTCGTCTTCCAATTAAATAATACAGGAGCCCCTCACAACTGCATTAAATTTCTAAGTCAACGATCGTCGATCAATGAGTGCAAACTTTGTAATTCAAGACTTAACGACCGTGCTTTTTGCATTAATTGAGGTAGGAATGAAAAATGAGATATTACAGCTGTGCCTCGAAGTGAATTCTAAGCTGCAAATTGACTTTGCGCAACCCGTAGAGGACGAATCTGACATTTCTCGATACTCTTGCCGTGAGGACTCCAAGCCCTTGCCCACAACTTGTGTCAGATTCGCTATCATCAGTTAACTCTCGCTGATGCAATTCACTTTGAGAAAATCATGCATGTTGTCTTCGGCATAAAGGAATATCCTTTCTGAAGATTAGAGTGCTAAGAAGCTTTAATAAAAGATGCATATTAACAACGGCTACAGCTTTAATTTATACTTCTCTCGCGTCTACCCGTGCCGCCATAATGGTCATAATGAAATTCACTTCGTATTGTAAGATTCAGGGGGCCATTGTTCAAGAAAAAGGCCAAAATTTGACTGTTTAATTAAACGAACTACAGAAGCTCCTCCCCCTCCGGAAAAATTTCGGCGAGCAAGCCGATGATCCGAATTTGCCCCCACACCAATAACTCGCTTCGTGCTTCACATTCCACAAGTTAAAAATACCGTCGACTATCAACTGACAAACGATTTATTAACTGTCAAAGTAAATAAATGGTATATGGTTGGCCGCAGTAACCCTTTTGTATAGTGCCAAGCCCTTAGGCGCACACTATATTTCTAACGTATCGTGTTTACACTACACAGGTCGTTACTTGATTGAACCTTGCCATTCCTGTCAATAGTACCGTCTTTGTTACTTTTTTAAGTAACAAATTAAAGATTTCTATGACCAGAGATTGTTTAATGTGATAAGCTTCCAGTACCTGAATTTTGGTCTTGTTTAAACCGGTGTCTTTAACTAACTGTTCTCTAACCGACGCAGACAAGTAGCAGTTTCTCTTGAAGGTCTTCTCTAGTGTGCATAGTTGTTGACTCGTGTACCTGGTACGTTCTCTTCTTGTTATCGGCAGACGGAAGCCCTCTTCATCTGTCGGGTCACGTATCTCGGAGCTATTCGGTGCGATTTCTATGGAAATAAAGGAGTGCTTGTTTTACGCACAGTACCAAAATAGGTCAATATTTCAATGGCCTTGTATGTTAACAACTCAGTTCAAGTTGTCGATAATTAATGGCTATCAAAGGGCTAACATAGGCAGCGTCATGGAGCGAAACCGCAAAACGGATGGCAATACGCAAGTTAACAATCTGAAAACAACTGCAATACCACATCAAGTAAAAATAGCGCAAGCTCCTAAATCTCGCCCAGCGATAAAAGATTGAATAGAATAGACTTTTCAGAAAACTTAAATAAAAATTGCTACGCCACGTCATCTGGCGCAAACTGGACTTTGTCCAGACTACTCAGTTCAGAAAGAGATTCTGATCAATTTTCAATTGGATTCGAATTTCGAGTCACATGATGATCATTTGCCTA
This sequence comes from Ricordea florida, assembly GCA_949710005.1. NCBI lineage: Eukaryota > Metazoa > Cnidaria > Anthozoa > Corallimorpharia > Ricordeidae > Ricordea > Ricordea florida. The sequence goes on along the minus strand of OX453273.1, from coordinate 29,879,772 downwards.
TAGTTAGAAACCGTTACCTCTTGAACGCACTTCCTTTGCGCTGTATATGCTAGTTTCTATTTTCTTTTTTAACTCGTGAATGCGAAGCAATGAACGAGTTATAGCAGTGGGGAAGAAATTCCACTTCCGTCACTTGGTCCCTCCATCGATATTAAGGTTTTAAGAGTCCGCTGATCGAAAATGTGACCGCAGGCTCAGAATTCCGAAATACTGATTTCACATGGATTAACATTCTTCTCTGCATCTTTTTTTTACTTGTGCTTGTGTTCCCAAGTTCTTGGTCTTGCGTCACAACGTTTCGGCAATCCCGCCCTCCTCAGGTGACTGGGAAATAATGGAGAAATGTTTTGTAACCGAAGTTGTTCTTGAGCACCACTTCGGAAACGACGGGATTTTGTGGCGATGGTTTTATTCTAGAGAGATCTGGGAATGATTTCCGCACAGCTCCCTACTTCATTATGCATGCTATAGCCATACTGTTTCATTCTGCAATAACAAGAAATGTTTACATGTGCATTACCCTAAACAATTCATCTGCTGCATGCATAATGAAGTCTTGCCGGGATCTGTTCAGATGTCTGGCATTTCTTTTACCTTGGGAAGTACTCTCGCCAGTTCGGCGTCGTAAACTGCTCGGCGAATGAACTTCCATCTTGTCTTGTAAGATAGTCTTGACGAATCCACGTGAAATACGAACAAATCTACGCTAAGTACGAACAAATGTACTCCAAATACTGTGCGAACACGAACGAGTTTACAGGCACGACTAACTCAACTCCAAGCAATTATGTACAAAATGAAATATTCGCCAAGTGTAAAGAAATGCGAACGATACGGACAAATCCACGCTAAAGACGAACAAATCAATCTACTCCAAAGGTAAACAATCTACGGCAAATCCAAACAAATCTACAGTGAGCGAGAAAAAAGATGTGGCGAACGCGAGCAGACACGTGAGAATAATTCACTGAACAGCTTGCAACAAACGGAAATGAATGTACCGACCAGGAATCAACACGTAACACACCAACTGATAATTTAACAAGCGCTGATGAGCTGCATTCAAATGAAGTGTAGGAGATCACGGGTAAGGTATGTTTCTACCTTGCATTCGAGAGGAAGACGTGAAAGTGAACCTTCCAGAATTCCCTACATGAAAATAATCAAACTATTTAGAAAGACAAACATATTTCGAGTTGCTGCCAAATCATATTACCTGAAGAAGAGTGCTCCAAATTATTTATGCAGTTCGAGTAATATCGTTTGCATTTCATGGAAAGCAGGTGCGGAAGACGAAAGGTTGCTTTCTCAAAAAAGTTACTTCGCACAGAAATTGCATACATGTCTTTTGCGACTGACAACGTCGAAGCATAAGAGATTCACCATTGTTTTGCATGTATCACGGTAGATGGGAGATTGTTAGAGCAATTAAAACACTCTAGGCTTAAAACCTATGATGTGTGAAAAGTCTCTTTAAGTGGTGATGTGGAAGAAAACCCTAGGTCATCAGACCACTGCAGTGCAGATACCAGTTCAGTTTCACTACTAAAAAACCCAATTAAGTCAAGCAAAGAAAAATGAACACAATACAGTTTCAATGATAAATTTTTTTCACAATAATATAGAATGTGGACCAGAATATGTACGTACCTGTTGCGACCAGTTGTGATATAAGTCATCTGTAGTGAAATTTAATGCTAAAAACTAAAGGTTTTGTTCACAAAATATTTAAATTATTGTATCAATGGAGAAAAAAGTGTTGATGATACTGAATGATTTGCATAACTTGTCACTCAAATTTAAAGAAGGGAAAGTTGCCCACCTGTACAAAAGCCGATAAAATAAGCTTTCCTAAGATGCCCAACATATTAAATTTGACGCCAGAAGAACGCTTAATATCACCTCATATCCCATGCATGCACATTTCATGCCATTCATCCAAGGGGTGGTCAGTTGTCTATTCATGGAAGGATTGTCGATGTACCAAGTGATGTTTATTCAACTGTTCAGTGTTTGCCAAGGTCTATCAACGAATCACAAAACATTCCAATAAAACTCAAAACGCATCTCACCTACAAGCATCGTTACAGGTTTCAGAATGTTAGAACTAAGAAAGTGTTAGATGCAGCCAAATATCTTTATATATCTTAAATATATTATCTATTTCTACTTTTCGTCTCTTTATTATTGACTAATTAATTGCTTTCATCAAGCTTAAGTGCCAACCTACCCTCCTGTACTTAAACATTACTTAGTTTTACTCAGCTCGATTAGCTGTTTAGTTATCCAGAGTAAACATTACCTCTTTTTTGTATTAATATATTATATTGTAAAGATTTTTTTTTGTTATTTGGTAATAAAGCTTGTTGTTGTTATTGTTGTGGAAAGAAGAGATTTATTCAAACTGGGAAGTGAGGGTATACAAGTACAAGATACATGGGTAGATAACATCAGCTCACAATCTGTTAAGCATAAGGATTACAGTGAATTTGTACAAAACTCGGACACATCCAGTACTGATTTTCAAAATGATACATACATACATACATACATACATACATACATACATACATACATACATACATACATACATACATACATACATATCCTTTATTTAAACACGATATGGTTTAAAGCTCAAAGCTTATGGGGTCTTGTAAAAATGATTACAAATGGATAAAACTGTATGAAAATAAGAATAACATCACAAAATACAACTACAATTGAAACTCTAAAAATATGCAGTAAGATTTTAACCAAAAAATAAAATGAATTGACATTAGTTACCTCTAAGTAAATTGATTATAGTTAAAAGCATTTAAAATCTTGATCGAATTGCAACAGACAATACAAAAGATGATTTCCAAAACGAAATTTCTACTATCAATGTTGATAATGCAGGAAGAGAAAAAGATGATACTGACGGTTGGTGTGAAGTTGAGGAACGCCCTTCTGGAGTTACAGATGCATTACTGCAAGAAGCAGATATAACAGAAAATGGAGACCAAATTATTGGTTTTACACCAGGAGAGAGAAACAAACCATTAGGAATATTCATGGGTAAAGATTCTGAATATTTGTCACTCCTCACAATATTTTGTGGCAAACGAAGATCAGAAAATAATGAAAGAAATTAAAGGTCCCTGTATCATACAGTACAGTAGCCAAGTGGGAGTTAAGAGGTCAGGATAGAATAGCTGCTATGTCAGTTCCAGGCATACTTTATAAACGTGAAAAATTGCAAATCAAGAAAATTCAAGATAGTGCTTGCATTATTTCTCTCGGAAAGTGCAAAAACATATACTGCTGGTGAGTTGAAATCAGAGGATTATCTTAATAAGCTAGTGTATCTTGATGAAGGCAGACCATATGGATAAAGGAGTTTCCAGGATATAGCATCTCTGAACTCGCAAAGTTACAGCAACCCACAACACCTTTTCAGGATTGTTGCTTGCATTTGACACTCATTATTCTTTGTACCGAAACCCTATAGTTGAAACTGCTGTATGTATATTACACTCTGTTTTGGATCACTCAAAAACCTGTGTGGATGTCTCATCTTCTCATTCCTCAACTATAAGCCCTATCAATTGAAAACCCCTAAACATTCTTTATGAACCTATCTTCACCTACATCCATGCACAACCTTGACCACGGCTTCTCTATCTCACCATTCACGAGTTGTCTCGCAGCAGGCTTGTATCTTTATTGTCGCACATACTTTCTTATCAAAAGTCCAATTTAAAAAGGAGCGTGAGCGATCTAAGGGTGTTGCTCTTGAGTGAGTTTAATTCCAAAATAAATTAAATTGTCTCGCCATAACTAAGGAAGGATTGTTTGAAAATTAAAGCCGAAACTGATAACACGAAAAAAGCCAAATTTAACTGTCATGCGAGTGGTTAATCCACGTTTATGTAATTTCCTTCCGGTAAATTAAAACTGAAATTGGGTACACGAATAAGCCGAACTTTAAGTGTTTTGCGAGTGATCAGTCATCGTTATGTAATTTACTTCCGGAATTTTTATACACAGAGGTGCACTGAGAACACGAGCCGCATTTAACGGTGATGTGAGTGGTCAGTCCACGTTATGTAATTTACTTCCGGAAATTTTATACACGGAGCGGCAAGCCACTTTTGACATACATGTAACCTTCAGATAGCGGATAAAGGAAACTAGGATGTAGGATCAGTCAGTTTTGATAAATTGAAAAAAACAAACCACTCAAGTTATCAGTTTTCTACTTAAAAATATTCGCAGAGAATACATTGAACGAATTGTAATACCACTGGCATTAGGTCAGATGTAATGTTTAAACCAATGAAGTTTTTCACGAATTTTTGAAAATGCAAGAGAACATGGACACTCGCTTCTAGTGCGAAACCATGGCGTGTTACAATCTCATAACACTTTCATCTTTAAAGTTAAAACTCTAGTCAACTTGTATCTTATGTAAGTTAATGTCAAGACAGTAAATCGCTCAACACAGCTGCCATGTCCTAACCTGCGCCCGAACATATTAAATTTAGTTTAATCAACAACTCAACTGCCGTTCCAGATTTCAAGAGAATCTGAAACAGTTTGCGAGTTTTCCAACATAATCCTTCATAGGAATACGTTTTTGACGATGCAAGAAAGCATGTGCTCCTAGTATCAATTGTACAACGTATTTATTTCTATTGTCTCTTTCACCTTTAGAGTCAAACCCCGCAATGCAGCTCTAACTTTGCAACGCCCGGCTTTCATCGTTACATTCGAACGCTAAGTAATAACAGCGCGGTAACTTCATTATTTTTGCAAAAGCCAGTCCTCGAAGAAGATAACTCAAAGAAAATATTAATTTCTGTACCTGAAGAATTCCAAATGATACTCTTTGGACTACAGAATACAAGTTTTCTGAAAGTTTTTGATAAGCTCAGGACTGTTGATTGTGAACTGGGAAACTAGGCATATCCAGCTATATAAGCTTGCAATTTATATATTGCTTGATTCCAGAGAAACTTGTTGATTTTAAAATTCAGTTATAGATCTAGAGATTAAGAAATGCTAAACGATATAACTTGAAGCCTAATCATTTCGGTTTTTTTATTTTCATACAGATGCCTTTTCAGAGTCTCAAAGCAATGCCAACGTTCAAAGTACTGACTGGTGATAAAGCATGTTTTGATAGAAATCGCTATCTCCAAGTTTGTGCCTGGCTCTTAGGAAAAACTCCATTAGAACGCTATATGCTTAAAGTTTTTCATTTCACACTTAAAAATAAATAAAATCCCGAGAACGGGGCATTATGCATCATAACTCTGTATATGGCTCACCTAATGCTCGTGGTTCGTGCTCACAATCTCTCCCAGCACAGTTCCGGTTAGATACCAAATTCAAGATGATTGCATTCTTTTGATAATGTTGAGCAGTACGCTGGTCTGACTGATTTATTAGCACCCCATTCCGTTCACTGTACCCTCTAGTTGCAAGCTGGTGTCTGATGGAACTCAATGAGGGCAAGGTCTCAGGGCTGCACGCGTTTTCCTGAACAAGGCGATTGCTTATTTCCCACGAGAATATTCCTGGCTGTTGTTTAGCTAACTCTTCAATCCTCTTCGCAATCGCAGGGTTGATGCGTCGGGATCTGCTCCCATTCTCTCCTCTAGGATGAACTGAACCGGTTCTCTGGTACTTCGATATCAGTTTACTCACACAGCCATGCGTGATTCTTAAACGACGGCTTATTTCACATTGCCGAACGCCACGTTGAGCTAATGTTACGATTTCGAGTCTAACTTTCCCAGGCAGTGGTTTACCACTCATGTAGGCACCGCCCAGCCTGTTAAAACGGGTTGTACCTGTAAAATAATTACGCGAAGTACATTCTCGTCAGCCCGGGTAACATTGAGGAGGGGAAAGTTTCAAGGACGAGACTATGACCGAGCGCGATCGGAAATTATTTTGACAGGGAGAAGGAGTTACTTGCCCTTTTCTTCAACCGATCTGAAAGGGTCACTCAGCATGAGTTGATCCACCGTTAGAACCACGCTGTTTAGTACAACAAACAGTGGCACAAAACAGTACTGTTCGGAAGCTCTCTAAGAAAGGGTCACACTGCATTGTTTGATCCACTGTGAGATGAAAACGTTAGAGCCACACGTTTCAATAAAACTCCGACGGTACTGTTCATTAGATTTGCAAAGAATGGTCACACTGCATGGTTTAATCCACAGAACCACTCTGTATTCATTATTGTAAAACAAACAGTACTACAATGGTGTAACAGCACTCTTCAGTAGCTTTCCGAAGAATGGTAAAACTGCTTGGTATAATCCACAGAACCACACTGTCCTGTAAAACAAACAGTAACACAGGAAAGTACTTTTCAGTGGCCTTACAAAAACTGCTGACTGGTTTCATTAACAGATGGAAACGTTAGAACTGCACTGTGTAGAAACAAATGGTACCGAGTACAGTATAGAAAGCTCTTTGTCTTCTGCGAACTTCACGTTTAAAGCGAAACTCAGTAAAGGTTCGATTTTAAGTTTTATTACTTTACAAGTAGTTTTAAGTTATAGAAGCTCTGCCTAAGCATTTTCTCTACAGAGTCGAAGAAGGATTTCAGAAATCACTATAGATCGAACGTTCTGTGTGTGGGTGGATACAGGAAACATGCCAAGAGACCGTCATTGACGTCGAACTGAATTGTCCTTTCATGTGTTGACCTTTGTCTTGCGGCATTTTTCCAGATACAATCGTGAAGTTGTTGGCGTCAACTTATACCTTAGGTGACTAAATGATAAAACAGTAAATTGCTCAATTCAGCTGCCCCATTCCCATCGTGCGCCTGAAGCTGATTTAGTTTTTCGTAAAGGTATGGTAACCACCACCATTCAGTCAGATTCTTCACTGGAACTCCAACATTGCGGCAATATTAGTATATAGCAGGCGATATTAAAGGAAAATTCCAACGCAGTTTCAAATCTCAAATGAATTTGGCCAGAATCTGTTTTTCAAAATTGTCTTGCAGGTTAAAGTAATGAACGTTTTCCAAAGGCTTTGCAAAGCCAAGTGAAACTTCACATCCCTGGGAATAAAGATATTTTAGGGAATGTTTGATACAAGTTTGACAAACTGATTCTCCTTACACTGACAGAAGAAAATTCACCAGTGTTTGCTAAAAGACAAGAATTCTGCCCCATTCTGCTAATTAAGTGTTTTTGTCGTTTTCACTGATTAGATTAGTACATCCGTCACTCAACTTTTGAACGGAATAGCAGCAATACAAGAATCCAAGTTGTAATCCAACTGCAATCCACGAAAGTTGCTCCAATGTTTAAGATGGTTTGTTCGTTCTTTTTATTTTTTGTTTGCCGTTCTTGAGTTTTTTTGGATATTTAGGAGTATGTTGTTATTTATCGCGGCCTTGATAATCATTGGAAGTTTATTTTTTCTTTATTCATCGATATGTTATTGTTGCTAGTAAGTGTCAGTCAGCACTTGTTATTAAATGGTTTGCTTTGTCTCCTGACTAGAACAAATTCTCGCCATATGAGGAGGGTCAATAGTAAAGTCTGTTCACTAATCCGGAGCTCGCGCCAGCGGTAAGAAACGTGATACAAAGCGGTTGTGAATCGGACAAGGGTGCTTGAAATCATCAAAACAGAAATCCAAATTTATTTGTAAAATGTAAAATAACTGATGTATGTAAACGCGGAAAGTATTCTACGTTTTACAATGCTACGACAGACCATCGTGGTAAATGGTTACATCTCAGACCTTTCCAACTTTTTGAAGCTTTTATCGAAACTGAGAACAACGGAATATCCCTTAGTTACTATTTGAGCACCAGCATTTCACATTCCTTCACAGAAATGTTTCTTGAAATTTTAAGATAGGTAAAATTCAACCGCGTGCGACTGTTCAAGGGCCTCTTTTGCGTGCTGAATTCACGGGAACGAGCCCTAGAGAAAGTGTATGTAAGGCATCTCGGGTAACTTGACCAATAGGTGAAAACTGTGTCATACCCGGAGCTCGTGTTTGAGCCACTGCAGGTAAACGAAGAGGTAAATGCTGCAATGTGCTGAGAGAAATAACATCTAGATAAGTGAAATCTCCTATTAAATATTTCCTAATCTGATGTTCTGCTCCCCTAGCCGGAAATGAGGCATGGACCGAGATTGCACAATTGGCAACTTGTCTGACAATAATTTTAAATGACGATGCAAAGTGAACCACAAAATATCTTCATTTATATTCGATAGAGGCAATTGGTTCGAGCATATGAAATCAACAAATAATTGAAATGAAACTTAACAAGGTTTAGAATTCCACCATGATTGGGGAGAACCGGTTGAATTGGTTATTCACGGCAAGCGTGGTCGAGGGCGGAACTTAGGTCGTGAGATCCGGATTGCAAGTCGAATGCTTTAGCCGCTCAGACACGCTGGGTACATGCATTCGCTTCAAAAGAAGTTAAAACAGAAATAGAAAAAAAACTAGGTCTATGGTGAAGCATTGATAAAAAAAAACATTTTTGTGTGGTGTTGAATAACTGGAGTTGTTGCTTTGTTCTATAGATAGACGGTAATCTTGAAAATGTACTCAAGAGTTTCGCACGCCGGTCTGTCTACGCTAGTTTTGAGTTTCATCTCTACATTTTTGTATCAAAAATAATCTTGTTAGTGAGAACGGTAAAGAAAAAATGATTTTTTTACCTGGTGCAATCTTGCAAGGGTTATCCTCCATTACCTTGTCTTCCGAGGCAAATAACTGCTACAGAAACAGTGACCCAAAAAAGATGATTACAGATAGTGCGTCCGCTCAGACAGTCTGTCGCTATGTGTTTTTCGTCACCTGCATTTCGTCTTCTTCTTTTTATATTACCAAAGCAATCACAATACATGGAAACGCATTAATAACAACATTACGGATCAGGTTTCCGCCTCTGCGAATTTAAAGAGCTTTGTTTCGAAATATACAAACCTTACTCGACCAACAATTTTCGGCCGGATGTGGAGATAGTTAAATGTTACGTGCACAATCTTGTTATACAAGCTTGCTAACAACGCGAGCGGACGTTAAGTCAAGCGACGGTGGGTCAACGATGGAACAGATTTAAAAAAAGGAAAAGTCTTCATGAGCAAGCCGCAGCAGTCGGGTTAGAAATATAAAACTGATTAGTACGTCTGGTGATATCGTTGTCCTTTGAGGTGTTCTAACTCGTGACATTATCTCAGTATAACATTCTACTTGTAAGACCCACTTGTGTGCTATTTGACCGGCGATCTCGAATGCAATTAGATTTTTTTTAAACACGGAACGGTTCTTTACCACAGCACTTGGTAGTATTTGACTCTGCTCTCTCTCGAGATCCCAGCCTGATTCCAAGTCATGGTATGTAAGTGACACTGCTATTCGTTCCATCAGAATCAGTTATTTTTAACGAAGAATGCCTAGCCCGCTGGAGTCACTCCGTTCTGTGGATCGTTTTGCTGCATCAACTGGTTTTTTTCTACAATATGTGCAGCAGTTTTTCCTCCACAGCTGATCAAACACTCTGAGACCTATGATTATGTGGTTTTCATCGGCACTGTCATCGTATTCAACTTTCTATATGTATTTTTAGTGATACAAAAGCCTTGTAGTCTAATGGGGATGCTAGGGAACGCTTCATCTAGGATTTTGTCTCCTTCCAGTTTTTATTTTTCTTTTCATCTGTTTGTTTGTTTCTCTGGTTATTGCTTCTTCCAGTTTTGCTCAGTGTGTAATAGTTTAAGGTATCGGAGAATCGCTCTTGCGAAAAAGAATAACTTCATAACGAAATTCCTTTAGTAAACTTGTCTCAGCATAGGCGTGAAAATAAATATTTGCACTTTAACTCATTTCTGTCACGCAAGTAAAATTTGGGTACATATATACCCAAGGAAGAAAAAAATTCGCAAAAAATTGCGTTACATCCGATTCCCTCCATATTTGGAGAACAGGGAGGTTATAGACTTAGCCAATCACCGAGCGATTTTGGGCTAAAACACTTAAATGTGCCATACACGACGAATTTTTCATTTTTCACTTTCCGACCGTGAGTATGGCGTCCGTGTCGAAGAGAGCGCGAGTCGAGTATGTCGATCCAAATGACGTTCTAGAGATGATTTTGGATGGCGATGAAGATCCTGGTGGTATGTCTAGTGGCGAGGAAAGCGATTTAGATCGCCAGCTCGAAAATCAGAGCGAAGAATCAAGGTAAGCGATCAATAAACTTTCGAACACGAGGCTTCCCCAAAGTGACGCAGTTGCCCAGAGGTTTTTGAAATGCGAGGATATGCTCTTTAGCATGCCTTTTTTGCGTCTGAATTCTTGCCTATGTCATAAAAGATATCTATGAATTCATATACGGGAGTACACAGCTCAATAATTTTGGAGGAAAGCTTCTTTTTGAGCGATATTTTGGTCTAACAAAAGGGGACGCGAAATACGAGCCGACGCTAAAGTGATGTTGTGTTTCCATGGAGAGATGCGATCGGGTCGTGTTGCTTGATTTTGTTGTGTACGCGTTTGTGAATTGGCATTTGTTTTCTTATTTTTTGTGTGATTAAATTTTAAATAAAGCTAAGTAAAAACAAAGTGTGTTTGTAATCATCTTAGTGCTGAAGAAGAAGAAGAACATGAAGAAGGAGAGCGTGTAGTAATTGAAGAAGATGAAGAAGGAACGCAGGAGGATGCCCGTGATACAGATGTTCCTGGTGTGTCAACTATTTTTCAATTGGCATAAATTTAGCCTAAATAGTAGAAATTTGAAATTATTATATAAAATTCTTACTTTCATTTGCACATTTGCACATGATTCCAGCATATTTATTTATTTACATGGTGATAAAAATATTTCAATAATTATTTTTATGTTTCCATGTAGTCCCCCATGGCTTTGCTACTCCTGCTCCTGCTGGTCGTGGTCCTGCTAACCCTGCTGTTCCTCCAGGTCAGTATTTGAACTGTATAAGTACTATTTATGCAAGAGAAAGTTTATTTTTTGGCCCATATCAGCATATCTGTGGATTATACACACATCCAATTATAATATTATTTTATATTTGTATAGTACCCCACGCCCCTGCTTCGTTTTATGGTGATCCCCGTCCCCGTCCCCGTGTCCGTGCCCCAGTTGTACGTCCCGGTGCTCGTGGTCGTGTTCTTGGTCGTGGTCGTGGTCGTGGTCCTGCTAGTGCTCCTGGTCCTGTTCGTGGTGATGCTGTCCCTGGTCCAGCACCCAAGAGCTATGATGACGCAGATGTTGGCAATATCCTCCCTGGTTTCAACCCTTCGCGCCCACCTGGTATCCACTTTGGCCGACCTCTTCTCCGGAATGCTATGACAAGGGCTGTTGATTTTTTTTTCCTTTTCTTTACAGTAGATATGATAAACACTATATGTAATAATACTAACAGTTATGCTACTGAGCATATAACAGAAGGTAACTTTCGGTCTTATGCTCAGCCTGATGGGAGCTGGTTAGACGTAACACCTGATGAGATCAAGAGGTTGATTGCTATGTTGATTTATTTTGGTCTTGTCAAAATTGGAAATGTAGACAGGTATTGGAGTGTAAAGACCCTGTACCATGGTCTCTGGGCACGAGCAATCATGTCTAGAACCAGATTTAGAGCCCTTATGGCCCTGCTACATGTTGTCGATCCAGCAACTGAGGAGACCGGGGATAAATTACGTAAAGTAGAGTCATTTATTGGTTATTTTAAATCTAGATGTCTTTCTTTATATCAACCTAGACAAAATGTAGCTATTGATGAACGTATGGTAAAGTCTAGGCATAGGTCTGGTATACGGCAGTACATCAAGGACAAGCCCACAAAATGGGGAATCAAACTCTGGGTGCTAGCAGACAGCTCTAATGGCTACACTGTGGACTTTGATGTCTACATTGGTAAAGCAGCAGGGCAGACTGTTAGTGCAAATGGGCTTGGCTTTGATGTTGTTGTGAAACTAATGGAACATTTCCTAAATCAGGGCTACCATTTATTTGTTGACAATTTTTACACTTCAGTGACCCTATTTAAACATTTGTTTACAGTAGGGGTCCCTGCCACAGGTACCATCATGGAGACCAGAAGAGATTTTCCTCCTATTCTGAAGAATGGCAAGGCATGGGCCAAGAAAGAAAAAAGGGGAAGTATGCGTTGGCATAGGGATCCCCCCTGTTTAGCATTGCAGTGGGTGGATAATAAAGTCGTTTCAATGTTAACAACCATAGATAATGCTAATGATCAGGTGCAGGTGTCCCGTAAATCTAAGACTGCTGGTGTGTGGAGCACTAAAGTGGTACCACAGCCCAAAACTATTAGTAATTATAATAAATATATGAATGCAGTCGACAGATCTGATCAGATTTTAGCTACCAATAATGTCTTACGTAAGTGTATGAGGTGGTGGAAAACTTTGTTTTTCCACCTCATTGATATAGCTGTAGTTAACAGTTTTATTCTTTTCAAAGAGCACCAGGCTAAGTTTCCTGACAATGAAGCCCTTCGTAGGTCACCTGATTATTCACTGGCTCAATTCAGGGAAGAGCTTGTAAGACAATTGTGTGATTTCCCTGAATATGATGTACCACCTGTACATGGCACAGCGAAACCAGCTCCTCCTCCTCCGGGGGAGTTCGAAACTGTGCATATTCCAGTTTTCTCCAAGGAGAAGAAACGCTGTGTCGTGTGCTACAAGAAAACCAAGGCTGACAATAGGGTGTATTCTTTTTGCAGAGCACCACAATGCAACAAGAGCTACATGCATGTGACGGGGGATAAGAACTGCTTTGCGGAGTTTCACACCAGGGAGTATCACAACACTTAAATTCATAGTTTATTATCTCTATTATGCATTGTTCTTGATATATAAAAATAATTAATAAAAAAATAATAAAATAAAGAAATACCAAAAAAAATACTGTAGTTTATATGACTTAGGTTAGTACCAAATTAACGTTATTGTGAGTTAGGTGCAGCATTAGCAGTGGGGCCTGCCAATGATTGGCAGGGGTGGAGGAGGGTCCCTCGGGGGGAGGGGGGGCCCTTTTTCCTTTTTCAATGCTTTCAGACCCAGCCCTAAACAGATACACCTGCAAACAACATTTTCCAAAAAAAAAAAATTTTTGCCGATTTTCATGTACTAACATGGTTGTATATAAAAAATCATATCTAATTCTAGATTTTATCTTTTTCAGCCAGATTTTCAGGACACTCTCCTGATATGATGAGGAACATTTTTCTTTTTAACAGTTCTGTACAATAACCTATCATTCTGGAAAAATTTCATTTTTTCCACAAATCTCATGAATAATTATGCAAATTTATGCTAATTAGGATTTTTTTACTGAAATATTATTGGATGTCATGATGAGATTCTTTTTTTTATAAGAAGCCCATTTTATCCCCTTTCAATTGAGATATAGTAGTCCACATTGCTGTAAATACCTGTTGAGATATTAAATAAAATGTCCATTGTGGTCAATTTTGTGCTTTTTGTGCCTGACAAAAATGAGTTAAACAGCAATGGAATTTCCGAACCTTATTAGCGAACTTCATTTAATTAAGTCAGTGTAGCGGAGGTCAATACGGTGTTATCATGTTTTGATGTTCCCATACTGCCCTTTGATAAAGTAGGTCCTTCAAACATTTTCTCAGGTATATGACTGTCGTTGCTGTCTCAGGGAGCAGTCAAATTTAATTAGACAACGCCTCACTCGGCATTAATGGATCTGCCTTTCATCATACGAAACGAATTTTCATTTTCATTTTCATTTTCGCTTATCATTACACAGGAATATAGTACAAGTTATCCGCCCTTAGGGACCATTCATTTTTTAAGGGATGGGAGGGGGGGGCTGGTGGGATTTGAGGGGGAGCCACGCGAAAAAAAATGGCTTCAAAGGGGGGGCCACCCCAAAAATAATGAAGAAAAAGTGGGGTCAAGCGAAAAAAAAGCGAAAAAAAGTGGTATGAAGTTTTCATAAATTGAAGAGAAATTCTCTTGCTTTATTCACGAAATATAAACATCTTTTCGAGGTGGCCAAGGGGGGGTCATCCCAACAAAAATTCCTTTTGAGGGGGGGTCATGTGAAAAAATTGGCAAGCTGAGGGGGGGTTACTCAATTTCCCACTGACACTCCCCCAAATCCCACCAGCCCCCCTTATCCCTTAAAAAATGAACGGTCCCTTAGGGGTTGCCAGTTGAGGACAATAAAGATTGTTATTTAAAACCACAATAATGTCTGTGAACCCGAGGCGAAAGGCGGCTGGGTGGGAAGAAAGAGGGCGTTATTGTGGATAGAGAATTTACGAAAATATCAAAATAAAAGGGTATCGAGGAAAGGTCCCTAACTAACAATTGTAGTCCTAGTAGTGATATACATTCAATATATTCATGTGATACCGATTATTAGCATATAACAACTCAGCAGCCGTGGCATTTTGAGCAATCTGATTGGCTCTCCACCTCTTGGTATTCACCACTATCCACTTCCTAGGATACGAATAATGTAGGGGTTTCTGTGTAATCCTAGTGCCAGCGAGGTTTTGTTTGGGGAAAAAAAAAACAAAATGGCGTCTAAGCTACCGAAATATGGTTCACGCTTTTTCGAAGAGGTTTTACCAGGGAAATTGAGCAAAACACTACCAGGATGAAACGTTGACCAGGGCAGGACCAAACAATAGCGCAAATGAACGACACAATAAAACTGCACGTGCAAAAAAAAGTCCGGTAAGTCTCTCAATATTGTGCGAATTACGCTTTAACAATTTAACGTTTTTTACCGGTTGTGTTATCCTTGGCGTCGTCGTCGTGTTTGCTTAAGTTCCCTACTGAGGTTGCTTCTTTGGTATATAGTAAAACAATTATTCTCTTCAATCTCGATGAATAATGGTTTTAATTTTTTGTCCCTACTGTTTCTGCCACTACTAATTCAACATTTCACATATGCCCTCGACGCTTCGCTTCTCGGCCAATTGTTCATTTTTCGCACTGATTTCTCATCCGCGAGCATTATCCTCCGATATACCAGCCGCCGGAAGGGGTTTATTTACTAATTATTTCATTATTGATCAAAGACATGTTCCCATCCTGATACATTGGAACATGGTAGTGGTGGTGGTTATGGCAGTGAAGAGGAAGAAGGAAAAAGCATGCTCTTCATTAAGGCCATTTGGACATATGAGCCATACCGCTATAGTCGCATTAGGAATGGAGGATATTACAGTGCGGTGCGAAGATGCGAATTATCATGTGAATATTATTTTCGAGAGGTGTGAACAATATTTTAGGAACGAGCCCAGCGAGTAAAACATTTTTCTGACCACGTAAAACATTGTATTTTGTTCAGTTAAACACTCATGTCTATATGACAAGTCAAGATACCATGCACGCGCTGACCGAAATGCTACTTAGCTCTTTGAATTTGAATTAAGAGATACATCTTTTATATACTGACTTTAGAAAAAAGCGCTTGACCAAAACTCTTGACTTTTTTCACTATGTTCAATAACAGCCATGAGAGAAATGGATGTTACAAGTAAAGAATTATAACCATATGGACAGCAATAAACCTTAATTTCATCTTTTTGTTATACAATATATACGCCATTTAATATGAAAGCAAAGTCAGAGTCTTTTTTACTACGTCACAATTCAATGACAAGACCGACATAAATAGAGTCGATCAGTCTCGTGTTATAACTAAATACCAAACCTTTCCTATCACCTCAGTAAAGTCTCGCGGTGTATACCTCTTAGTATATACCAACTCAGCAACCTTGGCTTTTTGAGTAATCTGATTGGCTCTCCACCTCGGGATATTCAACCTCTTCCACCTCCTAAGGACAGGCTGCATAATGTATGCATGAATTATAAGCTCATTTTTCGATGACAACCAATCAGAATTCGCTCAAACAATACCGACTGTCAGACAGCCAATCACAGTTCTTTCCCAAGATCTTAGAAAACAGAACACGATTAGCGAAGTCGTTACGCGAAGGTCTCAATGGAGTGATGACTTTCACGGCTAACGGTTAATATTTTTAACGGCTAACGGTTAATATTTTTAACGGCTAACGGCTAAAATTTTTCAATACTTACGCCTAAGGGCTAATTTTTTTGCCCGTTTTACGGCTAACGGTTAACCCCATTGAGACCCTCTTACGCAGACGGCCCTCATCCGCGTGTAACAAAGGAAATAGGAGACGTCTGCACGCAGGCTTTGACAACACCCGACATGAATAGAGTCGATCAGCCACGTGTACATAACTACATGCACCCAGTACCAAATCGGCTTTCCTGTCACCTCAGTAAAATCTCGCGGTATATACCTCTTAGAATATACCAACTCAGAAACTTTGGCTTTTTGGGTAATCTGATTGGCTCTCCACCTCGGGATATTCAACCTCATCCGCCTCCTAAGGGATGAACAATGCTGCAGACTTTGAGTAACCGTTGTGCCATTGAGTTTTGGTTGCAGAAAAAGAAAATGGCATGCAGCGAAGCAAATTTGATATGGCCGCCTTCGATTCTCGCTTTACAGCTTTTTCCGAGAGGTTTCACTATAGGGAAATTTACCAAATCATGACCACAATGAAGACGTCGACTAGGATGGGACCAAACAGTAGTGGTGATAAACGACACAGTAAAGCTGCATGTGCAAAATATAGTTTGGTAAGTTTCTTTGTCGTACGAATTTATTCTTCAAAACAACAACGTGAAACAATAATATTTCCCGTAGTTTTCTCGAGGACACCTTAGTGTTGAACGGTAAGATTTCAGCCATTTCTAGAACATTGCATAACATTGTGGTCGCAGTGTAGGCATTTGTTGGGAAACCAAAACTACCCAACGCCTCTGTATTGCAAAATTATGGATGAGAACTGTTATCATTTTTTGATCACTGTCTGGTTTAAGCTCTTAAACTGTGAAAGGAGAATCGTGATCCCAGCATCCAGATGGGAAGTAGAGACGCGAAGATCCAGCGTCAAGCATCCATTGTGACAAGTCTGGGCCAGAATATCTGTGACATGTACATATTATACGTGAAGTCGGCTGGATCGATGTATGCTCATCTGGAAATGGGTTTCTTCTTCCTTTTGCTCTTCTGTTGGAGAACCAAACCTAACGATTTTGATAATACAAATTAAGAGATTATTTCAATGAAAATTACACGAGTACAACTGCTGAAAAAGTATGGTATAGTAGACCGGGCAAAGTGACGCGATGTTATAAAATATCAGTCGAATGCTAAAAAGTAGAGGACAGGCCTGACTGACACGAAAAGAGGGGTTAGAAAAATCGCTCTTCTGGCGTGCTTACTGAAATTTTTACAAGTAGGCTATTGAAGAGTAGTGCTTAGCTGACCAAAAAGACGTTTACGCAGACCAAGTGTAATCGTTTTGTGTTTTATTTAAAACAAAAAGGCACTGCCATCAAGTGAGTAGCGAGTAGGCAAAAGGACGGCGGAGTGAAGAAAGCAAAATGCTCTATCATATAGAAGCTTTACTGGGTTTTAAAAAATAGAAATCAATAGACGGCTTTGGTATCAGATCGACCGCCGGTAGTATGCCTGTCGACTCCTATTGGAACAATTAGACAACTCGTTCTCGTTTTCTACACTACTCAACTGACCTTTGAAAAGAGCAACTCGTTTCTTTGTTATTACTGAGATAGAATGTTGATTATTGTACACTCGTCGAAATTTCAACGTTTTGGTTTCTATACCTGTATGCGTGTCTCGTGGATTCCCAGTTTATTGGCCAAAGCTTCTCGATCCCAAGCATTCGGATACGGGTTCTTGTCAAATTCTGCCTCCAGTTCTTGCAGTTGACGGCTCGTGTATCTTGCACGCTGCCTTCTCTGTGGACGCATCAGCAGATATGTCCTGCCTGATGTGGTATTTTCGTTGTTTGTACTCTTTAACTGAGCTGCGAAAAACATTTTTGTTTTAATTACAGTCGACACATAAATCCGGCACAGCACTGATTAGCATTTTGGATTTTTGCAATTTTTACCATTAGGAAGTATAATTTTGCATTAACTCATTTCCGACGGTCCAAAAATCAAGCAAATTGACGGACATTTCATTTTTATTTAACATCTCCGCAGATATTTACAGCAGTGATCAAAGATATACCTCATTTTGAAGGGTACAAAATAGGCTTTCCAAACATGTATATTTCACATTCTAGTAAGCAATAATATTTTCCATAAAAATTTAGCATGTTGCCTAATTTACATAGCCTATGCATACAATTTGCATATAAATCCCCATAAACCAAGATGCCAGCCAATTGCTGAAAAGAGTTAAAAGAAAAAAGTTTTCTTTTTTTATCTGGTATTATTTCTTTCAAATCTGCTTGAAAAATAGCAAATACAGAATTTAATACAATTTAATTTCTATAAGCCATTTTTACAAACACAAAATCGATAAAAGCTTGTTTTTCAAAATTTCCGGGGAGCTATATCCATATGGGAATGTCCGTCAGAGTATGATGTCAAATGATAGGAAAAACCTTCCTCCTTAACCTCTCTTCACGCTCTCAAATCAGAATTTAAAAAATCGTCATGCATCTGTCACTAAAGTATACGAGCTAAAATTCACCAGGTGATTGGGTGCGTTCATTTACTTCCTGTGTGCCAAATTTGGAAGCAAAAGGAAGTAACGTAATATTTTGGTAAGTTTTCTAAATCATGGGTCGTACAAGACCCCATAATCGTGCGTTTGTCGGAAACGAGTTAAACATCTGTTCTCCTGTCAGTTGCATTCGAGAGTTACAGCCTGAAGAAAATTCAAGGGCCATTCCACCGACTTCATTGACAATTTATACTCTCCAATCTCCCAATTCAAAATATCTCCTTAATGTGGGATATTCTTTGTTTCTCTTTGCAGGGCCACTCGAATTAATTCAGCTCCTTTATTCTCACGGCTATGGTCACAGTATTTTAGATGGGTTGTGCATACGCTAATGCTCTCAGAAGAGAATTGTTCAGAATCTTGTCGCGTAGAGATGGCATGTTTGTCATTCATTCGAATTCGGTTTATTTTAGCCCTTGTCAAGTGTACAAAAGTGTTAATTCAATTCGCCTTCTTTTGTTTTCAAGTATGATGATAGTTTTCTCCTCGGTAAGTGAAATTATTAATTATAAGCGGTATAAACTTGTGGTATAACATAGAAAAGTGAATTATCAATGGAGCTAACACTTGATGACTTTGTCTCGAGGGGAATAATATACACGTAATGTATGGTCCCTAGGGAAACAGTTATTTTTGTTTTCTCGAGAGTCCTGATGTCAGGACTCGAGGGAATACAAAATTCACTAGTTTCCCGAGGGACCATACATTCAGTGCTTTGTTATATATTTAGTCATGCACTGATCACGTGCTGTTGTATTCGGCGCGCGGGCAACACTGCGCAATTGTATCCCTACGTTAGAATTTGATCGGGGGCAAGTGACCAAGAATTAACCAATCACAGTGCTCGTTTTGTTGAGCGAAAGTCTAGGTATATAACAATGTGTGTTGTTTCGCCTTAAGACTGAAGGGGAGCCCCTCTTTAATATTACAGTAGTGCAAGTTATCAAACTATCTGATAAACCATCGTTTTTGTACGTTTGTGAAAGGGGATCTTTCCGTTAATCTTACGGTGGTCAGGAACACTCGCGGTGGTAAAACAAACTTTACCATATCTTTTAGTAAACCACTTTTTGTGTGCGTTTCAATTTTCCATCGACACAGCACCGGTTTCTTTAGAAATGAAATCCTTGTTATAGTCCGCCGACACTGGTACTTCAAAAATGAACATGTTTGAACAAGAAATTGTATTGATCAGTTACCGTTATCGTCTCCTGAAAACAATGGGCGGATTTGCTTTGTCTCTAATACGTGGCAGCTTTGTTGTGTATTCTGTTCCTTTAATATTGAATCCAGAGCCATTGCTCACATTTCAATTACTCTTACACTCTACTTATCATGAATTGTCTTATTCTTTGATTATTTAAATATACCGACAAGTATAATTATAAAGGAGAGCAAGCTAGTCATTTTGTAATCTCAGCATTTAACATAACAAAACATCGATTTTTTGAAATGTTATTTTATCTTCCAATTTCTTAAACCATCTAGTTGCTTTTGGTAAAAAATATAATATTGCTTGGCAGCCCGTTATTTAAAGACCAAGTGGTTCGTTGATTTAATCGTTGTAAAGAAATTGCTGAATAGGTAGCAACCGTAAATGGCTTTTACAAGATTCCACGGTAGCACCATTTTTTTTTCTTTTCCCCGATTTCCTTCGAAAGAAAGGGCTTGACATTTTTGGTAGAATTTTCAAAGAAGAAGTCAGTACCGCGTCAAACAGATGGCTTTAAAACTTTGCCTTTGTCATGTGTTTTATTTCCTTTTCTAAGGTTTCAATTACATGAAACAGGTCCTTTTTATGTAGAATAAAAATCCATTTTATGTAGAATTTTCGCCGGATGAAGAGTATAAGTAAATTATCAAAGGTAGTTAACTCTGAGTTTTTGAAAAACCTTTTCCACAACTTTATCAGGAAACATAAAAAAGCACGTGTGTAGGTTGTTGAAAAATAGTGTATCAACGCAAAAATCACAAGATAATTAAGGATTTTTCATTGATTTTGTAGTAATACGGAGCCAGGACAAATGAATAGTTTGTCAAGTAGTTTGACAAAAGTTTGACCCTGACAGTAATTTGGGTAATTTGTAGTTTATCAGGCGCCAACAAAACAGAGTAATTTATCACTGGTCAATAGTGACTGTCATTCAGAGGTTTTGAAAAATTATTCTGCTTAAGACGTGGAATGCAAATTCAGTACCGACTTTCTTTGTAGAGTTTTAATGTTAGGAATCTATATTTATCTCAAGGGAACTCACGTACTTAAGTTGATTACTAAATATCGGCTGTATCTATTTTGATGCTAACTCTAAAAAGGAAAAATGGTATATATTTGGAGATCTGATACAGACCAGCTCTTAGGAGAACGCTTCACTCTACAAAAATTATAGTCTTCTTGAATGGACGCCGTACGAGGGACCGCTTTGCGTGTGGGCGCCGCGAAATGATTAGATGGCAATCTTTCTCACCGCAAAGTCAAACTAGAAAGACATAATAATTATACATAATTATTTGCTCACCG
Organism: Ricordea florida; assembly: GCA_949710005.1. Lineage (NCBI taxonomy): Eukaryota > Metazoa > Cnidaria > Anthozoa > Corallimorpharia > Ricordeidae > Ricordea > Ricordea florida. The sequence goes on along the minus strand of OX453273.1, from coordinate 29,858,596 downwards.
GTTTGAGGGTTTTCTTGTTGTTCCATGGTCTTCATGTCTTCTTTAAGCTGCTTATTCAAAACACTGTTAAAGGGTAATTTTTGGAGGGTGTTCCTTTGCCCGCCTTGTTCTTCCTCTCCCCTTGTTTCTTTCCTTTGAGACTCGTTCATCACCTTCTGCTTTATGAGTCGACTGATAGAGCTCAGCGATGGGAGGTTCTCCCGCCTACAAACGTTCTCCTGAAGAAGACGATCGCGCAATTCCCAGGAGAAAATACCCGGTTGCTCTCGTCTGTACTGCTCTATCTTTTGCTCGATTCGTGGAGTGATCACCTTTGGTCTTCCGACGTTAGCTCCTCCAGGACTGATTGAACCCGTCTTCTGAAACTTGGACAACAGCTTACTGATGCAGCCGTGAGTGATTTTCATGCGTCGACTGATATCGCAAGGACGTACTCCAAGCCGTGCTAACCCAATGATTTCCTCTCGTACTTGCTTGGGAAGAGGCTTGCCATTGATATAGAGACCACCAAGCTGGTTTACCCGCCCAGGACCTGAAACAACAAATTTATCAACTGCATGCCCAGCCAAACTTACATTCAGTTTTCCTGATGCATAATGAAGCCGTGAGGTGGGACAAAATTTTTGTTGCAGAGACGAATGTTACCTCTAAATTAAGTCCAGTTTTCCGAAATAGATTTAATTTTTGGGCATCTTCACCCTAAATTTCCCGAAGAAGTTTCTTCACAGTGAAATGCTAAACTTTTGATTGTTCAGTTCAACGGATTGCTAAAGATGTGAACGTTTTTCAGGTATAAAGACAGTTTGAAACAGACAATCTTGCCGGGCAATTTTTTGTTTCTACTTTGAAACTTGCAGAAAACATCTTTGCTTTTGGAGCACAATCGAACATTACCTTCAATTTAAGTTCCGTGTTCGAAAATGAATTTTTGGGCGTTTTGAACTCAAATTTCTTATAGAAATTTTTTGGCATGCATTTTAAGGGCTAAGCTTTTAATTGTTCAATTGAAAGGTATGTTTTCAGATTTGATCCTTTTATAAGTATACTGAAGTAGGGTACATGCGTTAATGAAACATCAGACGCTCTTGATAAACGTTAACGTTTGTTTCTGTTTTGTGGCTATCTGAATAGGTATCCATTTGCTCTTGTCATTGAGTTGAAGTATAGAGCAATTTCAGCTCATTGAGGTATGACATTGGCTTTTAGATGGGAAGTAGTTCGAAGAATGAGAAAAATGTGTTTTTTTTTCTTTTTCGGCCCGACAGAGAACATGTACAAGCTGACGCTCAATAAAAAATAGAAGACCAGAGAGTTTATAAGTAAAATTATATCAATTGTTGCTATCCTAATCTTCCTATTCTGTTTCAGTAGCACCATGCTAAATTTCTTGTGAATAGCTTTTAAACGCTTTCAATTAGGTTTCTCTCGTTTAAGGCTCCTGGAAGTAAGAAAAACTGGTTATAGGTTACACAGAAAGTCAAGGGAAACAACCTACCCACTAGCGAAAGAGGAAAATCCATTTTGTCCTTCGCACTCGATCGTTTATGAAATGAGACACACCTGAGCATTGGTCCACGCCATGTATAAGATTTTCGGTGACCAAGTAACCCAAACTTTGCCATAAAGAACGTTAACTTACCTGCGTCTTTAATCATTGTTTGAACAATAGTAAGATCCCATCATTGATAGTAATAGCAAAAACCTCTCATGTGTTTTAATTACATCATACACTTTCTCAAATGAGTATTTCGATTTGAAAAGATTCAATTGCGCGCTTTGCGTCCAAGGCAACCTACTGATCAGATTGTAGGTGTTGGCTTAGTTGGCGCGTTGTGAATCACATATTTTTACCACTCAGTCTTTCTCTCTTTTGCGACACGCGTAAAGCCGAAAAAAACATCTTCGGACATAAAGGTCCAGTTACTGGTTTAACACTTTTGGAAAATTTCTCCAGTGAAGGCTCGAGCAGGTAAATCGGTTAAACATTTTGGGAATCTATCAAGTCCAAGATAGGTTGCCTCTAAATGCACAAGGCTGGCACTGGTTACGTTTTAATAACAAATGTAACAAAGGATGATCTTAGAATGATGCAAATCATCAATCTTCTAAATGCCCGTCTTCTAAATTCAGTTACCACTCGGATCTGCCTTACCCCACCTTCTCTACCCTGTAATGACTTTCTTCGTTCGTTTGGACTAAACCATATTATATTAACAGTCAAATTCGTAATGGTAATAGGACTGAGTGGAGTCCAATTCGGTCTGCAATCATACGAGTGATTAACAAAATCGGACGACCGCGTAGCGGGAGTCCGATTTGTTTAATCACGAGTATCATTGCAGACCGAATTGGACGACACAAAGTCTTATTACCAATTAATCATAACAAAATTTGTGATGTATAAACTTCTTTTTTTTCTTAAATCTAAGCACATGAAATTCCAAGATTTTTTATGCCAGCAGTGAAAAAAAAAGCCATTTAAGCGCGCGCGTGATGGCGCGTACTGTCCAATTACTCAGGCATGACGCGTACTGTCCTATTTGACTGTCCTATTATGGCTGAAATCGGGCCAGTTGATAGCCAATCAGATTTGAGAATTTTGTTATAGTTATGATTATGAGTCAAATCGTTTGATAATATCAAAGTTATAAGATTGAACAATGTGTTGTTATTATTCTTTAGAGAACTGCGTGAAGCATTGTGTGGCGCTGTTTGTTTTTCACAATCTCCAGCGAAAATAAGATTTTGTGATTTCTGTGCAATTGTTACCAAAGCGCACTGCTGAGTGAACGGTTTAATTACAATTTTTCTAAATTAATTCTACACGTTTACAGATACAAATCTCCCCACTCTTAACACTTTTGCTTAAACATTATTTCCGGCTAAGCATTCAGAGAACACCGAAGCCTATAAAGTTAGCGTCAAACATAACATTCAAGAATGAAAAAGCTCTGAGAACATACGTAATAAACTAAGCAAGAGACCAATACTAATTTATGTTATCTAGATTGTTCTGTTAGCATGTTGATATGTTGGTATAGCGTTATGATAATCACTGCATGATTTAGTCACATCTCAAAAGGATTTATTGCTTGTCTCGAGTCGAACCAACTCGGTATATAACCAAGCAGACACAGTAGGGGAGGGGGGGGGGGCAGTGAGGGGCTCGGTTTTGTTTGTGACTTTCTAGTGCAGTGTCTTATGTTACTGTTCGTTACGTATCTGCTAAACAGTGGACTTATTGCATTTAACGAAAGTCCAATGTCGCTTGCTTTGATGAGCTGTTTTGTTGCTGTTCCCTCCGTAAGCTGCCTTGGAAAAGTTACTACGGAACAGCACTTTAACGGTGGTCATTTTTTGGAAAGCCACTGAACAATACTACACTGTGGCACTGTTTGTTTTACTATACAATGTGGCTCAAGAGTTTTCATTTGTGGATCAATCCATGCATTGCCGGCCGCCAGCATTCTTTGGAAAGCTCCTCAACAAAACCATACAGAGAAGTTTTAACTTTTTTATCTGTGGAGCATACCATCATTGTTGTGTGGTATGCTTTGGAGAGTTGCTTGACAGTTATCAGTCCTATTTGGTACCGTGTGTTTTAATCTGAAAAAAAAAACAATCCAAGGGAAATGAGTTTGAGCCGAACCGAGTTCGAAGTAGCGACGTTCGACTGTAGAACCAGAGTTGGCGGTTCGTGAAAGCAGTTCCACCCAGCTGTACAATGCATGCTTCTTGTACGAATTTTAAACTCTTCAGCTGTTTTATTTTTTAGTTTAAACCGGATTAAGTTAAACTAAGGGACTTCACGAGGTAGCAGCACATTTTGCTGATTCAAGGCTTATGGAATAAAGAGGCTTTTCAGCCGTTACACAGGTCCACGGTACTACAAACATTGACACTTCCATAGCCTTTACTCTTGCCACGTCAATTAAAATTCTGTAATGACTTGAAATTCAAATTTTCAATTTGCCATTGTTAATCCAGTTTTTATCGAGATTTTATAAAAATTCTCGCAACTGTGAAGTTCGACTTCTGTCTTATGCCCCCTCAAATCTGTGAGTTACTCGATGCTTTTGCAACCATCAGTTTTAGTGGTGGATAAGACAAAACTTCAAGTCATGAAGGCAGTTTAGGATATTACTGAACATAAGGGGTTTGTTAATATCGTACAGTTGTCTCAATTAAAGGAAAAAGACTGCGAACGATTCACGAACATTTATAGGGCACACAAATGTCTACATTTTTGCTTCGGAAGCCGAGACATCCCATTTATATCAATCATGACTCTGTTATTTGCATTTATCTCCAAGATTTTGATCGAATTCTTTCCCGTGAACATCGAGCACGTAAATTTGCTTACAAAATGCCTGTCATTTGTAATGCATGCATACTTTTGTGGATAGAAAGAATCCTTAACGTTTTGTTAATTTTATACAGCCGGTATTATTATACCCATTATATAAGTTTGTTATATCTTTTTCATAGGTAATCTTTTTCTTAGTAGTTTTCTCCTATTCTTGCGTCCCTTACATTGTAGGCAAATCTAAACTTGTTTCCCCGTCTCGGTGGATCTTGGTCTCTTAACGAAGGTCGTTGATAAATTTCTACAAAAGCGCTACTTGTCATTGATTGTGTATATCTTAATCAATAGTTTTCAAATGTCTCCTTCGATGAAACACTGATTAATGAATATGCAACTGATAGAATGATTAATATTGAGATATATTAACTATGGTGCCTTGCCCAATGATGTGAAACTTATTATTGGACGGTTGTCGAGTCTAAGTAGAATGTACGTGTTGGGTATTTCTGTTGTCTACCACCTACATTAGCCAAAAGCTGCATAGTAAAAAATATGATATTTCGCTGATATAGCAATAAATGCTGAGATTCACGTGGCTTAGGCAAGATTCAATCTTTAATTTGTTGATTGTGCCCTTGGGCCATTTTACATTTAGAGGAACGTTTCTGATCTAGTCTAGAAATTTAAGTTGGGTTTCTTCTATAAGGTTGTAACACCTCCACAGTTGGGAAACGTTTGCACTGCGTTTCCTTCTGAGGCTGTTTGTTGTCAATATATTTGCCTAAAGGTATGAGATCGTCCTTGCATTGAAATAGCTTTATTTAAAACTGAAAGACCGATCAGCGAAGTCCGGATCAGTATCAATAAATTACATGATAAAAAACAATAAAAAGTCTAAACACTACATTTATGATCAGTCTTATCTAAATCAATAAAAAATTTAAAAAGCTTAGTCTTAAAAATTTTCAGGCTACTGCAGTTTCGATGGTCTGTTGGGAGGTCACTGCATTCTTTGGCAGCAGCGTATATGAATGTGGACTGGCCCATAGCGTCAACCAGCTCTTGGCGCTTTCATTTGGTCATGTTAAATCTAGCCATTAATTTGTGCCTCTCGAAGATATGCCAGCTAAGGTCGATGTTTAGGCAAAAATTACAGAGTAAGAGGGGGTGGGTGTGATCTTGAAAAGGTGTATTTCATTCCATTGACAGGGTTACAATCTACGAGGTATCCATAAATCGTAGGATTTTCGTGTTACTGAGCCAACCACGTTCACTTTAACAAAGCAAACATGTGTTTCCCAGTTAATTGAGTTTTTAAATTAGAAGTTGGACACGTTTTCTCAAACAACTCGATGAGACTTCTCCGACCCCTTCAATTTTCAGTTTAAGATTTCTGTAACCGTTGGAAGGTTTACAGTAATCTTTCCGTCGTCATGACCAAGGCCTGCTCAATCAGCTTGCGATTACTATTGAAGGATCCTTTCAAAACTAGTTTTATACATGCAATACTAGAAAAACGTGCCACAAAACAGTTTCTCACCAAACAAATATTGCGTCGCTGGAGCTCGATGCAAGGGCAGTTCGTCGTGATCAGTAAGAACAATACTGAAACTTACAGATTTCTGTAGGACGTAAAGAAAACGGTGACGCAAAAGGAAATGAAACAAAAAACTGTGGAAATTTCTGAGACATTCAACACTCGAAATCAATCAGTGGACTCCTGAAACAAAGCTTTTCTTATCAGTATGGAATTTCTCGCTGACCGCTGTACGTACGTAACGCCCATCCTAACCCACGGAGGTGTGCTTGGCACATGTGAACTCCTTGTCTTAGCTGCTTTGACCAGTGCAATTTTATCAACTAATTTTTTTGAAGTCGGTCTACAGAAAATCGAGCTTTGCCTTCTTGCATATCTTTGGTGTCAATGCAGCGACTAGTCATAACAATAAGGGACATCGTTGCTAGTATCAGAAAAATTTTCTATTTAATGCAAATATGTTATCGCCATTGGTTCTCTTCATTGATAAAAGACAACTCATTTGACAACCTTTCGTTCAATATCAAAATCGTCCACTACGTAGCACGTGACTCAGTTTGATTAACGTTCACCAAATGCGAAAAGATATTATTATGCAATGTTATGAAGACTGTTGAATGGAATAGAGTTAGGCTTCTTCTAAACAACTGTGTTTAATATCATTGTTGAAAGCCTAGTGAATGCGATTTTGGCAATATTATGATTGGCGGCGTATTTTGAAAACATCGACAATAAACGCAACTGTTTTTCCTTGAAATAACCATTATCATAGGTTTTGCTGGTACATTAATAGAACTTGAAAATGCCTTGACTAATTAACCGCATTGAACAAAAAACACCCTTGCGGTGAGATCAGTATCATTGTAGAAAGAAAGCATATTTATATCTATGATACGAGCAAGAACTGTCCAAGACTGTATGGTACAAGGATACTACGATTACAATTTTGAATTCTGATCAGGAGGGCCAAGCTTCGAACAGCTTTGCTTCCTTAGACGAGGAACTTGACTATACGCTATCTCGCTCTATTAAGCTGTACAAATGGGTACCGGCATGGTAATGTTGGGCGTATCCCTTTGATTTAAATTTCCCCTGTAATTAAGTTTTTCGTCCTCTATGTTCTTACATTTCCTAAAAGAGTTTGCGTTTCCAGGTTACCTGCCCAAAACTGGGTTCGATTCAGGTGTTGAAGTGGTACTTCTAGCACGAGAAAGTTTGCGATTTTACGGCCGCCATTACTGGGCCATGTTCAGTACAGAATATCCGCGGTTGCAATTTAGAGAAAGTGACGTCAGACCCTCAACTCACGAAAAGCTCATGGCAACTTAGGTATCGAGGCGCGCGGCGACTGCCTTAGAAAGTAAGTAGTATTCCAGTGATTTCAAGCCGGTGAAACGGATAATGCCAAGTAGTCATTGTATAGTGCAAGATTGTAGCCTGAACTGCTACAGTCGAAGTACTGGCATGCCAGCCCTCCTTTTAAGAGCGCTGGCGAAAAATGGGTAATTAAGGTTGGAGCCCATCGAGAAAACAATGGGCTCCATAAGTATGCTCCATGGTTTGCTCGCAACATTTTGAATAAACCTGATTCCGGAGAACAGCTCATTTAGAGGAATCAAGAACGACATCTTCTGCCAAACTTTGACCATATGGAAGAACATTACCGAACCACCTCTTTCAAGGCTGATTCCTCGTGTGATAAACAAGTGCGTATTGTTTGTTGTTGTATTTGGTTTATATGGGATCCGGGACGTGCATTTCTAAGGCATTCATGAAAGGTGAACTCCAAAGACAAAATTTACAAGAGACAAAAATAGTGCACGAGTTCTCAACATGTGGTTTCATGCTAAAAATCTAGTTCTAGTTCACGAACCATTTATGGACCCAGTTATTCATACTAGAAAAAGAACCAGCCGATGTTTCGTTTTAGGGGCCGCTTCAAGGGCAACCTATCCAATGTGGAGTATACAGTACTCATGATATAGAACAGAAGAGATGTGTTCAATACCATTGCTGTTCTCACTGCAATTGCTATTGTGAATGCCATTGTCTTTGCCATTACCATTGTCATCCTCATGGTCATTGCTATAATTATTGCTAATGTTATTTCTATTACCATTACCACTGTCATTCCCTTTGTTAAATTATCTTTCTATTGCTACTTTCATTGGCAATGACAAATATTATTACCATTCGCTGGAAACATTCTAAACAATACTGTGTCGTGGTTCTGGTTTTCTCAGCATAATACATTATGGTTCTAACCATCAGTGTAGCCATGCATTGCGAGCACTCATTGGGAAGCTACTAAGAAGTTGGATATAGTTTGATACAATTCACCGATACCATTATTCGACACTCCTGTCTAGTGTCTTTTTTAGGGGTGATTGAGCAAGGCGGTGAAGCTACTTTTATACCGGCGATGAATGGTCTTGCTTGATAATTACAAGGTGTAAGTAAGTGTCAGGTAATAACCCGCCATTTGAGGGTCAATAAAGCGTGGGCGCTATTGATATGCCAAGCTTCTAAGTAATGTCTTTGATGATAGCGGCGGTTAGTGGTGATAATTCGAAAATTATCCCACCCGATGGCATGCTTGGTTGGGCGCGCTTGTACCGCTAACGCAGAGTTTTCTTTTTTTGAAAGTAACCACTGCTTTTTGGTGTTTATTTTGGTGTTTTTTAAGCGGGTACCAAATTGACGTTTTTGCATCAAACGTATGTCTGATTGTCCACCTGGTTGCAATGTGCACTTTTCTTTTAACTGCTGAGAAGTTTTTTTTATTTTTTTGGATCGGCCGGCATTCTTTCCGCTTTATTAATACGATTATGAAACTACCATATCACGACTCCGTGCAGGAAGTTGCTCAGTTTAAAGTTTAAGGTCTTTGTAATGAAGAATCGAATAATAAAGAAACTGAGAGAGGAGAAAAACAAGCTTCTTTATAGGGAAATTTCTAGTCTGTGGGAGTGAGCACATGGAAAAAGGTAACACCTGTAACTATTAATAAGCGACATTGGAACTATGTCCAGTGCAATCACTTAGTCAAAAAATAAGAAGTTTGTTTTAGACCGGAGAGCTAGATAGCTAGATGAATAGATAGATGAATGGATAAAGTGTTAAAGTTGATTGACGTAAAACAGTGCTCAATACATGAACGTAGAGCGAGGTAGTTGTTGCGAGAGAAAAAAACACACAAACAAACTACACGTTTATCCCTACATGTTCAAGCCTGGTTGCTCACTCTTCAGGGATTCCCCCTGAAGAGTGGCAACCACGAAACAGGCTTGTAGGGATAAACATGTAGTTTGTTTGTGTGTTTTTCTCTCGCAACATCTACTTCGCTCTACTTTCAGGTATTGAGCACTGTTTTACGTCAATCAACTTTTACACTTTATCCATTCATCTATCTATTCATCTAGCTATCTAGCTGTCGTCTATCTATCTATCTATCTATCTATCTATCTATCTGTCCATCTATCTATCTATTCATTCATCTATCTCTCTCTATTAATCCATTCATTTATCTATCTGGCTGTCTAACTATCTATCTATCCATTCATCTATCTATCTATTTATCCATCTATCTATCTATCTATCTATCTATCTATCTATTCATCCATCAATCTAGCTGTCTCTCTATCTTGCTCGTTGTTCATTCTAGGGACTGCTTATTTCATTGTTTGAACAATTCATATTTTTCACAGCTTGAAGCTTTCGAGGCTTGCTTCTTTATGTCTCTATATTTTAGGCAGTACTTGCTTTGCCAGCTACCGAGATATCATGTGTTCTACTAGGCTCTTTTTTTCCTTCCATCAAAGTTACAGCTGTAAATATTTTTTTCCTCATTTGATCAGAACATCCTCCTTTAGGAATCGTTAGTCAAATACTGAAATCAGATTAAATGAAAGTTTGGATCCCTGATTCTTCCATACCACCTCTCCCGCTACACATGCTGGAACAATTTACATCAATAGATCTTAGAAACGAAAGGGTGATCATGTAGAGACAACGAAGCTAACCTACATTTTCCCACTGGTTTTGTGTTCCAAAGTATGAAACTCGATTTCTCTTTCTCGATTTCGCTAAACTTCATGGGTGCCTTTATTTCGGTCGTAATTAATGGTCTTGAGCTGGCCAAGTTTTAATTATCGTAAAAATGAAAAAAAAATTAAAATTGGTGGTCTTTCCTGGAGGCTTTCAAATAATGTTAGAACGATAAAAGTACTACTTTTCAAATAATGATCTCACTGATTAGTACACATCAGTTTAACGGGAACTTAGATTCAGGGCTAGGATGAGCAGTGAACTAGCTCAGGGCAAAATGGGTTTAATAGATCTAAGGAAAAATTCAATGCTTTCGGATTTAAAATTTGAAAGAAATTCAGCGATGCCATTAAAGGCAAGATATACTCAACCAATAAATATTCGCGTAATTGCCTGTATGGCCTTGTTTTTGCTCATCCACCATGTCTACGGCAACCCGTGGAAACGCCACTAAGAGTGGAAACTGAACAAGTGAAGCATACAACGCAAATATATCTAAACAAAAAAAACCGCCAAACAAATAATGGTTATTACCGACAAACATTTTCAAATTATAAATATTCTTCATTTAGAAAAAGTTATCGAAACCATTATTTGTTATTCAACTTCTACCTTTTTCCACATTTGCTTGTACGTTCTGTAGGAATCAGTTCGGCGATTAACATTTTAAGTTGGCTTGAAGTTTTGGGCGGCGCAGTACGCCTTAATTTAAATAGTTGGCCATGAACTTTGAGACAAAAACCTATTGAAATTAAGGAAACCTTCCTGCTCGACGTGTGGCTTAATTTCTGACACGCCCATTAGCGTGAAGGTATTTTCTAGGACTAGATTCTCGTTGTATATGTAGTCGTGTATTCTAGATTTAGGTCCTAGTAGGCCCGAATAAATTTTGCTTATTGGCAAAACCCTTCCAATAACACTTAGAACTCTTAACATCGACTCAATACAACAGTCGGTTAAGACATGTTCATGTGCCTGTACGAATACTTTGATATGCCTCATTCTAGCCTTAATATTTCTCGGTTCTTTTCAGTATGGTTCGATGGCTTCTAAACTACGTCGGCCTTCTTTCTAAATTTCCTCGTCTTTTGTTGATTGAATGAAGATGGCTAAAAAGATCGTTCTTTGCGACTTCTAAGCTGAACAAAAGAACACCAGGATGTGACACAAAGGATCTTGTTACTAGCGTGTGGCATCCATCCTTAGAACATTCATTCCAATGTAAATCCCAATTTAAAAAAATCTCTTTTGGCTGAGCTGGAACCAACGCCTTAAATCAATGAAACTGGAATCTTAAAGAATGCATGCTTGGCTTGTCAAATTGAATAGATAATCGAACACAACTTAGCAATTGCCAGACTCGGAAATGAATACGCAGAGCATTTAATCACGACCGATGTTGTATACATACATCTAATCTGTTTCAAAACAAACAAAAATCTGTGTTTGCCTTTGCACTTTGGTTCCTTCAGTCATAACGTAATCTATGTAAGTAACGTTAAGATGAAAACAAACAAACAAATACGTAATAATTTTAAACTTTGACAGAAAAGTATTGAAAGGTGCCTTTGAGAGGCGCTCCCTAATTGCGTAACAGGCTAACATTTCGTGAAATGATACAATCTACAATTATAAAGTGATTTCTTTGGAATACAAGTTGTAAAACGGTTAACGAATTTATCTATAAGTTCCAGTTATAGAACGGTGATAGATAAACGAATGTCTTAGAATGTCAACCTTATATATCCTATGAATATTTAAAATTATCTCAAATGGAAACGGTTTTGAAATGGGGCGACAGTTCAAATTGCGAGTGGTTAAAAGTTGATCTTTTAATTCGTGGATTTCATCAGCGTTTTCACGTCAAGGTCATTGCACGTTTTACATTTGCTGAGTACTGCGTTGTTGTTGAAGCTTTCGTAGTTTGATTGCGGAATTGCAAGCAACACAAACTCTTTAACATTAGTTTGCTAGTACTATCGACCACCCGCCAGGGACGTATTTCTATAGAAGCGGATTCACAATCGATTGTTGAGTCGTGTAAATTGCATTCTTTTGCCAAACAAAAAGACTACATACAAGAAGCTGCCTTTTTGTTTCTGATGCCTTTCTGCATAGGAAGGCGAAAAAGTTAATTGAGCTATTCCTTCTTGTAAGTGATTTCAGTGCTTGATCAACTTGATCAAAGTTATTAAGGATTGTAATTGAAATAAGTTTAAAAATTAGAGCTTGGAGGTAAAAATGCGACCTCAATTCCTCGCCTTGCCTTAAATCCACGGACTTTGCTAGGTTTGTCTTAGACAAAATAAAACCGATTCGCGCGCCTATAAATAAGACTCCTAAAAAACACGAAGCAACATTAGTGCAAAATACGACTGATAGCATTATTGTTTTCAAAAGTGATGAATTCTTGTTTTTGTTATTTATGTTTTTATCTCTCACAGGATAACATCGCGCTGAGATAAGATACGGTTTTGGGGCACGAGTTTCCATTTTCTCGTTTCTCCAATAAACTTAGAATTTCTTGGCGAAATGTAATTAACATTTTCCATCTAGGAATTTGTCACGGAAGTTTTTGTCATTGCGGAATAAAAAAGCAAATTACTTTACCAATTCTAAAACAAAAGCGAAACGAAAACACCGTTATTCATACTGGAATGAATAGGCGGAAATTTACAAAGCCAATTTCCCATAGTGACAATGGAGCAGCTTAAGATGTTTTCAGTGGACCATCTATGCTTTTTTGGGGGGGAACTACTTTTACTCTTTCTTCCTTCTTTATAAAAATTCAATTTAATCTTAGCACATGGTGTTTCCTTGTGAGAATTATGGCACCATGCCCTTTAAAGTCCTAATTCTAATTTGTTTTTGACAGTCATTTTAGGATGCCAAACACCAGGAAAGACACAAGACCGTACTTTAGGACTAAACTTTGCGGGTTTCAAGTCAACCAACGATTAGTAACTTAAGATCGACTACAGCTCGTGTCAAAAAGCAAACGAGGGGTTTTTGGGGTCTTTCAATTGTCTTCTTGATAATCCTTGGGTTGTTTCTTGTAACAGATAGACACATGTTCCTTGACAGGGGTCTTGAAACAATGGAGAGGTGTTCGTATTGTTGTTCTTAAGGCGCGCCGGGTTACTGAAGTGAAACCCGTACATGCGGTGTGTAGAAGTGTGCCATGGGTGGGCCGCAATACTTAACACTCTCTCTTCACTGTCAGCACGGTTAGTCAGCAGTCAACAGTGAATCAACACAAACGCCGGCCGAACATGGACCAATCTCGCCCTATTGGTAACTTATCCTTCTTGTTTCTTTGAGTGCTTTATAATATTGAGGAAAAACCTGTCCAGATAATAGTTTTAAATCTACATGCTGTGCGCCTTTTAATTTTCAAAGATTATAGTTCGCACTTGGCATAACCTCTAGTGTTTGGGTTAGTCAGTGTAATGGTATTTTTTGGAAACCGCTTTCATTCCAAAGCCCTCCAAAAACTCCTTTGACGGTTTCAAGGGCTGGACTCTTCAAGCCAAGTGCTCGTAATTAGTCCAACAAAATTAAAATTTAACGTCTTATTTAGCAATTCCATTGACAACTATTTCTCGTGAAACGTACAGAGTGCGCTAACGCTTGCCGATTTTAACATGAAATAACGCTTTGGCGCGTCGATATCAGCGCTTTAGGTCAATGACCGTGATATTAAGGTACAGCATTAAGGCAAATGAGTGCTTATCAAGTTTTGTTTGCACTGTTCAGTCAACTTTGGGAACCTGTGGCAAGTTAAGAGCCTTGTCGGGAAACTAGCGGGTTATGCGATACCATTTTGGACAGACTACACTGAATGCCAAGCTCTTTTTTATTTTGGCCACAAAATCATTTAATTTCTTCAGTTTGTTTTATTTTCGCCAGTTTTGTTTTTTTTTTAATCCTAAGTGACAAATTAACCCTTGATTACAACCAAAGTGAATGTCTTTTGTTTTAGTATAGTGCAGTTCTAATTTTCTTCTCATCGGACGAAACCATACAATTAGCGCACTCGTAGAAGGATTTTTCATTAATTTCTCCTTGGCAAGGGTAGAAGAACCCGTTTGTACGTTCGTGGACCGTCTCCACGGCCCCCTTTCTCGGGCTATTTCACTGTGCTTAAACGACAACTAATTTCATCGGACGCTCAAAAGCCGTGGCGGAAATGAATAAGCTTATTGAAAGAATAAACAATGAGTTAAAAGAATTTATTTTCATAGTCGGAAATAAACTATCAAAATTAAGATGGAAGGAAACAAACAAGTATAAGTGGTGCTTTTGCAAGGTGAACAACTACATTTAATTTGATGTTTCCCATTTTACTGGACCAGTGTGGTGACCAAGCCCCTGGGAATCAGTCAGGTTTTATCGTAACCACGTTTGTTAGAACTGAGTCAGCTTAGCTTTTCGAAATTACCATGATGCAGATTAAGCCTCGGAGAGAATTGTTCAATCTCAAATGGAAATCAAATATCAACGCCCAATTTACACGCGTGTATAATATCACTTTTGCCTTTTTCTGCGACTTGTGCTTCCTAAATTAAGCTTGTATAAATACCCGCAGTCGATGTAAAAGTCGCGTGTCGCAAGATTTTCAGAGCATGCCTGAAACGTGCTAGCACGAGTTTTATGAAACTTTCCACCTTTCCGGTACCTGAAAAAACACGTTGATTCAGACTGAATAAACAAAGTGGTAACGCTCGCTTGATTAAAAAGTTTGCCTTTGCAACATTTCTTGACCGCGTATGGCAACTTAAAGTAACTTTCCTTCTGAGCGAACAGTGAACTGAATGCTGAGGAAATCAGTTACTACTGTTGACGAAATTTGATACAAAACCTTTTCTGTTACTTAGATTCATACTCCTTTGTAAATGCAAAAGCATTCTCGTTTTTTTTTTCCACCACAATCCTCTACGAAACAAGACAATGATTTCAGATACCCCGCTTCCTTTAAACCTTGGTGATGCGAACTAGCCAAAGCAACTTTGTTCAGTTTCTTTTTAGTAAGAAAATGATGTCTGAGGTCATCCGTCGCCTCCGTTTTGTTGTCAAGAATTTTGAAAATATGATTTGCTAGACTAAACAGTTTTTAAGCATTGACCCAGTGTCTTGTCCGGAATAATTATTAGATACAATGTTGCAATTTTCTTGGCCGTGAACTGGGTTCACGTAGGAACTTCGTACTTGAACTGGCGTTGAATTGCTTCAAAAGAAAGAAAGCAAATTCATACATCTTGGAGTTCAAGAAGCTTAAAAAAGTTTCAGTATAACTTCCCAACGGGTACGATTCGCGTTAAAATGATATCAGGAGTACAGTGCATTGTAACTTCTAGGATATTTTCGTCTGGGAAATGAAAGCCAATTCAGGGTACCCGACGTTCCCTAAGGTGCAATATGTTGTTCAAAAAGCCAAAATAATTAAGTCCTTATGAATTCTTTTCTCTGAAAGCTTTAAAGCTAGGGAATTGAAGACTATTTGTTCTTTATGCTGTTTTCTTTGGAATGAAATGTCATTTAAGATGTTCCAATAAGAAGTGATATCGTTCACAGCGGCAGCTTTCCTTATTTTTAGATAGTAAACTGATAAATGCGGTTTCAGGTCACATTTAAATACAATGAATGTTAGGCCATAAAAGTTGCCAAGAGCGTTTCCTTTTATTAAGCGAATTTTTATCAAGCTGTTCAAAGGGCAATTTCATGAGGCTTCAGTGTTACTCAACCAGAATTTTTTTTCTTCAGAATGCGCAACGTGTATAGCAGTCTCACAATTCTGTTGTGATAAAAGTAAACTGAGGAAGTCATGCTGGCTACATATGTTCTAGACTGAAATGAACGGTCTTATAGAACTTTTTTGAGTTCTGTCAGTTCCTCTTTTAAAGTAAACCCAATTAGAACTCGTGCAAAGGGTTTAGTTTCTCAAAAGCCGCTAGCGCGGCGTCGGCGAGAAATCGAAACAAACGAGTTAATAAATGTAAGTTATGCTACCGCAAGATAAGACCGTTAGCCTCTTCGTCAGAGCGAAAGTCGATGGGTCGATTTGTTCTTCTTTCACTAGTCCTTTGGTTGAGATCCTGCCACTATTATGTAACAACGTAAACTATAAAATGTTTTGAAGTAAAACTGATCAATTTTCCTCGAACTCCTAGTAAACGAAATAGCTATAGTCTCATAACGTTTATCCGGTAATTAGCTTCTTTTACAATAACCACTCAAGTCAAGTCAAGTTTATTAACATTTCATGAATATAAACACAAAGCAACACTAGCCCGCAAGAGTGCTCGTTCTTGAAGAATCGCAGCTGTACGAAAAACGCGTTTCTAGTACGAATGTTTTTGTTTCTACACTCAAAGTTGTTGTCTTAATAGACGTCATGTAGGGATAAAGTTTGCAATTGTGAGCCTCCTATTGCGGTCACACTCCCCTGAATCATCTTGCTTTTGAAACGAACCGCAAAGGACTCCGCTTGTAGAAGAATGTTGAGCTGAATCTTAACCACATGCCGTGTATTATGATTGCACCTGGGTTCTTCAGCTGTGGAGTACAGGTGCCAGTTTCGCTAAGCTGCCGCCCAAAGGCGTGCTTTACCTCGCGTATTGGGTAGATAATTACACATAGCTTGATACTACTAATGAATGTAACTTTAAAAAATTACAAAAAATAACGCTGATCGGCTTTTTTTTCAAGACGTTTTTTTTTTGGCTTGCCTAGCAAAACGCGCCGTGACGACTGCTATCAGTAATTGAATTGTTTTTTTTTTTTTTAATTTTGTCCTGCAATGTTTTCTCTTCAACTTGCCAACATCGAGGTTCATCACGATCTCCGTCAAAAAAATGGAAAATTATCTGAAGTATTGCTGCGTGGTCGCATTTTAAATTCAATAAAATACCTATCACATAGGATATTACTGCAGTAACAGTAAATTGCACCCGCTTGCAGTTATATAGTGTTTCAATGAAAATCCATTTTGAATATTTACATGTCATAAGTGCACTTCTCCTTTTATTGTGATAAATAGAGGATATTACATGCCCGGGTGTATGGGGTGTCAGGGAGGGATAGCACCGCTCTAATGGGGGGGGGACCTACCATATCCTTTTCAGGATAGCTCGTCCTACGTTGGTCCCACGCAACTCTCACCTGTGGCTCCCCGTAGCTTTAGCATGCGCAGCGGCCACACCCCGAGCAACCGCTTTGGCAGGCGGGCTGAACCAGGTAGAGGGTAGCCGGCTGAGTCACAAACCCTCCTGTGAGGATACAGGGATCTGTCTCCCAAAGCAAGTGAAGACTGGCTCCGGCAGACTGCTCGGACGAAACCACACGACTGGTTCAACGGGCGGGAAGGCTGTTCCAGCAAAACGTCGTGGAGCGCAACCAGGGCACAGTGAGATAGGAATACCACAGCTGGCCATGTATTGCATCCAAGCCCGTCTTCGGCCTTCTCGACCTTGTCGAACCCCCGGACCCTAATGGAAAGGGACGAGAGAGTGTGGCTCACGATCTCGCGCAACTCTCCCTCACTTTAATCCAATTCACGTGCAAGTCTTGACTTCATCCCCATCACCCCACCCTCATTCCCTCTTGCTCAGACGTCGTAAAGAACTGCAGACACGACGTCGGCAAGAACTGCAGGTGCGACATACAGTATGATAGGAGCTTTTGCCGTCGCGAAACCAGCCGCATAATACCAACATTTAACGTGAACTGACACATTCAAGTTTGTTTAAAGGCGTATTGTAAAGTGTAGCCCGAGAGAACGCTTCCCGCGGCGTGTGGTTATTTTAAGACTGCGTAGCAGCAAAAAATGTCCGATTGTCCGCCTGGTTTCAATTTGTAAATTTTATGAAAACTGTTTGGGTACATCATTGTTGGCGTTTAATAGATTCTTTTACCATCATAGCTATTGTCACCCGAAGGGCGTTGGCCCAGCAAAGCACCATTAACCCTCTCTCTGTCAAAGATAAACCTTGCACCTTGACTGTTAAACCTGGAGGTATACAGGTGGCTTAAGGTTTTTAACCTTTCACATACGTCCTCAGAGCTGAGTCATACAATGTTATTTTAAGTTATGACCATATAGCCACGGAGCCTGTATTTTGTATCAGTTTAATTTTATTTTAAGGTTTGATCCTTTTATCCCCGAAGTCAAACCTAGCGAGTCAAGCAATGTTATTCTATTTTAGCCCTTTCAACAACAATTCAAGATAGTTTTATTTTTTTTTTCGTTTTTGGTTCAGTGAATTGGAACTATTTTAGTTACATCTTATACCAGCGTAGCATCAAACTGTGTCTGATCTTCCACCTGATTACAATGTGCATTTTTCATTAAAGTTATTTTCGATTATAGACCTGCTAAGTTAAGCCCAGGGACTTAAGTTTTAATTCGTTTACCCTATAATTCAAACCTTGCAGTCATATACAATGTAAGCTTACTAATTACCTTGAAATTTTCAGACCCTCTCAGTGAGGGTTTAAGTTCAAACCCCTTTACCTCAAGAGTCGCATTTGAGGTCATGTAACACTGTTCTGGGGCAAGTTTCTCGCAGATCCCGATAACTTTATAGGCCCGTAGCCCCATTTTTAAGTCGGTGTCTAGTAGAGTAAAGAGCGATAGACGAAACCTCTAAAAGAAACGACTTTACTGAGGACGAAACCGCCTCCAGCAACGGTACAACAGCTCGACGAATTCACACTTGACTACTTCGCCACTACTATAATACTCGGTACTAGTCTTACAAATGCTTGTGTAATTTTTGACGTACCAACCAGCCCAACGCTCAGGTTAACTTAGAATTGAAACCACAAAGCTAACAAAATTTGCGTTTTAAACATTACGATCATATCATGAGATAGCTTTCCTGAGTTGGTGAGTTGCTTGGTCTAACGAGAAACCGGCCCCTGGCCTAAGCTTTCAACATTTCACTGAAGTGTCAAACCTTGCGTCATTCAGTGGGTTCTAACTTTGAACCCAAAAGAAGAATTTTAAAAGCTCTTATTTGCAACCCTTTCAATACCATTTCGAGCCAGTTTAAAAATATGCCGGATGCACGTTTTAACTCGTTCATTCTCGAGGAGCAACCCTTGAAACTTGGCGTGTGGTTCTTTCAATTATTTTATCCCTTGAGTTGAAAAGGAGCTTTACCTCATTCAACGTAAAAGAAGTATCCTCTGTATATTAAGAGCATGTGATTCAGTAAGTGGACAGTAAATGCTTTTTGAGCCACATATAGTCTCCCACCACTTTCAAGTAACACTACTACATACCACATGAACAACAGAGGAACAATGAAGTCTAGCATATGTGACCTCTCAAGTCATAATTTAAAGTACATCTTAGTAAGCGAGTTGACAGTTTATCAAGTTAAATTCCCTTTGTGCAGGAGATGGAAGAGTCAATCAACTGGGAGGCATGTACGTCAGTGGAAAGCCGCTGCCCAGTCAATTGCGGTCTCGCATTATTGAGCTCGCGTGTCGTGGACTACGCCAATGTGACATAAGTCGACAGCTAAAGGTGACTCACGGGTGCATCAGCAAGTTGTTGTCCAAATATCAAGAAACCGGAAACTTAGACCCCTCCCAAAACGCGGGGCGTCCACGAGTGATAACCGCCGAGATTGAAAGGAAAATTGACCAGTACCGCAGGGAGGACCCAGGGGCGTTTTGTTGGGAGCTGAGAGAGCACCTTATACGAGACAATGTGTGTTCTGTGGAAGACGCACCTTCTCTAAGCTCCATCAGTCGACTTGTCAAAAACAAAATCATTAACGAGGCTGTCGAAAAAAAAGGGAACTTAATAGCAGGTCAAACCGGTTGCCACAAGCCAAGCCAAGTGTTAACATCTTTCTCAATCGCTAGTATATTAAATATGGAAGGAAACGAGGAGGGAAAACGGGACAAGAGTCGAGAAATCGAGAAGCAACTTATAAAAACAGGTACGATTTTGTTTGTTTTAAATGAAGTTTGCAGACTCATTTTTTGTATTATTTAATTTTCAATACTTTCACACGTGCATATACTTCATATTTTATTATTAGATAACGAACGGTAGTTTGGTGTCCCCAATTAATGAACGTTGTATGCTGGCGATTTTGACACAATAATAAAGTTATTACTTTGTAAGCAATGAGTGTGAGTGTAAAGAGTCTATATTGGGTTGAATAAGTGAAAAGTAAATGCCTGTTTCTTAAGAATAATTATACCAATGTTGACACCTGGAAATATCAACAAGAATATTTCTTTAGATGTTTGTAACAAAACATAGTGCGACGCTTGATCATCTTGTGTGATCGTTTCACCTTAAACACCGCCGACCGGTTAGCTCAGTTGGTAGAGCACCGGATTAGCGTGCGGAAGGTCGCGGGCTCAAGTCCCGGTCAAACCAACACTCATGGTCTGAAAATAATTGAGTAGAAAGTGCTGCCTTTGTAATGACATCTGCAAATGGTTAGACTTTCTAGTCTTCTCGGATAAGGACGATAAACCGTAGGCCCCGCCTCACAACTCTTTATAATTAATTTGTAAATGTGGGACGTAAAAGAACCCATGGTACTGTTCGAAAAGAGTAGGGCGTGTTCCCGGTGTCATGGTCTAGCTGACTCGTGCTGTCATTGGTCTGATTGTAATGTGCATATGATTATGCATATAGAATATGCGAAATGGAGTATATTATTATTATTATTATTATTATTATTATTATTATTATTATTATTATTACTATTAAAACTGCTCGCAGTCTGTCTTAAGCTTGCATGTCCCCTGGCTGGATGTACTTAATATGTGTATTTATCTATTATTTTTTAGAACATGATCCGGATTCGTGCGGTAACAGATTTACACAACCTCTCATCAGCAGGACTCCATCGGCTGATGCCTCTAGTCGACCCCAAAGGAGGGAACGAACCAAATTTAACCGCGTGCAAAGCAACGCACTCGAGCGGGAGTTCCACAAAAATCCATATCCCGGAATACAAAGGAGATTAGAACTGGCTTGTAATTTAGGAATTGATGAGTCAAGAATACAGGTAGGAGCGAATGCAAAGTGTTTGGAAGAAACAATCTGACTAATATAGGACGGTGTATGAGGATGATAAAAAGAACCAACACAATAACACAAAAATGACAAAAATTTGAAACTACTTATCAAACAAACAACAAGACAACGACAGTATACGCAAAATAGCATACGTCAAAATCGGGAGTGAACCAAGAAAAGAAACAGAAACCAAAAAGAAACAGGAAAGCATTGAATAAGCAAAATATGGCAAGATATCCACACAAGAAACAAAACAAGAACAACACGAGTAAACAAAATATTAGGGAACAACCAAAGGAACAAAACCGGGGCAGCATATGTAAATAAAATGTGGAAAGTAAACAAGTAAAAAGACTTGGCCAGCATAGCAAAAACAAAAAATATGGCACATAATATGGCACAGTAATTAGACATTTAACAAACCAAGGACAGCATAAATAAACAAAATATGCAAACAAGCAATAAGATAAGGACAGCATAGTTAAACAAGTTATGACAAAATAGCTAAACAAGCAACGAAACGAGGACAGCATGCAGAAGTAAACGAAATGTGACAAAATGACCAAACAGGCAACAAGATAACACCAGACAACCAACATCCCTTCAAACTAACAAAGGAACACAGTTATAAAACATGCACTGGCGTGGTCAACACATTACATATGGCCTCAATATTTTCACCACCTTTCTCTAAATGAAGGGAACGAAATGAAATTCGTCTGTATTCCAAAGCAGACCGGGAAAAAACTAAGTAAACATTCAAATTTTGTTGGGTGGTTCCCCAAGAATTAGGCAACTTGGGCATTATGAACTAATGAACGGCTCTTATTCATCAGGTTTGGTTTGCAAATCGGAGAGCGAAAGGAAGGCGAAGGAATGTAAATTCCGATATCTGCCATTTCAAGGGCGTGGAACTCTGCAACTGTCATAAAAACACCAGCCTGTCGCCGGATCAAAAATTCGCATTTTTCTTCCCTCAAGTGGGTATAAACCAAAGCTTCAAGTCACTTCAGTGGCCACCGTGCTGACAGTTCCTCTGTAAAAGTACCGGACATTGCCACTAGTTAATGTAAACCAGAGTTCGAGAATCTTCTGCAAAATATCAGTCCTGTCATAGATATTAATGTCTGAAACATATTCTTGACAAGTATGGAAACAGAAGGCAAATTAAACAGAGAACGCTTTCCGTCATAAGCCTGCCAAACGTTACCTCATTTGATAGTGGACATTAGTACGAACTTGAGAATGCATGTTTGAATCCTTAAGGTGATTTTGAAGTTGTAAATGTGGGAGTTTTCTTGTTTATGAATTGATGTAGTTAACTTAACTTTTTCTTCCTCCATTTCATAGTTGTTTTAATTAAAGGCAATTAGCACTTTTCGAGGGTGACTAGTGCAGTTCATTCAAAATAGGCGTAGATCTTCTTAGAAGAAAAAAGCTAAGCTGTGACCTAGCTGAGTTTTTGCAAGAGGCAACTTTGGCGGTACCGGTAGATTCTTAGAAACCCCTAATAAAAGCAAATTGGGACAATCACCATCAATGAGCATCAATCACCATCAATGAGCTTAGATTTGTGTTAGAGTCCTGAGACAAAAAGCTTTAGTTTTTCCTAATTTAAAAACTTGCGGTTAAATTATCAACTAGCAACGCGACGATGATACCGCAATAATTAGTTGTCAAGAAGCCTTGCAAGGAATGATCACATGTGAAAAGATTACTTTGAACTTTGCTGCATTTACATGTAACAAAAGCAAACGAAACGTTTGACATCGAATTGCCACAAATTTAGTACAAATACTTACAGTGGACAAGTGTGTTTTCTACTTCATGAAAATGACTGAAATACAGGCCGGAGGAACCTGAAACAAATTAAAATAACATTTGCGAATTGGGGCTAGACCAAAATAGGCACAGGGTGAGAATGCATCACTTGTGTTTGAGGGTAGGTCAGAAAGGCTTCAATTTACTAATAATGCAAATCGAAGTTTTAAAAATGCGATGTAAATCAGTAGAATTTACAAATTCAAGTGAGGCGCAAAAAGGAGAAAAGCTGAGAGTAACTGTCGGTGTTTTGTTGGTTAGGTCAAAAAAGCGTCGGTTCATTACGAATACAGGGTGCTGATTTCTTTAGAAAAAAAAAATAAAAAAACAACTTAAGTGGACATTGAATTAAACCAACAATTCAGAGTAGCTAAACCAACGAATTGAAAATACAACAGGAATGAGAATACGTACTAACAACTTTGGCAAAAAATGCTTTCATTCACTACAGAAAAATTAGATTTAATGGAATTTGTTATTTGCATTCAGACCTCGTGGCGCATGAAAATCCAAAATCGCTCATTATTCATTGTTCCATTATATTTTGTCATTGTATGGCTCATCTTGCTTGCAGTTGCAGGTACTTCGGAACTAATCAAATCTCAGAGAATGGGGATAAACTCGCCTGGCGGATTATATCATAAAATATGATTGAACTCTGAGCTTAAGTATCATGCACTGAATTAAGCTTCGTGGATAGGTCTCTGATAAATCCGCATAACCCTGCACTGAGCATGCCATAGTTAAAACTCTGGTGTCATGATAGGATGTGCGATCACTTTGCACCATCTTATTTTATTTTGCAAAGACAAAGGTATTCTTTTGATAACGGTGTACGTCCTGACTGCCAATATCACTCTTAAAAGAACTCCATTCCCACTTTAATGAAGTACGAATTCTAAGAGATCAGCAAATTTGTTGATTAGCTTTAAATTCCATTTGATGGAATGACAACTAAAGCAGTTCTATGAATTGAAATTCTCTTACCTGGAACATCCAAGTTCGATTTCTGCTGCAATATTCGCGATGTTTTTAGGTTTTATATGGTAGAAATGCGGCTGAAAAGATCGTTCAACTTTTATTCCGAAAAAATTTCTGCAACTGTTACGTACTTACGTCATAGTTCGAGTTACGGTTCTTGATCTTCCTCTATTGGCGTCGCTCATCTTTGAATTCCTTTCTTATTTTGGCCGCATTCCTCGAGGTACTTTGTGATTTCAATTGCGTGGGTAATAAAGATACATTTTCCACGGTGTGTTAGTCCAATTTCGAATCAGCAGCATTCCTTTATAGTATTTTAGGGCACAATTTTTAGCGTACCCAATACAGTGGGCATACATGCAAAACTCTTTTCTTAATTCTCCTATACGGAGTTTTGGTTCACATCTGGTTATCAATGTATAGCACAGAGGGAACAACGAATTAAGCCATACATTTTACGTATTTTAAGAATTCGGGTAGTTAAACCTCTATGCTCAATTATATAGTCTGGAGGTATTCTGATGTAAAACGGGACAGATTTCCAGCTTGCTCTCATTAGTTTGAACCATTTTAATGGTCTCTCAGGTTTCTCTTGCAAGGTGGGCTGGTATCCTTTCAACAGCTTCACCTTATTTTGATTGGAATTTTTAATGCTTTTCATTGAAACGCCAACCTTACTTCCAAGTTTATATTGTTTGTGATGGTGACCAAGAGGAAGTTGAACATTTCAATTCACCAAAGACCAATTTCAAGCAATGAATTTTAGCGGGTGTATTTTAGGTGTGATGAGTGTATTAATTTGTAGGGAATATACAGATACCTGAAGCTCGGCAATATTTTTGAGAAAAAGAAAATTCAACCCAAAGTTTTTTACATTCTGATATTTCTTTAGGTATAGGGTTTCATATGAATTTTGAGTTTCACTCTTAGTTATATCTCACCGCTGAAAGTATTGCATAATCCACCAAACGGGGTTTTATCGTCTTTGTGTATTTTTGTTCTGTAAAATATTTCTCCAATTGTTCCGTGGAAGTAGTATGAAATTGCTTCTGAGCACCAATGTAATAAATAATCTCTTTGTAAAATGCTAACCCCCCCTCCTCCCTTACTATTTTCTTTTCATTACTATCTTCAGGTATGCGAATAGCAAGTATTTTTAGGATAGTATTTTAGTAACCAACTATTGCGGGCATCTTTCGAGGGCTTCCTTTTGAAACTTGTCACTCATTCTAGTAGTTTCCCATGGTAAAGAAAATAAGTTGTCTTGAAGCCTTTATCACAAAAGGAAATGTTGTTACTACAACAAGATAACAATTGAACGACCAAAACAAACAGCAACTCGTCTATATAAGGCAAGCAGCAGTCTCGCCTCAAAGTGGTAATGAAGTTGTATTACGTACGTGTTACGTCATAAGCTCAATGAGCACGTGATTTTGCGACAACGTGTTCTGTGGAGTGCGACGAAAACAATGAAAATCCATTGGAATCATCTAACGGTTGGACGGATTGCTGGGAATAATTGCATTTTAAACGCTACCCCTTTGTTTTGACAGGAATAAATTCTTTAACAAACATCTATTCGATGGTGAACGGTCATTACACCACAAAGAACGCGAGTGAATGCAAGTGGACAGATCCTCCTTCAACCGAGAAAGAAAGCTACATTGCAGATTGAAACATTCTCATAAATCATGGACTCCCTTCTGTTTCCAGGTAAATGTACAGCGTTGTTTTGATAAATTGCTAGGTCAACCAGGGATAACACAAGCAGACAGACACTGCTATAAATCGAAACAGTCCACAGATAGTTGAATTATGTTCAGACATCTACCTTTGTAGTGATTGTCGGCACGGGCTTAAACGAATCGATCCTTCATCTGAATTCGCGGGTTGAGCAAAACATACAGACTCGTGAAATTTGAATTAACCGTGACCTGCGACATTGTTTCAAAAAAAACTTCGTTAAATCAAAAGAACAGAAGAAACACCTCCTACCAATTCATTGCTTTTTGTTTTTATTCGGCAATACCTCGCGCTGCAAGCTTCCTTGATAATTTTTTTTGATAGACAGCGCTAAGAAACATAAGCGCTTAATGCTAATAATACATTGGCTTCAATGCAAGCAAGTTGAACAGAGGATTTCTCCTACAGGAATTTTTCAGGTTCCCAATTTCTAATGAGCGCAAATATTTTTACTTTTGTTCTTAGGCCAAGAGCGCATGAACCAATTGGGTGGCGTTTTTGTGAATGGCAAGCCCTTACCCAAAGCACTCCGTATCCGTATAATTCAACTTGCCCGTTATGGTGTGAGGGCCAGTGATATAAGCCGACAGTTACGTATATCTCACGGATGTGTCAGCAAGATCCTCAACAAATTCTACGAGACCGGCTCCATAGAGCCTGGCGCCATCCCCTCTTCAAAAAACCGCGGAATCACACCTGAAATAACACGTAAGATTGAGGCCTACATCAGCGAGCAGCCTGACATGTTCTCCTGGGAGGTACGGGATCGTCTTCTGATGGAGGGCGTCTGTGTCAAAGCTAACCTACCGTCCATGGAGGCCATAAGCCAGATGCTGAAGACCAACACTGACAAACTCAGAGCACGGTCATCCATCTCTCCTACCGACAGCCTAAAACGCAGCTTCTCAGGCTCGGATTCCGACGAAGAGCGAGAAATCACGAAAATTCCGAGATTTAGTGCGCCATTCTCCATTTCCAATATCCTGGATTTGGCGGGAAAGCGAAAGGAGACCACGGATTATCACGTCGCAACTGTCCAAGTTAAAAGGGAACTGCAGTCTGAAGAAGAAGATCAAAGAGGTAAACTTGGCTAACGTTGGCACTCTTACTGTCGATAGTCCTTAAAGATTGACGGAGACCTCTCGCGCCTAGTGAATAACAGTACCTGTTAAATAAGCTTGTCCAGTTAAATAAGAAACCCCATTACACTACAGCACAATATTGTTTATTAATAATCGCAAAATAACAACAGACCTCTTCATTTAATTTATAGTCTTATACATATAGTTTTTTGTTTGGGGTTAGGGCTACATTATTTTGTCCAAGCTTATTTTTGACATTGCTTAGAAACATTTATCTACCGCGGGAACGCTGAAATTTCATGATAACAATCAGAGCGTGACAGATGTCATGATTCTTCGCGGACCCAAAACATGATCAGCAACTACTATAAGTGTTGGAAAATGAAATGTAATTTCTGGATTCTGCGTTTCAACTCTTTCTCCGTATTTGATACCTAGCTTTTTAAATCAAATTTGTCAATAAATTATTATCTGCACGTGCAGGTCTAATCACGACGATTTTCTTTATCTAGAACATGTTAATAATGGGCTCCCAATGTTGTACGAGGGAAGTCGATACGGCCATGATGTGCTGTTTAGTCGCAAGCCTCGCCGCGGTCGCACAAAATTTTCATTGAATCAAGTGGAAGAACTCGAGAAAGCATTTAGAAAAACCCATTACCCGGATGTATACACCCGGGAGGAACTGGCGCAGAGGTTGGACTTGTCAGAGGCAAGAGTACAGGTGAGGCAAAAATCCTTTCAACTATTGCTTCTAAGTTAAATTGTTTCTCTGCAAATTCTCCAATGTCAAAAAGGTGTATAAGTTTTCCAAAGAACTGGCACAGCGCGCAGTACTGTTCAGTATTGTTCAGTATCTCTTCAAAGAATGGCCACACCGCATGGTTTGATCCACAGATGAAAAAGTTAGAGCCTCATTGTCTGGTAAAACTAACGACACCTCAGTAGTGTACTGTTCAGTAGCTTGTTAAAGAACAGTCAGACTGTTTTTGCTGTAATCCACAGATGAAAAAGTTTGAATCACACTCTGCCGTTAAACAAACAGCACCACAATATATCAATATTCAGTTGCTGATTTACTCGGAGTGGTGACACGTACTGATGTCATGCAGCGCACTTTTTAAGCACAAATTTGCCGCTGTTTATGACCAAAATGCATCTATTTTATTTTACATTTGCTAAACAAAAGCCTAACCAAACTGATTTTGACCTTGTAGAGAGCAAAATTAATGCTGTTTGCCTAAGGCTGCACCGTCGATTTTTTGATAATTTCTGCAAAACACAGATATATAATTTTACAATCTGATGACTAGCTTGCACAACTGTTTATGCGAAATCGATGAACGTGATTTGCGTTTGTTATTGCCAAAAGAATCACTAAAGTTTAGGGAAGAGCGATCGCTTTATTAGCAATGAGTTGTTATACTTGCGAGTGCGAGGGAAGCCGTCAGAATTATTGATAGAACTGTTTTCTTATAACCAAGGAAATTCATTGCCAAACTTGTTTGATCTTTCAGGTGTGGTTTTCAAATCGGCGTGCTCGTTTGAGAAAAGAGGAATATTGCACAGAAGCTAGCTGTGCAAATGAAAAGGGCGCCCAAATTTACAGTGCGTTAGCTTCACCATCAGCAAGCTTTACTAGGATCTTCTTTCCAAACGGCGCAACTTACCTGGTTCCTTACCATTAATTCTATTTCTGTGGAAACTACTAACACTAATTAACATTAATGGCTGAAAATATGGAATATTATGTAAAATAACAATCAAAGTTATGAGAAACAGGAGTTTAAAAACTGTTAGGATTATTTTGAAATTTTAAAGTACTTTCTTATAAGAGAAAAATGACGTAGTTTATAGCTTGAATTCAGAGAAGTAAGCTTTTTGAAAATTGCATTTTATGTAGCTAAAATAGAAAGAAAATAGTTTTACAAATAAGAATATTTGGTAGATTATTATGCAGTAGGTTTTACATCAAATTTATGTAAATAATTTTGTTTGGGTCTCATTTAGAGTCAACTTTACGGTTCTTATATCAGGGTATTTGGAGTAAAAATGCCGATTTAAAATGAGTTTTTCAGTAGAAGAAAACATGTTGACGCTGTATGCGAGGACGTCAACTGATTTAGATAAACAACGCTTGTGATATTTTTAACAAATTAATATCGCAGATTTTCGATTCAGTAGTCAAAACATACGGTTTTATAGATTTACAATTTTTGGTTTTGAGGTTTGTCAAAGGCAAGGATTTATTTTATATACAAATATTCAAGGTAAACATAAAAATTAATTTCTATTCCCCTTTTAGATCCCAACAAGGGGGTATTCCGAAAGGTTTTTGTCGGGGAGAACATAACATCAGAGTAAATATCTTTGTAATGTTTGCTAGCAAACTGTACACATTGTAACACTTGTTATAATGTTAATAACTTATTTTATGTATTAGAAGAGTGCAGCTATATTATCGAATATCTTTGAACGTATTTGAACGTATGGTGTGTTTGTAATTAACGACTTAGATGTAGAGGGAAAAGTGCCAAATCCCATCGATTTTTTCTGGCTTGAGTCCTACAACGGTTTTGTGTAATTTCTGAAATTCTGTATCTTTTGTGTACAATATCTTTACTGAAATAAATTCCTTAGCCTAGTAAAAGTTAATCGGTATGATTTAAGCTTGATTTTAGTTTGAAATTTAGCATTTTTACAGCAATTTAAGAAAGCAGATAGTTACGGATCCCGAGGATCTACTTAGAAATATTGCTTTGGCGGAGCAGTGTACTACGTTCACAAAGTGTAATGTATTAAGTATTCTACAGAGAATGAGTGTTTCAACATGATGCACTCTATATAAGAAAGCTCATGAGTTTTCTAACTATTGGTGAATTAAATATTGTGTTTTTTTTTTGGATGAATGATGATGTCTGTTATATCCTCCAATAGCTGCATCAATGAATAACGAGGTTTCAAACCGATGTGACCCAAAATGATGCCAAAAACCTAAGCACAGCAGTATACCAATTTAAATTTACCAGTCAAGGAAAAAAAACTTTAGCAAGCGTAATATAAATGAACCGATAGTGCGTTTCAACTTAAACATTTTTATAAATAGCATTGTAATAACGGGTCTACAGCCAGCCGTTCGAATCTTTCAAACATTGAGCAAACTGTGCGAATTGCTTTGGCTCAGAGTAGAAATGAAAACAAGTTAAGGGCGTTGTATGTATATATTCACCAACAACTAGTGTTATTTCTAACAGTTTAATGCGTTATGTCTTAACCGTTGTTTGTATGCTACAAGTCAGAGCTATAGCTAAATTTTTCACAGCAATTGTTCAGTTACAGCTAAAAGCGAAAAGGTATGATGACTTTTGACGCTATGGTTATCTTCCCCATAAATCTCTCGTCTTTGGTACGCAGATCTCAAAGAAGGGAAATGAAATGACCAAAAAGCTAGCTAACTTCAAGAGTTTTCTCTTGCTCACCGGCGAAAGTTGGTTTAAAAACATTTGGTTACCCAGTCAAAACACAAACTTAAGGAAAACGCGAACAACCCACATTGTAAACGCTGACATTTTCTGGATTTAGCCCAACTTCTGTGTTAATTCTTACGGTAGAGCTTATTTTCACTGCAAACGAACGACAACCAATATTTGACTTCTGTAAGCCACTGTTAACTAAATCTTTGTTGAGCAATGACTCTTTGAAATATTTACCCGCTTCTCGTATCTCAGTTCTTTTTCCAAGCGGCACTTCTCGAATTTACTGCAAAAACATCGCTGGAATGTATCGTATTTCATTTTTTGCCGCTTCATGGTCGTGCAATATCTGATGTTACACATAAGAACTGTTTCCATGTTGGTTTGTGCGTCATTCTGTCGTCATCCACTCCCTTTTATATCTCTAAACTAAAGAAGCACTTCTCCAGGACAATGGTTGTCTTTGTCCTTAATAATAACCAACTTAAAATAGGATCTCTGAATGACTGTATTGTTTTTTAGTGTCGGTTGCAACGTATGCTTATTGGCATGTTTACAATGTTAGCAAAACTTACAATGAAACTTACCGTAAGTTCACGACATTCGTTCGCATGAAATATGCCAACGCAGAAAGGCGTTGGGCGTACCTTCCAGTAAACAGAATGTTAAATTTTCTAATTTTGTTTGCAAGTAATTATGTCACGAAACCTGCCTTTGTTTTGACTAAGAGCTAAGTTAATGTTTCCTAAAATTGTCAAGCATTTATAGCCGTGGGCAGTAATGTTATTGTGAACGCTCATTATCACGGTTTTACAAATGGCGCAGGTAACGTATCAGAACACAAACAAACGTTAGAACGAAAACAAACCGTTACGAGTTTTTTATCCCAATCTCTAGAAGTAACCTCGGTGATTTGTGAAGTTTTGAAGGGGACAATAAAAGCAGGATCCCTAATCGTGACTTTTTCGGTCCAAAATTCCTTTGTCGTGAGACCGGAAAATCAAGTGACGCGTAAAATTGCGATAAGATACGATTCTACAGTTTTGTTTGCACAATATGCAAATCCAATAACGCATACAAAAGAGCATGCATGAACAAGCGAAGTAAACGGAAGCTCAGGTAACTAGAAGATGGAGAGAAGACCAAATAAGGTCAAACGACTCTTGTACAACACCTAATGAATAGCTGAAGTTTACAATTGTTATTATCATTATTGTTATTATTATTATTATTATTATTATTATTATTATTACTACTACTATTATTACCATTGTTGTTATTATGTGAAACAAAAGTTTGATGGTATTTAAGTAAAAATCATACAAAAATATTTTAAATACTTCGGCTGAAATATTATAGTCTAGATAATTAACACTTACATTTTGTTTTGTTTTGCTTATTTTCTACATGAAAAAATTTACTTGATTGTGATTGGTTGAGAGCAGTGCAGCTCAAGTGTAGCACCAGTACAAAAACTTCCGGTGAAAATTACAAATCAATTTTTTTTCATTAATTTATATGTAGGCATTAACAGGGCATCAGACGGTTTTCTCAGTCAACTTCTGATTTATTTACACTCGAAATTTTTCCCAATAGCTCAAATTGCAGTTGCTGAGGCGGCTCGTGCAATTTGAGCTCGCTTGTGCAACTAAATCACAAATTGAACTCGAAACTGTATAATTACCGTTACTTATAGGCAGATATTTGCAGAATTTGTTTCTTATACGTGGATTTATGGCCTTACAGTTTGTTCAAATAGAACCGAACCAATGAATTTTGTTGAAAGATTTAATAAACATACAGGGTTTTGAAATTAAATAATGGATTACAAAGACTACAAAGGAAAGCTGCTATTTATAATAATAATAATAATAATAGTAATAATAATAATATTTAGTGAGGGAATCCAACTCGCCAAAATCGGTTTTCAGTGGAGCCCTCCTAAGTAAAAATCACCTAAAAATGACAGTAAGAATTACCTAATAATTACTACAAGCTAAGATAAATAAGAGTAAAGAGAGTTCGTATTGGTTAAAAAGTTAAAATTCAAAGATAAAATTGCTCCAGTTAGTGCGAGGGAGGGCAAACGAAGATCGCCGTTCAATTGTCTCGTATTGTGCGAGTGAACAGCTTGGTTTCTAATAAAAGTGAAGTCAAAAACAGTTGACCCAATTAAGCACTTATGAATTGCGGTGCAGCGATGAAAACATCGCCTTAAAGCAAGTGGCTTGAAATCAAGGTGTTTCAAGGCTTGAGTTGACGAGCTTCGGATTGGAAGGCCCAACAGTACTTTAGCAGCATTATTTTGAAGTACCTGCAGTTCTGACATTATGGTGAGATTGTTCTTGTCTCCCCAAACGAGGTCTCCATAATCAAAGAGTGGTAGGATTAAGGTGTTGTATAGGGTGACCCTGGCTTGAAATGGCAGTACATTTCTAACTCTCCTGATTAGGCCTATCCTTTGATTAATCTTCTTACCAACAGAATCTATGTGATCTGCCCAGGACATAGACTAATGAAGTGTTACGCCCAAATACTGGAATGATTCTGTTCTATCGATTATATTACCCTTAACTTGAATAGATATTTCCTGGATACGTTTTAGTTTGTGTGGACTCCCAAAGATGACAAAGTTGCATTTTGATAAATTAAGAGTCAGGAGATTTCTGTAGAACCATTCTGACACTAACTCTAAGTCAACATTGAGGTGACGTTGAAGATCAGTAAGATCTTTAGATGAGTAGTAAAGTACAGTATCATCAGCATAAAGAACAATATCACTTGCTAAAGGACAGTTCGGAAGATCATTGACATAAATCAAAAAAAGTAGCGGACCCAGAACTGCCTTGGGGTACCCCAACGGGCATTTTAGCAGCTAAGGAGTGAGCATCTCCAACTGCTGTAATTTGCGGCCTGTTCGTGAGGTAGGATCTAAACTATTGGACAGTAGAGTCGGTAAGGCCGATGTTTATTAGCTTCTGAAGTAGTAGATGATGGTCTACCGTGTCGAAGGCCTTAGATAGGTCCAAAAATACAGTACCTGTAAACCTGACAGTGTCCTTATTCTGGAGAATATCATCTGTGAAGTGAGCTAAGGCTGTTCCAGTTGATAACTTCGGTCTACACCCAAACTGTTTGGATGTAATGATCTTATTGTTTGTGAGATAAGCGTTTTTTTTGGATGTGTACAGCTTTTTCAAGTATCTTGCTCACCGTCGGCAGGACTGTTATAGGCCTATAATTGTTTACATCGCAGCGATCACCTTTCTTGAACAGCGCTGAAACTCCAAATTTCCAAAGAGAAGGAAAGGTGCGAGATTCAAGAGATTGATTAAACAATCTGGTAAGGCTGCCACTAACTACTGAGGCTGAATCTCTTAAAAGACGCGCGCTGACATTGTCGAGTCCGATTGCTTTATTAGTTTTCACCTGTTTAAGATGACGGAGAACGAAGTCTTCTGCAATTGGCTCAAGAACAAATTTCTGAAGTGGATGTAGGTTTTCTGGAGACTTTGAAACAAAGAGATGTAAGACTTGAGTTTTTGAGCTAGTTTAGTTCCTATGGTTGAGAAATGGTCATTGAGGATCTTGGATATAGATTTGCGGTCAAAGTATTGAACATAAAAGTATTGTCGATAAAATTAACATTAAAGTCCCCGAGCAAAACAAGCTCACTCTTATCGGTCAAAAAAAGACAGAGATCTATTTGAATCTTCAATAACAGTGTCAAAGTTTGAGTCAGGTACTCTGTAGATTGTCCAGATAATCAATTTCTTGCATTTAGGTCGAGAAATTTCAATGACACAGGATTCAGGTAACGAAGCACCAATGCCTGGTCTAAGTCGGTAAAGAATACCATCTCGAACATAGGCCATAGTTCCTACTCCTGCTTTATGAAGTCGGTCAGATCTCACACAAGAATACACAAGGAGAAAAAGAACATTTAAGCAGTCTTAAACTGAAATTAAAAACTAGTCCTGAGTAAATCTGTGGTAGTCCTGTGGTAGTCGGAACATTGTGAGGAACGCATCGAAACAGCGTTTACAAGACGTATATTTTGTTTTCACCTTGTATTATTTTTTAAACATTACAAACTACGAAGTAGTTACTGGTCCTGTGACTAGTGGTTCTAAGTTTCTACTAGTCCAAAAGCATTTTGCACTAGTCCAGGACTAGTGGACTACCGCTAAGGTCGAGCACTGGAAATGTTCTTCTCAATCGCTAAAGCGTCGCCGTCGGCGATTGTGGATTTCCGATGAATGTGATGAACAAGATATATTTTGAGTAGCACCAGTATCAAAATTTTGATGCATAAGCTACTAAAGGTACATGACTATATTAGATTGTATGGACATGGAGACTACACATACGGATAAAATTAAAGTTTCTTTATTCACTTCTCTTAGTGTGATTAGCGAAATATGGTCATTTTTCTTACCCTGTAGGTTGCAGATGATATTTTTTCTTAACTGATTATATTCCTTTTTTTATTGAACTGAGTTCAAAATGTCAAGACACCTTTATATTTCTTTCATGTTTTGGTGTTATGATTCTGTTATGGAGAAGAGAGAATTTGAAAATACTTAAGCAATGAAGTGCATAGTGATGTTACACACTGGACAATTTTAATTCTTACTATTCCTGTTATATATCAATAAATAGTCATTTATGGGAACCAAAACACAACCATTAATTTAGAGAATGTTTAATCTCCATTTCAGGAACTTAAATGGCTTCAGGTGTATAATGTATGTTTCAGGGGCACTTAAACCCCACTATGACAATAGCATTGATTTAAGTGATGTTTTAAACAATTAAACTAGACTTAAATGTAGACCCAAGTTCTAGGGTTGTTTAATGCAACTTAAATGTGATTGAAATGTGGCTTTTGGTCTGGTGATAGCCAGAATATCTACAGATTGTCATGACAAAGGAGATAGGGATGGCAATTTTTCTCGCTGTCACACCATTTATGTCCTCCAAAGGCTTTTAATATTCCAAAGTCAAAATGTGGTAAGTTTCGTGGCAACTCCTTAGCCAATCAATTGCAGTGCTGTTAACTGAGAGGGTGGATAATAACTGGAGAGGATCACTGTGCCTGCTTTAGATGGTTGGACAGGCACTGCCCTCGAATTCTTAATGAAAATTTCATGGAAAGTTGGCAGTTTCGGAAATGCGTTCACCTCTTTTGACTTTTTTTCTCTATCCCAAGCAGATTTAGGTCGATACAAAACGCGCATTACGCAATTCTAGTTCAGAACTATGATTTAAAACTATTAGTCGCAGCCTCAGGTTTCTTGACTGATTTGGGAATCAGTTCACGTATGGAATATGCGATGCTGGCTTGAAAACGGATAAAACAGAAGAGTGTAGAGATTTAATCTAATGAAATGGTGAGGTCTTGGTTTTATTAGGGAAACTATAGTCTTGGGTTTTCAAAAATGAGTCTGTCAGTCTAGCAGAGTTTCGGATTTGTAATCTTTTCTTTTAGTAAAAATCAGACCCATCTAAGTGCACGGAAAAGACACAAGTTTAATTCATTTGACAAAATCCTTTAAAGAAAATGGGCAACACTTTGGTAAAGCAAAAAAATTGAATACATTAAGTTAAAGAATGTGTTACACTTTTTTTCGAAATTTGAGTATTTACACTATTAAAATTATTAAATAACAATATTTCAAACATATTCATAAAATATCGATTAAAATTTGTCACAAAATCTTTTTATTATAGGTTTTTAAAATTTATTACCTCCATTTTGAGATCACTTGTTATTCACTGGATGCCATCTGATTTGCCCCGGAGCGGTGCCATTTAATCAGGCATCGCACAAAAACATAACATCGAGTCAAATTTTAAGGTCGCAAAAGCTATTGCCTCTCTGCAGGCAAACAGAAACGTTACTAGTTCCTCTTTTTAACTAATAGGCTATTGGATCAATAAACAAAGAGCTTCTTTATAGCCCATAAATTCCACGATTTCAAAATGGCTGAAATTCCAAACATGTAATTTGAACCTCGATTGTAAAAATACGCGTACGATCTCGACCAAATTGCATTCCACTCAGTTATCATTAGCATTATACAAGAGAACATTACATTATTCTTGCATTATATTAAGACGATAATCATAAGGTAACTAGAAAAACTAACGTTGATCTATTAATTTTCAGATCAGTCTTAAAAATGGCCAAAAATGGAAATTTAACAAAAGCAAAAAAACTGTTTAACTTAATATTATTAAGTTGAATTTATCATTTTTGGTCAAATTTACATTTTTGGCCTTTTTTATTAATACAAAGCTAACGACACAAAACTATTGATAACTTTGTATGTTTAAAGAGCATTAAGACAGTACATACTTGAGCCTTAAATCACTCAATAAACACGAAGACCTCTAATAAACAGATGAGATGATAAATTATCTTTATCGACCCTATACACTGAGTTAACTATCAATGCATACCATGTTCTTGCCATGTTGAACGGTTCACTGAATTATTTAGTTCAAGTTCTCATCAATGTTTAAGAACAAACATTTTGAGTACTTATGCTCTGCGATTCCAGCTTTGGCCAACAAGAATAACGATTTAAATTTCTGTTCCGTGACATGTGGAATCGCCAACACTGATTTATGGCAAGAAATCTGTTAAATTCAAGCCCATTATTATCAGTTAAGCACTGAAATTCTCGGTAGAATGGCTTGTCAGGAAACTAGGCATGTATCCTTTAATGCCCCCTAAAACTTTTGCATCTTCAGCTGTATCAGTGGTTTAGTAAACTGGTAACTGATAAAATGCGTCGTTAACCATGACATAAGGAACATAACCAAGTGACGGGTATGGCTGGTTACATGAACACGAAGGGGAAGTCTGGCATTGTTTCTTTTCTTGCTGCGTATCTTTCTTCCTCAAACGCGCTCTTCTGTTGGAGAACCATACCTAATGGAGGAAAACACATAGGAATAAATGAAGACAATAACCAAGAGATCGTTAAGCAAACTCTGAAGAACAGAAGACATTAACAAATAAAGTTCAATGATATTGAGTAATCGCGTAGTGTTATAAACCACACAGATGCAGGCCGTGAAGGGGTGAATGCCTAAAATATAAATACCTGAACTCGAGCCTCTGTCAGCGACAACCTCTGAGCAAGTTCCTCCCTTGTGTATACATCCGGGTATTGTGTTTTCTGGAAGGCTTTCTCCAGAGACTTTACTTGCTCAAGCGTGAATTTAGTACGACTGCGCCGTTGTTTTCTGGCGATGAAGAAATCATTTTGCAAACTGCTGTAGGTGTAGCTGGGTGAAAATGTACTCAGAGTCTTGAACTCAGCTTCTGTTAAAAATGTTACATAAATAAACGACCATGTCACTATGCAGCACATCTAAGGGAAAACGACACTGAATTAGGGACCGTTCATTTTTTAGGAGGGAGGGGGCCTGGTGGGATTTAGGAGGCTATGCGTAAACACTTAGGGAAAACGGGGGGGGGGGGTTACGTGAAATATTTTAGCAGTAACTTTTATGCAATAATGTCTTAATCCGAAATTGACTGCTCTTTCTTTCGATTGGGAGTGGGGGGGGGGGGCTAGGTTTTAATTGGTGCTTCCCGAATCACACCAGCACCCCCCCCCCCATTTTTCGCGACCATTTCCTACCGTGACACTAAGTTTCATGGTGCTGATTATGTTGTTTGGTGCATTCACACAAATCGTATAGTCCAATTCTAACTTCTCTGTTCCGGGTCAAGTCAAACACTGTTTTCATTCAGAGGGTCAGTAACTCAGAAGGATAAATTGATTTCAAATAGGAAAAAAGACACGGTTGGATTCACATTGTTAAAACCCAGAAATGTTGCAAACAAGATCTTGCGAAACAATTTAGTAAAGGGCAACGGATTTTTACTTAATTGGTTGAAACCACTACGGAACTCAGATATTGCATGATAAAAGATCACACTATTGATATATCATTCCAATTGACAAAACCACGCAACCCAATTATGATAGACATGGCGCCTATGAAATACAAGCTTTTGTCAGACTAAGAAGTTAATAATTGCCACCCACTGATCCGTTGTTTTCAATTTACTGTTTTATACGAAACGTAAATATGCGTTCTCAGGGAACAGTTGCAAGGTAGTGGCGGAAACAATAACTTTAAGTAGCTAACCCCCAAAAAAGAAAACTAATCGAGACGTGAATCTACTCACGTCTTCAGCTTGTTTTCCTCGGCGTGATTTAAGAAGCCTTTAGATGATTTCCTATTGACATTCAACGTCTTAAAACTGAATGTTCTAATGGCACCGCAGTTTGCCTCCTAAGATGAACTCCTTTCTCGCACCCCCATATCGTCATAATATGTTTTTCGTGAAGCCATTGATTTGCAAAACCATTATTCAATTAAAATACATAGATCGAAGGCCAGGCTTGGGCCATATACAAAACACGCAAACCTAACAACTGGCGTATAATTACCCATTATTATATCTCCACCGTTACATGCCCAGTATGGGTGTAGTTAGGTTAATAACCTGCTTTGTCAATACATGGTCTGATTTCGTACCTGATGAGAAGGAATCATTGCTATCTCTGTCCGTTGGACTTGGTGGATCTTCTTCTTTTATAGTAGCTGACATAGGTGAACCCTCCATCGGTTGTTCATCATTGACTTTGTCTTCGCTATGCTGCCTTCTCCAACTTGAGGCATTGCACTTTTTTATGAAGGCGTCCTCCCGACCAGCACTCTCCTGCACTATTTTACTCTTCAATACCTGGCTGATAGCATTCAGTGAAGGGACAGTGCCCTTGCTGCAGACGTTCTCTCGTAGAAGACGATCACGAACTTCCCATGAAAATATCCCTCTGTTTTCCTTTCGGTACTGATCAATTTTCTCCTCAATCTCCGGGGTGACGTCCCGCAGTTTGCCTAGGTTCATGACTCCCGGGTCAACAGTACCCGTTTCTTGATATCGGCACAGAATTTTGCTGACGCAGCCATGGGACACGCGAAGCTGCCGGCTAATGTCACATGGTCTGACACCCATCTGAGCCAGCTCTATAATCTTCCACCGCAGAAGCTTAGGAAGGGGTCGCCCGTTAATGAACACTCCTCCTAATTGGTTAACTTTTCCTTGGCCTGGATAAGGAACCAAAGAATAAATAAATAAAATGCTAAAACGTCAAAGCAATACATTGCCTGGAACCTGCGCCAATCTACTTCTAGATCTTGTTCACTTTAAAGACACTCAGCCTATTCCTCATGATCATTTGCAAAGGTCGCATCAAACTGTCGAACACTTCACTTCGCTACCAAATTCTAGAAATGCGGATTATTTTCTACAGGATCTCGAAACTGATGACTGAATAATTGACCAAATGACTGTGTGTTAGTTACTCGAAGGGAAATTAGAAACTGCTGTACAGGTCATTGTTGCAAGAAAACGAGGAAAAGAGACAAAAAATTAGTCTTGAGCAGGAGACATATTATAAACCTTACATCTTGGGTTATACATTAATACAGAAAACGATGCAGTTCAAAACTCACCTGTAAAAGCAAAAGTATTCATTGCTCCAATGATCAGCAGGTAGATTACCAAGCGTGGTATTCAGAGTGACAGTTTGGAGAAGACTAACGGTTTGCAAAGTATAAGTTTCCTTATAAACGTTCCCGTGTCATTAGAGGCAATGACGCACTTTCACCGGTTTGTGGTCCTTAAAAATGATCCATTTAAAAGGGTTAGTCACTGAAGCGTTGGTGCCTATATTGCTTTAAGAGCTCCCAAACAAACAGAAGTTTCAAACAATTATAGACGCAGGAAAACCAAATAGAACCTTTGTCCCTCTTGACCAGTCATGCTTCACTATGATTCGCGCCAAACACATAACTTATAACTCCCAACGCACTCTATGTCTTCATGAAACATTTTTTGAAGTCGTGCTGTTTCCATACGTGAAACAGCTAAGTTTGGTTAGCAACATACAAACTTAATTGTTAGCGATATTTCTCGAGCGGCATTCGCAGTCACTCAAGTATATTCAGTGTAAACAGAGGCCTTACTGAATTTTAAGTGACCGACATATTTCTAAAGTTAATTTGAAATGGCGAATAGAAACATGTTGGTATAGCGTTCTGGTAACCCCGCCTGACAATTTTATGTCACTTCCTCGCCCTTTGACTTAGAAACTTAACTTGCAAGGTCTTGGACACCATAAATGTACTGGATTAGCGAGGATTTAAACGTTTACATATGTCTCCATGGCGTGGATTTAAGCGCGAAGACTAATGAATTCTCACTGTTTTAA
>OX453273.1:29148249-29213249 GCA_949710005.1 Ricordea florida | reverse complement strand
AGTATAAATCTACTAGCGTTCTATCACAAATGCCGCGCTCTGATTGGCTACGCTACCCACTATCTATTCTGTAATAGTGAGTAGCGTAGCAGTGTGCCCTTGCTAACAAAATCGCGGCCGCTTCTTCACGTTTTCGAAGTGTCCGTGAAGAAGATTTAGACATTTTACTGGTCCAGGCTGTTCCAGAAAAGACAGAGTTTTGAACGACTAGTAGGTTTATACTAAAACAATTAGATTATTCACTCTCGATTTCTATGCGTGATAGTTGGTTCGGGCTGCGTGCTCGTCAACTATCACGCGATAGAAATCTCGAGCTCATAATCTAATTGTTTAATAGTGAATTCAAACCGCTCTAGATGTACTGAGTAGGATTTCCTGCGTTTCTTACCTACACAGCCTTGAGAGTTTTCTTGGGTGAGACGAAAGTAACCCGCTTTACACCGCTCACACTGTCGACCTTCCACGAACTCTTTACAGTAACAGTCTCCGGGTTGCTAAGAGACAAATCAGTTTCACAAGAGAACATAAGAGACGGAGAGGGACTGACTCGGGGCATCGGCTGGGATATCAAAACTTCAGTAAAGTTATTTATAGAAACAGAAGTACCTTTTCCGTGAGGTGTGCATGATTCCAATCTAACCCAATCCTGCTAGCCAGCTGTATTTAATGGCCACTCGCGGCTTTTGAATATGTATGAGTTTCTCTAATTATGGATTATTCAATCGTATTTTACAAACAAGAGTCCTCGGTACGCCATGAGCATCCATGAGAATCACCATGAGGTATGCTGGCCTGTCGGGAAACAGACTTACGTGTCCAAAAATAACTTTTCTCAAGTTTTCATATCCCAAGGGCTGGACTGCGAGTGTCCCTCTATGTCCATTACACTCTCTTGGTTTTTATTGGCTTAGAATGAGAGCAAGAGTCCTCTTGACTTTGGACAGACATCAGCAATAAAAAAGAGGGTCTTTTCAGATAAAAAATCAATGTCAAAATCCAAGGCTCATCTTCATGATACGGCCAACTTGGAATTTATGTCCCACATGCGAAATTCTAAACACTAATATTGAATAAAGGTCCTACAACCTTTTATTTAAAATGAAAAACAACAACAACAACAACAATAACAACATTGCTTTAGTTCAACAATGAGTGGCCAACTTTCGGAATATCATGTCATGAGAGCAAAAAAAAAAAAATTGAAAAATCATGTGCCGCTGAGCTGACAAGTTTAATTACCTTTCCATGATGGTCAGAAAGCGCTGATTCATCTCTCACGCAGTCACCAAATAGTAGATTCACAGTATTGTTAACTCCAGAGATGTTGCAATTGCAGGCTAAAAAGAAAGAAAAGAAACAAAGCTGGATATATTAGTCAGCCATTAAAGAAGGACAGGGTCTAGTAAAAAAAAATCCGATAAAATGGCAAGCTGGTCTCACAATGTTATTTTTATCCCTTTCACTCGCTTTTAATCAGTGCTGTTCTGACTCCAAAACGCTTTTATCATTGAATCACATAGCCAGTAGGCCTCCTGAACCAGTCTTGTTGCCAATTGCAAGGTCTATAACCATTCTTACTACATATGAAACACAAAAAACAGATCATATTTGCACAAAGAATGGGAACATGGTTGACAAAGCTTAAGATAGTCCCGTATTGGACTGACTTGATTGCCAGTGGCTTGCGTATAGGGACGAAATGATTAAAGAAGATGAAAATTAATGTTCGTAGTATTTGCGCAATATTGGGCATTTGTGAATTAGCCTAAAAATTAAAAAAGACCAGGGTAGAACCGGACCTCGAATCCACTACCTCACTTTCCGGTCTGTACTTTTAGCAAGCTAAATCACAATTGCGCAACATTGCGTCAATACTACGAAGTCTTGAATCATTTCGTCGCTAAACGCAAGCCTTCGGCTATCAAGTCAGTCAAACAGAGGACTATGTTTGGACCATGTTACAACCGTCGTAAAATCTCATGCTAATGGCTCGCAACTAGATAGATGAACAACAGAACAGACAAAATAAATAATATTAATGCAGGCTCCTAGTCCCGAAAACAACTGAGCTGCTACCGCAACTGATCCAACAAAATAAGACCGCACGCCTCCTCAGAGCTTCAATCACGCAGCTTGTGTTAAACACTTTTTTGACATTTAATATTAGGGCACTATTCCCACCAAAAAAAGATCAATGTGGAGCTACTACACATTGAAGTCCAACCCTGTCGTTAACTTTATTGTTGGAATCAGGGCAAGTCTCACGTGATAAAGACTTGTCTTACCATGACATGCATCGATGTCTGTTTGGTTTTTGCCCAGCGGTCTGTAGAAAAAGTCTTCACATCTTTCACAGTTTATCCCTCGGGTATTGTGCTAGTGATGACAAAACAGGATCAAAAGTTGTCATCAAAAGTTGTCAAAAAACCTTACTCCTGTCGTACCCGGCATAAAGGTTTCAAAATATTAAAATCTGCTTTATACGTTGCACTCCTGGGAACAGTTGTTCTGTTTTGTTTTGTGTTGTTTTTGTTTTTTGAATGCACTGCTTTATGCAAAAAAAGAAATCGCCTTCAGTAAATGAGCCATGCAGTTTTCTTTTTCCAATTTTTTGGGCCGTTCATTCTTGAAGCAATCCGGACCAGAACATCTCTAGCAATAAAACAGGTCAAGGTGATTGCCTCGCTGGCGTTGGAGGCCAAAATTACTTTGATATTGTGGGTTGCATTGTGAATTGTTTGACGTAGTACCTTAGATAATTAAACAAAAACCCCCGAAGGCAACAGAAATGTTCTTCACCTCACTTTAGAGATATTAACACGCTCGCCTCGGCGCGAATTTCATACAGGTTTAGCCTGTTCCAGGCCCTCAGATGGTGAGGGGCGAGCGTCAGGCTGAGCAGAGAAAATGAGGGGGCGCTGACTCTGGGGCGAGGGGAAAAACGCACATGCCCCAGCCCCACTCAATTTAGCCCCACTCAATTTTGCCCCACTCATTTCAACGCTTGCTCCTCACTATCTGAGGGCCACGTTTTGTGTTTACATGATGACTACTAATTACAAGTGAGGATTGAATTGACATAAATTGCACATGTGCTACCCGTTTCAGTACACTGGGATGCCGATTTCGTTCGCTTGATACCCGTAGGAGATCTCGTAAAGGAAAGAGGTTTTCGATCCGACATGGAAACTGGAGTGAACTAGCTCTGGTATGACTTACTCCGTCATGACGTTTTCTGCTGGTATGATGAAAACGAACACGGAGCCACAAGAGGGAACCTGAGTGAAATTGCTTTTAATATACCAACCTTACAGTCGATGCAAACTCCTCCGCCCAACATGGTTTCGTTCATACTCATGCTCAGCCCCAAGTCACTCACGGTTTGATTGTAAAGACAACTTTCGGCGTGGTTGTGACAGTTACAAGCTAAAGGAGGAAAAATAACGTACCGCAAAACGAGATACAGTCGAACCTCGAATTCTACGGATTTTTCGATTATCCCGTTTTCGTCATAAATATTGATAAGATGTGACATTAGTAAGGCAATGCTTTTCTTAGCATTGCTGAATCTGACGAACGCGAAAACTTTGAGGCATCAACCGGTTGGTTAGACAAGTTAAAAATTCATCAATCTATAACACCTCTATATTTGAGTATGATCTATCACCATTACAGTACGTTTCCATCATCTTCGGTGTTTACATTTCTGTGTTTGTCTCATCGATATTCATATTTTCGATTATCCGGACATTTTGCACAAGGCCCAACGAGTCCGTGTTAATCGAGGTTCGACTGTTTAGAGCGTATGCACATGACGTTACGGTAATCATGTTGGTGTCCCCAAACAAAGAAAAGGTGGCCATGTTGGTGTCCCAAACTGATCCCACAGGAATTAAATTCTATTCTTATGCAAACATCTTTTGTTAATTACGTTAAAAACATGGCCGCTGATCACGTGAGTGAATAGGGTCTCTCCGCTAAAATGTTCGATTTGACATAATCTGTTTGACTTAATTATTCAGATTTCTTTCAAACCTGAATAGGCGACTTAAGCTGTTGATGGTACTTGATTTCGCTGATCAAGAGTAAAGAGCACCCAGAGTAAGTTGTTAGCCCAACTCAAATCAATATGTAAAATAAAATAGGGCCGCCCTACTTGAGTCTCGAGCAAGTTACTGCAAAGGACACGAAACAACTGATTGAAAACTTACGTTCGCA
Source organism: Ricordea florida (assembly GCA_949710005.1). Taxonomy (NCBI): domain Eukaryota; kingdom Metazoa; phylum Cnidaria; class Anthozoa; order Corallimorpharia; family Ricordeidae; genus Ricordea; species Ricordea florida. Next base: position 29,209,031 of record OX453273.1, on the reverse strand, counting down.
CTTTGCTGAAGGATCAATGTTCCATGGTGCTCCTGAGCCCTGTTTCCACGGGAACTGCTTGTACAGTGGACAGCAGCTCTCGCAGTTCTCGCCGCAAGTATTTCCCTGACACTGGCATATGTTCCGGCCTTCTGATTGGTTGAACGGACAGTGGTTCCCATCTCCGTGACCATTACAGTGACATCTGCCAGTCACGAAGATTTCACGCACAGTGTAGTGATGCTACAAAATTGAAAAACGGACCCCGGTTTATGGTTAGTTAATGCCGCTTTGCACTGCATTAGCTGTGACTGTTAATCTAAAAATACAAATTTTGACTTAATATCGATTTTTGACTTGATATCGATTTTTGACTTAATCTAAAACCTTAACAAGAAGATGCGGTAAGATATTTCTGAGCAATGCGAACAAAATCAGGACAGTGCAGTTTTCTGTACTTTAACTTTTTGGAGAAAAGTGTTTCCAACTGTGTCAAGTATTTAGACACTATTGTTGGAATTCGAACGCACATCAAAATGTGGTTGAAAATGATCACACAATGAAAACCACTGAGACGTTCTTCATTACAACAGCGATAAGTCAATATAACGGTTTTCAAAGTAACTGTCAAAAGCAATTATGCGAATGGTGGTTTTGTCTGTTAGGAAAGGTCCACCACGTTATCAACAAATCAGAAGTAACATTGAAACCACTTACCCAAAGGTCGCACATATTTTTCCACATTTCGTTATTGAGGACATACATTTTTTTGCATAATGATTGGTCTATTTAAATGTTTGCTTATGTGCATGTTGCTTTTGACTAAAGTAATAGCACTGGGTTTGTCACTGTAACTCCGAAGTAGGGTTGCCAGGTTCAGAAATCTCCCTTGCTTGACGTCGCCCACGTTTTCGTCTTTTAACACAAACTACTTAAATTATGAATAAAAGTACGCGGTCACAATACACAAAATGATTTTTTTGTTTGTATGCTCTGGATGTAGGGAGCGGGATAGAAGACGTACAAAAGGATCTTAGGACCCACTATACCCACGCGTGCAAAAATGTACCTCAGGGGGCAAGGTCACGTGGTAACATAAGGCAGAACTATGATAAAGACCACTTGCACTTACCCATGCAGTAGCCATTACGTCGAATTTCCGATATAAACCAGAAAAGCTGAATTTCACACTCGTAACATTCATCCATGTCTGTCATACAAGAATAAACATGCCAATGAGTGATGTTGTAAATGAAAGGTTTTTTATCTTATATACAAGGCTAAAAGGTTAAAAAAAATTGTAAAGTTAAAAAGTAAAAACCAAACGTTTTCGGCTGTTTGCCATCATCAGGGTTAAAAATGACCCTTTTGTGTACTGCTTTCGTTAACCGAGTTCATAACGTCGGGGTGCAATGCCACTTTCATGGTTCCTTGATCATGCGCATTAAGCTGCACAAAGCTGTTTGGGTGATGCAAATGCTGTAACATAGAATGAACTGAGAGAGCAAATTTAAGTGCTACACTAGCATTTTTAAGATTAGCACTGAGCGTTAGCCCTGTTATTAGAATAAGAAGAACCACACGAGGTAAAGAAAAATGCTTTGGTAGGAATACCACGCAGTGTTCGCGAGGTCGTGGTTCGATCCCTTCGAAGCCTATTCTTTTGTAAAGCTAAATTATATTAGTTGAAAACTGCGTTATTGTAGGGGCTGAATCCTTGCTGATTTACTTTCCAACCACAAGTTTGTTGTGATAAAGGCATTGTTCAACATAAACGTATTCAGGGACAGATTTTTTTGAAACAGATTCCATTCTAGATATGCTGTACTTTTTTGTTACTGGGTTTCTCAATTTTTTTTTTGTTACTTTGTAACTTGTATGCATTAAAATTTCTTCTAACAGATAGTTTCACCATTCGCCTTCAGTTTACTTCACAGTTCACCACAAAATCCTCGCTTTGTTGACTGGCTTAAATGGATCGCGCGACTGAAAACTATTCAGGTGCATAGTGTGCGGCTGGCGATGATAGTGCACAGCTCAGTAGCATGCCAGGTGAAAGAAGAAAAAGGAAACACGTCTTCAAAGCTAAATGTACGCTGCTTTGGAATTTGAAACGGAATGGAGAAACCCTAAGCTATCAGGTAGTCCGGCTTTGCCAGAAAAATTCTAATGGTTACAAGTATGCCGCACACTACAAGCTAAATACACTGGATATACTCGAATTGGAGACTACTCCTACCAGTATTCCAGGGGTGAATGGATCGGAAGTTCCATCTCCTCTCCGCTTGTGGTTGAACTTGATAGAAATCTAGACCGACAAAACCAAGAGGGAAAAGAAATATAAATATGCATTACAAGTGTAATGATTCAGTGCCAACGCTTGACGCACAAAGTACAAACAAACAAGAACCTCAAGAGGTGAGCAAATCATTGTAGAGCGGTGTTCCATAGTCTTTAATGGAACTTCCGCACGGCCATGATGTTTCATTGACTAATGGCAAAGTTAGTACCACATTTTAAACTAAAAACCCAGTAACAGTTCTGTACAGTAGATTTCCAAAAAATACTCCGACCGCATAGTTTTATCTTAGCTATAGGATGGTAGTGTAAGAACTACATCTAAAGTAGCACGTAAAATATCACAATACAGTGTTGTTCAGTGCACGTTTTATGGAAATGTTAGTACTACACAGTTTTGTGACATAAACACTATTAAACAGAGCCACCACACAGTACCCTTCAGCACTGAGCTTTCTATAGACAGTTTCCAGGAGTTGCAAATAATGGTCACACTGCATGGTGAAGATCCGGGTTAACACCGTGCTGTATCCTCAAAGCAAATGCTTGTCGTTAGCATCCTGCGCAGGAAATCACGGAAAACTTGACCCGATCTGTTTTACTTTTTATTCATTGGTCGAGGAAGTTGGCTGGATGCTGTTGCTAATTAACTGTCGCAAATGCAAAACCAAGGAAGGTAGGAAATTGTTTCAAACAGTGAAATGAAAATCACTCTATCCATTACTGGCATACCAGCTCGTTTTCAGACTTAATGTCGGCGTTTTTAGATTTTAATCTCATAGCCACCTATCTGTGTTAAACTAGTAAGCATATGTTAGAATATTGATGCCGCATGTTCCTTCCAAATGCTTCCAACATGGCCTATGTGGTGTGATTTCTTGTTCGTATCAATCCCACTTATTTTTCCCACATAATGGGCGACGAAACCAACTCAACAGGGATTTGGGTGGTATTAAGGCCTTACTTACCGTTTCGTTGTATTCTGGGGGAAGGTAGCGAGTGTATTCTTCACAAAGAACTTGGTCCACCTCAACAATCACTGTGGAAGCCTGGACACCAAAATCCAGATCACATCGACTAGATGCTGGGGAGGTTACCAAGTAATGCCAGGGAGTAAACGTAGCTCCAAAATCTGTCGACTTTTCCACTTTAATGGCATGAGGCCGCCTGTAATTACCAAACGTGATATCGATGTCTTGAACATAAAAAGCCTGGAAAAGGAAACAGAGCTGAGAATCCAACTAAAAATCGGTTCTGTCCTCTTATACCGGTACAAGAGGGAATAACCATTGTATTCTCTTTGTTTAGGAGTCATTGGTTAGCTGTAATGTATTGATTGGTCTTTTGTATCGTCTTTGGGAGGACAGAACCTAACAATCTGCCTTGTCTCTTAACTGGAATAAATTTTACTGATTCGATACCACGTCTTTGCCTTCCAAAATGTAATTCCAACAAGGCACAATCCCATCTAACTGCATGGTCCGATTAGAAATCACTGAATAATAAAAAAGAACTACAGTGCAGTATAACAAACAGTAACACTGTACAGTCAACGCTCAAAAACTTTAAAAAGATGTGTCACACACAAGAATTGATTGAAAGAAAGTCAAAGCAACCCTGTATAAGCAAACAAACAGGGTATTATGGTGCCGCATCAAGGGGCTCATTACACAGTACGTGTTGTTCGGTAGCTTTCCAGAAAACGTTCACACAGCTGCATGGTTTGATCTATAGATGAAAACAACATTGTAAAGTATTGCCACAGTACAGCACTCTTCAGTAGCTCCGTAAAGCTGCTCTCCATGTATAGTTTCATCCATAGATGGACAATTTAGAATCCCATTAGATGGCGTACCTGAGAGATACAGTGACCTCATACTACGGTACTATATGTTTTTAAAAATCAGTAGCTTTACAGCAAGGGGCATACTTCTGCGCAGGAAAGTTTAAACGCCACAGTTTACATAGGAGCATAGATATTTTTATATGGACTGGATTAAAGTTAACGATCGGTGCGGACTGAGTAGTTCCATGTTGATACAAGGGAGCTTAAGCTGGAACGACGACGATGCTGGGGACGGCACGTTCCAAAAAATGGATTCTGTCCTCGTGTACCGATACACAAGAGCCGATACAAAAGACCAAACGATACATTAGAGCAAAACAATGACTCCTAAACAAAGAAAATACAATGGTTATTCCCTTGTGTACCGGTATACGAGGACAGAATCAAAAAATGTATTCGTTTTTCTCCTGTATCAATGGCGGCAGGCTTGTTTCATTTTCTTTCCATAACTTTTCAAATCGTCGATTTTACTAACTTAACAAGTTCACAGTTCATTACAAACTTTTCCCAGGCAATTTTGTCGTTGGGCACTCGCGTCTTCCAGAAAACCTGAAAAATAGTCATTACACGTTGTTGTTTTGCAGAGGATGGCAAAGACATCTACCAGACCGTATTTTGCACGCGCAGTTGTATTGTTTCGTTCATCAACGCTATTGTTTGTTGCTGTTTTAGTCGACGTCGTCGTCGTCGTCGTCGTCGTCGTGTTTTGCTTGGAGTCCCTACAGTCTTACCCCCACACTTCTTGTGCTTCAACTGACCATCGCCGCCATTTTGCCGCAATGAGGCGACTGCCACCGTCAGTGCCCAAGAGAATATCGAGATAGTTGAGGTAATGTTTGTTTTGTTAGCAATATGCTTTGAAGTTAAAGTTGTCTCCCTTAAAGACTTCTAAAAGAGTCAATTAAAACGTAGGTATAAAGCATTTCCGTAGGCTTCTTTTCCCATTAGTTACAATTACGTTCTGGCATACAAACTCGTCCGAATCTTGCGTGCAACATTTAACAAGAAAAAATTAGTTAGTTTCTAATGCAAAAAAAAAACTGGCGCTGTGCAAGTGGGAAATTGAAGCACATTAAAAAATGGCTTATCAAACGAAGTTGATTGTGTAAGTTAAGCCCTTCGTTCTGACGAAAAACGAAGGTGGTACAGCTTACATTATCAAGTCGTTTGATAAATATTGTGCAAAATTTAACGACCAGTTTTCTTTCCCGACGGAGGGTAAAGGTGGCCAGAGAAAGTTAACTTCCCAAATAAGACGGAAATCTGAATAAATAAAAGCAAATTTAAACTGAATGTCACACACCGATCACCAGTGGGTTACATTTAACAAAACATTCTCGATCAATTCGTGCAGTGTTAATATTCAAAGGATCCTGCTGAAAGTTCAATGTAAATGAACCCTTTTGCTATTATCCATAAACTAATAACAATTCCGAGTACCTGCCCCAGGCTTATTTCAATAGATGCTGCATCCATATCAGCCTTGGATTGCCAGTGCGTCCCTAGTGAACCATCAACAATGTTTTCCGGGGGATAAGCTTTCGATGGATCGCTTGCATTGCACACAAAGGGCACCCTATCTCCTTGATCGAGTAAACCTTGCTGCGTTTCGTAGAATATTTCTGCCGGGTGTCCACAAGTTACATTCGCTCTCGTTTCTTTGCGATACGCGACGTTAAAACCAGATTCCGCGGTTTTCAGCGCAGAGATAAATAGAAACAAAAACGCTTGAATCCCCAACATTTCGTTGTCCAAGCATTAAATTCATTAAATTTAAGATGTATTTTCCATGCTCTCTGTTACTGCATTTAATTTTAGTCATTACCGTTTCAGATAAATGTCAAATTAATATTTTAGTATTTCTTGACAGACGCGGACGCCAAAACACGGTGATGTATGCATTAATATTGCTTACCCGTTTTGTGGTTTCATCAAAAGGCAGCTATATATGTTTTAATTTTCGTGTCCACTGTAAACCACAGCAAGCCACAGTAAATCACTTGTTTTAAAACACTACTGAGGATTTCAAAAACTAAGTGGCTCAACATTGTTCTCAGTAAGACATAAAAATCGAAGACCATACGACTTTGACTGAGTGCGGTCAGTAAGCCTGAGTGCCTCAGTTTTATCTTCGTCAAGGATGCTGAAACGGCAACGTTCTGAAATGGCCGACATAGGCAAAAAAGGAAAAATTCTTAATGCCAACTGCCAAATAATTTTCTTTTTCACGAGACTGATCAGTATTTCTATACCGAAACGTCAGACTGCAGAAAATACGTTTAATACTGTGCATTTGCAATTAAAAATGATGTATTCACGGACGTGACACCGGCACCTCAAGCTAGCTATCCTTACAGCAACAAGGTTTGACCAGGAGGCAATGGGCCGCTGGCTTAGCTTCACTTGGTAATGAAGACGTTGACAGTACAGTTAGAACAGCAACGTTTGACTTGGGTGTCTACTTTAGGTTCGGAACAAGGGTTTGTCGAGGAAAACCACACCGAGGGGTGATGAATGGTCCATTAAAATTTTTAACTGCTCGCAAAATTTTACCTTTGCTCGATTTGCTCGCAAAATTTAAACGAGTGCTCGCTTGCTCGTGCTCCCTAAATTTTTGCAGTTGCTCGCATGCTCGCAAAGCAATTTTTTTACCTCTTCTCGTGCTCGCAAGAAAATCGCCCGCTCGCAAAGACCATTCCTTACCCTACACCGTCTGTCTCGTTTTGACCAATTTGCGAGTGAAAAGATCTAAAAGTTAGAATACATTGTTTGACTAATGCCAGATTGGAACTTTTCGCTTCTCGAGTTATTAACTGTTAAAACTTAAGCTTCTTGTTTGACTGAAGCCTCTCCGCGCCTACAAGGGTTCAAAGTCTTAACAAACTTGTATGAGTGGAGGCTTGACTCAGCTGGAAGAAAAACGGCTGAAAATTTGGAAAAACATTCTTTATACTCGCTTCTAATTAAGTGAAGCGCACTTGAAACTGTCGCAAACAAAAACTGGTTTGTCAAACGAGTCGATGATCTGAGTTGTACCACTATAAGATTAAAAGGTGAGCAGCGACATCATCCGGCGGAATAACGCAAGAAATAGCAGCTTTGCTCTTTTCTTACGGCGGTACAACTAGCATTATCAACTGGTTTGTTAAACCATTTCTTGTACGTTAACACTTCCCAACGGTGCAGATCCAGCATCTTTATAAAGTAACCTCCTCATACATCAGTTACTATAAAGATTGTCTGTTTGAACATCACGAATATATCTGAATTTTAAATGAGCTCCGACGAACTTTCCGACTTTCTTTTCTTTTGCTGTTCTGGCTCTATCAACTAAAAAAATTGACACATTTTATAACCCAGGCAGTTATAATCAATCTCATCGACCACGGACGGTCTACCAATGATAACAACTCAAAACGTGTCTTTTCATCCTCATAGGGTCCTTTTGTTTCCATGACAACGGGTTCGTGGGAATCTGTTCGTGAGGTCGAACTGAAGTCCCTTCGATGTTGAAGAAATTTATCGTTGCCTCGTGTGGTTCTTATTAAATTTTTTTTTCTTTTTCTTTTTTTGGGGGAGGGGATTTATGATATTTAAATCTATACACTCAGAGTTTTAAAATTCTCCGTTCTAACCACTAAATGCATTATGCATTGTGCATCATACAACCCTGCTATGCAACTCTGGGTCTCGCTAAATCCTTAGACGAATTTCATGGGTCTCGCAGTCTCGTTTTTTAGCGGTTATGTGCGTCTCGCAGTTTCCATTTTATACGAAAGAGTCTCGCACTCAAAACACTTTGAAGTCTCGGTCTCGCAATCTAAAAAGTCAAAGTGTCTCGGGCTCGCAAAGAAAACACGCTAGTCTCGCTGTCTCGCAGTCTCGCATTTACCATTCGCCGCCCCTTCATTAGTTTTATCACCCAAGGAAACAAAATTGGCAATAAACTGATGTCTGACTTTGTTGCCTTTTGGCGAGTTACTTCAAAATATGTTTGATGGCAAATAAGATTATTACGCGGTCGTCTTTTTGCAATGAAAAATTCTGTTTAATTCAGTAACCCTATGGTTCAGTGCTGTTCTTATTACAGAGGCTCGCTCTTATTTGTTTGAAGAATAAACAAAGCTAAACGAAGCTGATAGTGTCGTTTTAATATCTATGGTGAATGCTCTTCCGACTTCACGCAAGGACAAGAACACACTGGGCATTCCGGTTCAAAATGTTACGGCGTATGTGTGTCATTATGACTCATAAAAGTTATCATTTTGGAATGTATAATAGCAAAATGAGTCGGGAAATTTCATGGTACGGAAGTAACCAAGTCATCTCTCTCGAGTGCATGGTGTCCGAGAGGGAAAATCGCTAATTACGAATTCAAAGGCACGGTAGCCTCACAGTTTTTCGGCGTTTAAACTAGTTTATCTCCTCTACTTTACTTAACACTAGACTGAAATATTCTCAGACCAATTCGCTTTCTAGTCTTACCAAAAACGTCGAAATCATGATGTAATCGCACTGTTAAATGGCTGTCGTGTTGAAAAGTTCCACCTTATTTGAAAATCGACGAACACTTATCAGAATAAATTAAGTTGCAACTGAGTTTCATTAATTCAGCGTTATTAAGGTCAGAGTCATATTAAGTATATTCAATTGAAACATAACACATATTCAGTAAAGTAGCAAACTGAGTCTCAGCCTTAAGGATGTTACTTGATCAAAGTCCATCCTTTTTTTCTGTGCACATAACGATACATCTCTCTTTCTTTCTAACACTCTTCTTCGCTAAACGGTACAACTTAAATATGAATCTGCAAAAGCTAATGAATGTTAACTGAGCTGAAGGATAACTTTAAACGTAGTCATTTCCTGGTTAGAAACTTCACTCGTACAAAATGCGAAACCATTTGACCACTTTGCCAGAGAAATTGTTCTACTGACGATCTAAGACGAAAACTTGCGATAAAACTTATTTCAGTTTGAGTATTGATATAAAGATAGAAATTTGTTTGATTCGCATTTGATTTATTTTACTTAGGAATTAAATATATTTGCGGAAATCGATGGAAATCGTACGAAGCGTCGCCTATTTGGCAATAATTGCAAAGCTCTGCTGCATAAAAAATTAATAACAGCTTACAGTCGCAACCTGCAGACACTTGTCATTTTTCATGGAGAATTTTTTTTCTGTCGGTTTATTCTTCGCTGCAAGTGAGCAACTTTAAAGTAGCATTACCATGGAAAACATATCATAGTTGGGAGAAATTTCTCACGAGACAAAGAAGTGTATTTATGTAGCAGTCGGCCAGTTGTTTGTTTCTGCTTAAAAACGTAAACAAACTCGCGTGAACACCCGCCAACGCGCGATGTGGACGCTCTGTTTATTGCGCAGATTATATGCGCATGTCTTAGTCGCAGCTGAGTGAAGCTCGAAGCAAGATGTCGGACGAGGACCTCAGAGGTTTCTAGCTGAATTTCTGCCGTAGTTTTCGTGCGATCTGTGTCGTTGTTCACTCAACATTCCCCTAAGCTGCTTGCCTTTAAACACTGTCTGTCTCGCTTGCAATTTCTCGCTTATAGGCACGGACACGTCCGGGAAGAAGAAGGGATTGTTTTCCAGTCTCAAGCGCTCGAAATCAAAAGGAGCTCGTGGTAGGAAAGCTGAAAAATCAAGATCGCTGCCACATCTTCCTCAGTCTCTTGTTGAGGTGAAGCACCACATAAACGGCAATGCCGTTAAACCTACTGACCAATTTACATTTTCTCAACCAGCTAAAAGCGGCGCTGAAGAGAACGGTGGTGCTCCGTTACCTTCGCCAACGGAAGCTGGAGGTTTAACGGAATGTCCCGCTTCCGACGTTTCCCCTGGCGCTTTGGTTAGTATGGTGTGGTTTTTTATCTTCTGTATAAAGAAAATACCTAGAAAGTGCATTGCTTGAGGCCTTTTAACTTCATAAATCTCTCCGTGTTAATTGTTGTTTTCATTTGAAACTTATTGTCAGTTTCGAATTCACACTACGGATATGTATTAAAGGGTTTTCCCTTTTGTGATCATGTGAAACCTTTTTTCCCAGGCCGGTGAAGTGGCAAAAGCGGGGAAATGTGCATTCTTTGCTCTCGAAATAGAGCTAAAGGATGGCAAGGATCTTGCTGCACGGGACAAAACAGGTACCGAGCGTTTGTACTGTCACTGTTTCTCGCCATGATAACATGCATGTATGTGGGTATTGTTTAAACTTCGATGTATTGTGCAGAACAATAACAAGTTTTTACCAAGGCATTCTTGAAGCCTTTTAAAACTAAAGACAGCGCGTTATACTAATCGTGGAGTAAGTAATGGCAAAAAAGCCCATAAAACAAAAACCTGCGACGTCTAACATTAAAATTCACTAAACATCGAATGATATTGTAAACAAATGTCCGAGGACTAAATTTTTGCTTCAAATTGTAACAAATCTAAACCGAAATAATAAACTATTCCTTATTATCTACGAATTTAAAATCTTACCGTAACGTACGGGTTATGTGTTTGTTAAACATCGTAGAATGTTTTACGTAGCTGGAAAAAATGATTAGCGTGGCTTGTATCCTTTCAATTTTTACTGCACCTTGTGTTTGATTTCACTTCTCGTGTGGCGTTTTTGTTCACCAATGGAGCTAAAACGTATTGTTGTCTGGAAGTGGTATCTGTGTAGTATGCGTTGTAGACATTAAATGTTAGTAGGCGGACAAATAACAAAGATATACGAAGATTGTATTTAAATTAGCTCATTAGCTCCACAGCTAAACATCTCAAACTCACATGCACTATGGAGGGGCTTTTTGTGCAGTTAGCTTTTTAAAGAAAATTATTGAAAATAACTTTGGGAAGCCGAAGTCTGATAATTATTTCCCAATGGTTAACACCCTTTTAAAAATAAATAATTGATTACCTTATTAATTATAAATTGGTGGTGCAAAATACAATTTAATTTGGGCTGACTATGCCAAGGTGCCACCAGAAACCCTCATGTAAACACTTTTTTTCGGCCCAACTGATTGACATGTGTCATTAGACTCTTCACTTATGTAAACATTACTGGTGGTGACAGGTAGTTTTCGGTTTCCTGTTAACAAAAATTAAAATTCAAGCCACTTTATGTTTGACTATATCATAAGAATAATTTGGGTTAATTTAAAAGTCATTTGAAATTGTTAAAAGTTTGACTTGCGTGGTAAAGAGAAAAGCATTATTAAATTCTCACTAAAATAATGAAATTATAAGTATACTTTAATTATGGAACTGACGTATTTCCAGGAAAGGTTTCATGAGTCTAAATTGCTAACAATTCATTTGTTTATTGATTTATCATGATAATGATGAAGTAACAGTGTTTTGGTGATTTTGTACCAAAGACAATGCCATAACATTACTTTTACTGAGATTAAATACTTGTATTTAACATTTTCTTACTCTTCCACTCCCAGCTTTGCAATATGATGTCATTATCTAAACCTGTTGCAGTTACATACATACTGTATTTGAGTGTTTGTTAAAAAAATTAAATTTCATTCCCTACATTTAAACTACATTGTACTTCTTTATTTACATCTATTAATTTTTACTATAATGAAAGTACTGTCTTTTCTTGTTTTATACTAACCTTGCCTACATGTATGAGTTGAAATCTTCCGATTTTAACAGGATGTGTCTAATACAGTGGTAGGTTAAATGATAACTTCAAGTAATAAACACAGAAACAATTACTGTAGGACTTAAATTACAGTTACTGTTGATGTAAAAAAACTGGTCTGTAACAGAAAATGGAATTCATTTGTGATTGATCTTAATATACATTGTCAGCACCCGATTACACAACATCAACCGGTGATAGCAAAACTAACCAACTGTGGGTCGTGATGAAAATGAAAACCAATTTCTTTACAGTCTTTAGGCATTTTTCTGGTGCAGTAGACTTGTTAACTAAATTGGCATCACATCCATTCTTAAGTTCATGTTTCAGTGATTTCTTAAAGTTTTGACTTTGGCACTTCACATCTGAAAAATGCAACACCTAAAAGAACATATGATACTTGGATGGTATAGTCTAGTACTTGTGATGGGAAACAAGCATATTTTGATCACAGGAAATCAGCAGGGTTGCCATAAAGTTACATGTACAGTTCATGTACCATTTCATATCACTGGTAGGTAAGGATGCCTATACTGATTACTAACTTTTTGATTTGTAATTATTTGGTCAATAGAATCAATCGGTGTGGAGTTCTTCCATGAAAAACTATTTACAAAACCTATCAACCGGGCTCCAGGTTTGACTAAACAGTAAACTTATTAAAAATGTTCAAGCTGAAACTTATAAAGTTTAAACTCATAGATTTTATCTTTAAAATGCACAAAATAAAAAGAGAAGATATAAAGAAATCCTTTTTTCTGTAGCTCTTTCAGCCTTTAAAATACCTATACAAAATAATTAGTAACTATTTTTGGATTTATGATTGGAATGTATAATAATTATCTTCTTTCTTGTTAATTGGAAATTGGCAAGTCAAAATCTAGGTATTATTATGGTGATGTCTTTAATATACTATTGAGGAAGTGGACAAAAAGATTGAGCACCTAAACTGCAGGTCTCTACACTAAAATATTCTTTGTAAATTACTTTGTTATATTTTGTTTTACTGGGTAATTTTTTGAGCCAAAATTACAGTGAGAGTACAAAACAGGCATGCCAATTAATAAAGAAGGCGGAAAGAGCTACATGTAATAAAAGAGACCTAAAGGTTTTAAAGAAATAAAATGACAAGATAAAGGAATAAATAATCAAAAAGATAAACTTCTCATTATTAATATTATTAAATTTTAAAGATTAAAATGATTAAAATCTTAGCCAGATTGTGCACACAGTTACAGTAAATTTTAAGTTTAAATTGAATTTTGATTTTACAAATAATTTAATGTAGAGTGAAGAACACGAATCTATAAAGCAGATCAAAATGATTATTTATGAGTTATTAACTGAATTGGCAATTAATTGATTTAAAGTTGCCTCATAGTTTCATAAAACCTTATTGTGAAGTCTGTTATGCTATGTTATTATCCATCGGATTTTGAGTTTTAAATGACAAACCCCTGAAGAATTTTGCACAGTTTCCCCATTAGTACATGTGTAACAAGTGTTGCAGTGCCTGTTACAGAAGTGCAGTTTCATCTATCCTTCAGCCTATAAACCCAGTTAAAGATGTCAGCTTTACCGTCCTAAGCTGTGCTTTTTTCCTTATTCCAGGCACCAGCGACCCTTATGTAAAATTTAAGGCTGACGGCAAGCAAATCTATAAAAGCAGAACTGTACCAAAGAACTTGAACCCTCAGTGGAATGAAAAGTTTTGCGTACCAATTGAAGACATTACTGTTCCACTTATCCTGAAAGTCCTCGACTTTGACCGAGTTGGAAATGATGATCCAATGGGAAAAGCTGTAGTAGATTTGGCAGCGCTTGAAGTTGAGAAGTAAGTTTATTTTTTGTATTACATACTGTCTACATGATTGTAATGTAGCTCAAAAGAGCCACAGGCTGTACAGTATATGCTACATGTAAAAGGTACTGTAATTCCTCTGCACTTTGTTTTTTGTTTCATTTCTCTGTTTATTATGTACTCTTGGGTGATCAGTTGGACATAATTATTTGTTAGCTTTTTTGATGCTACTAGATCTATTTAATAATCTTCACACAGTTACCTGTTCCTCCTTTTATTTCCTCCTTTATGTTGAGTCCCAACTTTGAAAATTTAAACAATTTGAATTTCAGAAAGATATGGTGATGCATCTGTCTAATCGTAAAGAATTTGACCGTCACAGACTACCCTACTTCCCCTCCATCAAGAGGCTGGTTTGCCAGTATACCTGCCCCAGGCCTGCCCCTTCCCACATCCGTGTAGATGGCAATTACTTTGCAGCTTTTAATCATACACATAGAGCATAGGTGTGAACACAGAGACCTTCAGAATAAAGAAGAAACATGAGAGTATTTCTTTTGTTTAACCATGAATAAGTGGAAACCAATTAAGGTATTCATGCAGGCAATAAACTTTTCTTTGACTTGTGGTGATATTTACGAGTGATAATTCCATCATACTTAAAAAGTTCAGCAATGCACAGACAGTATCTTCGTGTTTTTCCTCTTAGACTACCATAATAATAATTCCATGAACATGTATTTACTGATTCCATTAGGAGGTGAAGGTGGCATTGCTTTGTTATGACTGTTAAATATATTACATGTACATTACTTGCTTACCATGATTGTTTTCTGTATCCACAGGCCAACAGAAATGACTCTTGATCTTGAAGACCCTGATGGTGGTAAAGAGAAGTTAGGTTGTATTTGTGTTATCATTACAGTCCAACCCAAGAATTTTGAAGACAAACAAGAGGTACTTTACTTAATTATAGGACTAATAATATACATGAAAAAATTACTCGATTCTGATTGGCTGAGAGCAGTGCAGTTCAAGTGTAACACCAGTGCAAAAAGTGTAATACCAGTGCAAAAAGTGTAATACCAGTGCAAAAAGTGTAACACCAGTGCAAATTACACATCGATTTTCTGGATTATGATATTCTTTATTTTTAAACGAACCGCTTTGAGTTCGTAGCGTTATCAGCTGATCTTGATCAGCCAATCAGTAAATAAAGTGTCAAATCCGCGTCAAATGCTTACTTCCTGTCCGTCCGCAATGAGATCTTCCGGCACTTCCTCCAGGCGAATTTGTTCATGTTTATATTATTAATAAGTAATCATACGGCTTTTCTCGTTCAATTTGGAATAAATTTGTACTTGTGAGTTTTTCAAAAAGCTGAAATTGCACTCGCCGAAGCGGCTCGTGCAATTTCAGCTTTTTGAAAAACTCACTCGTGCAAATTAATTCCAAATTGAACTCGAAACCGTATGATTACCTTTACTAATAATATACATGAAAAAATTACTCGATTCGGATTGGCTGAGAGCAGTGCAGTGAAAGTGTAACACCAGTGCAAAAAGTGTAACACCAGTGCAAATTACACATCAATATTCTGGATTATGATATTCTTTATTTTTAAATGAAGCGCTTTGAGTTCGTAGCGTTATCAGCTGATCTTCATCAGCCAATCAGTAAATAAAGTGTCAAATCCGCATCAAATGCTCACTTCCTGTCCGCACTAAGATCTTCCGGCACTTCCTCCAGGCGAATTTTTTCATATTTATATTATTAATAAGTAATCATACGGTTTTTCTCGTTCAATTTGGAATTGATTTGCACTTGTGAGTTTTTCAAAAAGCTGAAATTGCACTCGCCAAAGTGGCTCGTGCAATTTCAGTTTTTTGAAAAACTCACTCGTGCAAATTGATTCCAAATTGAACTTGAAACCGTATGATTACCTTCACAAATACCGGTAACCAGTCTGTGAGCTCTGTGTATTATTCAAGTTGCATTTGTTTGCCGAGACAATTCCAAGAAACTAAATGTAACAATAATAACAACAACAACAAGCACCTTATTTTAAAAGCCAATACAGAAACCATAGTAGCCCACAATTAGCGTAGCTATTCTAAAAAAAATGTAAGAATGAGAGCTTGCTCTTGTAGTACATGTACGAGATGATAAGAAGAAACAATGCAGGAACCTAAAACTAAAGAATAGTAAGTGGAAAAGCAGAGAGTTTGTGCCAGTCAGCTATATTAGTGAGTGAATGTAACCAGTGTTCCAGGTTTTACTTTCTGATTAACTGGAGAAAAAGATATTTTAAGGTTTTAAGACAAGAACCATAGGATTACAAGAATTGAGAATGAGTGTGTGCCACCAATCAGTGGTCGGTTCCGGCAATTCTACTTTTTACAAAAAACGCGGATTACGAAAATGAAAAATGCCTTAAAATCAAGGTCTTTATTTGTATTTTACACTCAAAACAAAAAAAGGACACCCTTTTTTTAACTTCGACTCGCCATTATGAAAACCTGAGAAAAGTGCCCCCTTTTCTCATAAAAAGCGGGACATTTTTAGGATTTGTCTTCGATATAAAGTGAACCAACTTTCTTGAGTAATATTTATATCTCACTAATCACAAAAGAGCGAGAAAGGAAAATTTCTCGATTTTTTTTCAGCTTTTTGCCTTTTTATACAAAGTCGAAAAAAGTCGACTTTTTTATCTTTCTTTGTTTCGACTTTTTGGCGGACAGTTATCAAAAAAAGGCGGGAATCCCAATCTTCGGGCCTCTCGACTGACAGCTGTCAAAAAATGGCGGGAAATTCTGAGCAATCCTGACGTTTGTGTTCAATGCTTGAAGATGTCGGACGTTGACATCAAGATTAAGATGGACGAGAAAGAGGTCAAACTTAAGTCTTCAACTTTAAACAACAGTAATCTGGCCATGATATTCAGGCTCGATTTAAACCAGGGAATCTGCATTAATAATTCTCCCATCAGATATTTGCTTTTACCACGTCGAGGACTTGGAGAAGACGTACTTCGTAAACGGAGAACGAATGAGTCCGTACTCAGTTAGCTCAGTAGTGCCCGCAATGCAGTCTACGTCGCTTATACCGTGTTTAGAACAAAATAAACGCAAGTTTCTTTCAGAGAAGCCTTTGCTTGAATAGACTACTGATCTCCTTGTATGTTTTGTTCGCTTTTATCTGACTCCTTATCACGTTAATATCACTTTCAAAATATTCCATAATGGTCGGCGCCAAATTCAAACTGAAAGTCACAATTGATCACCAGTCAACAAACGGCGAAAAAAAAGGCGCGTCAACTAAATGTTTACAGGTGTCACCTTGACAGCTGCCAGCCGAAAAGTCGAAACATGGAAAGATAAAAAAAGTCGACTTTTTTCGACTTTGTTTAAAAAGACAAAAAGCTGAAAAAACTCGAGAAATTTTCCTTTCTCGCTTTTTTGTGATTAGTGAGGTATAAATATTACTCAAGAAAGTTGGTTCACTTTATATCGAAGACAAATCCTAAAAATGTCCCGCTTTTTATGAGAAAAGGGGGTACTTTTCTCAGGTTTTCATAATGGCGAGTCGAAGTTAAAAAAAGGGTGTCCTTTTTTGTTTTGAGTGAAAAATACAAATAAAGACCTTGATTTTAAGGCATTTTTCATTTTCGTAATCCGCGTTTTTTCTAAAAAGTAGAATTGCCAGAACCGACCACTGATTGCCACCCCCTTATGTGTTAGTTAGGAGTGAAAGTCTTCTGTTTCCCACACTAATTTGAGGTGTTAGGAAATTATCTGTGTTAGGTTTTGAAACCTGAAACCCATGTTTTGTCTGGCATAATAGGTTACTAAGAGGACCTCTGGCAAGAAAGGGCAAACTCCCAAGGAACCTGGTAAAGCTCAGTTGTGGGATGGCCTCGTGTCCATAATCCTTGTGGAAGGCAAGAAATTAATCCCAATGGATGACTCAGGTAAGTTGCTCACTTACGCTTTACTTTTTGTTGAACTTCAGAATTAGTTGAGCCAATTGTCAGGTGTTTTATATTACGGGGTTCTAACAACTGCTGATTGTTTACCTGCCAACTTTGTCCGAGTCAAATACATGTACGTAAGACTTTCGTCTCGTCATTTCCGAAAATGTCCCAGCGAGCTCCGAAGATTTCCGAAAATTTTCCTAAAACTTCCGAAGATGTTCCGACGACTTTTATTTTAACGTGCTGTGATACAGTTTTGACACAAAGTCAACAATAAGTGCCTTTTCGGGAAAATTGAGTTAAATTTTTGTTATCAATGTGTTTTTAAAAAGAGCAATTCATCTGGATTTGTGAGTCTGTGGTGAGAAGTGGTGAGAAATTGACCTCGTTGCGTGGGATCGCTGTCTTTAGTCCGCATGTGTGAAACTCAAGGAAAATGCTTGAGAGTTTTCAGGTATATCAATGATTGACCTATTAATATTTTCGTTCACTTGCTTTCCTCGCAGCAGCTTTGAAATGAAAACTAGAGGAGTTCTTTTAGAGTCGCTGTCAGATTACATCTGAACACGATCAGTGAATTTGTCTTGCGGTTTACTTGTAATGAAGCCCTCTTGATAGAGCGGTTTTCGAATGACGCGAGATTACCAAACCAATCACCTACAATTATTACGACCATTTTAATGTTTGTAGGTCTCAGTGACCCGTACTGCCGCTTCCGTCTCGGGAACGAAAAATACAAGACCAAAGCTTGCAAAGAAACATTGAACCCCCAGTGGAAAGAGCAGTTTGACCTAAAGATCTTTCCTGATTCTCCCATGATGCTGGAGATAACAGTTTGGGACCGTGATATCAGGAAGGACGAGTTTATGGGAAGGTAAGAGGGCTTAACTACATAATTATGTGTAAAGTAACACTTGAGTGCACAACACTATACAGTCTATACAAGACTACACTGTACGCGTAGCTTTACAGAATGTATGTGCTGTGGTTCTCTTCGATTTACTGTTACATTTACCGTCAAATTCGATAGTTGCTGTACAGTGTTGCTCAGAATATAAGGCGAAAATAAGCGCTCATTATATTCGCACCCATAAGCGCCTTCAATAATGTGCATGGGCGCAATTGCGTTGAGCAAACGCATTTAATAATATCTTTAAAGAAAGGCTCATCGTTGCAGCATTAATAGGTTCACCATGTGGAGATGTATATTTCTCTTTTGACCGACAGGTGTCAGAATTGGTCAGTTTTTGTGAAGGTGTGCGTTTCTGTTTTGACTGACAGGTGGCGAATTGATATGTCCTTATGTAAATGTACATTTCTAACTTGACTGACAGGTGTCAAATTGATCTGTCCAAGCTCCAGCGGGAGAAGTCTCACAAAATTGAAGCGGGGCTTGAAGACAATGCCGGCACAATCGCTATGCACCTGTCTATCACTGGGCTTGATGCACCGGGCTGTGAATCGGACTTGAACGCTTTCAAAGAGGCGCCGGGAAGGCGCGCGGAAATCACGAAACAGTTTGGTCTTAAGAATACACCAAAGAAGATTAAGGAAATCGGCTGGCTTCAGGTACGATGTACTGTCCGATATTATTGGATAAAACTGTTCTGGATAATACGCGCGCTGTGATTGGTCGTTACCCCTGATCAATTAGATGAAAGACGTAAGGCTGAGGTTAAAGAGAAAATAGTTGATTCCAACAAGGCGCGCGGTTTTGCAACGTTTTCTGTATTTTTCGGAATTCCTCAAGTGAAGGCCTCGTAAGAATGTCTAAGGACGCTTACCATCAGCCAGAACTGGCCGGTCAGACTAGTCCAT
Organism: Ricordea florida; assembly: GCA_949710005.1. Taxonomy (NCBI): domain Eukaryota; kingdom Metazoa; phylum Cnidaria; class Anthozoa; order Corallimorpharia; family Ricordeidae; genus Ricordea; species Ricordea florida. The sequence goes on along the minus strand of OX453273.1, from coordinate 29,189,646 downwards.
TTGTAAAGAGAATTCCACTATCAATCAGAACTGTCCAGCCAGATCAGTTTACTTCTACATAGCATGTATAGCAGTGACAGGTTTTTAGCGAAAACTCTCAAAAAAGGCCTAATTTATTTTTCAACTTGACCTGCCCGGCCGGTCAGTTCTGACTTTTGGTAAGCGCCCTAACAGAAGTTGTTCTTGGCGACTTACAGTTAAAATCTCTTAAAGGAAACTAGGAAAAAATATACCAGTTGGAAATCTCAAAAGTGGGGTGTTATATTTAACACTTTGCTGGGGACCACTCAAACTTTTAAAAGTTTACAAGTATGGCATATGACAAAAAAAAAAATCTTCATGAATTGTGATTCCCCAAACGGGCAAGTGAAAACGGGACCCAGACCCATGCGAGGCACTGCATGGTGCTGTGTAAACTATATGTTTGGTTACCTTCAAATTTGCGTTGTGATGTGCCCACTGTTTGGAGTCTCCTAGTTTTTATTTGACGTTCTTTGGTGATCGCACCGCCGTAACATCGAAAAAAAAACTAGCGAAAAGTGGTCGTGGTTACGAATTGGAATGGTAGCTTTGAAGAATTCTTGGCAAGATTTCCGCACAGGTCCCTACTTCATTAAGCATGCTGAAGCTGTCTTGTCTGGTGTAATGCACGTGCAAATATTTCTTGTGTTCGAAGAACGAAATAGTATAGTTACAGAATGCATAATGAAGTAAGGACCTGTGCGGAAATCTTACCGAATTCTTACTGAGAATGTCTTGTGTCCATGCGACGTGACAGCGGCAACTCGAAAGCTGCTGTTCGTTTATCCATTGTCAACGCACCTTCTGTAGCTTGTCTTTGTCAAATTTATGCGACCATACGGCTGTAATTATGTCGTTATACGCTAAATCAGTGTTACGTAAACAACTTGATATAAAAGGCTTTCGCACTTCCGGTCGTTACTGCAGTTGGTTGAAGTTTCGAAAGTTAAAATTTTGATCACCCCATTTTTATTGCAGGTAAAACTTCACCGTGCGGTTGGCTTGGCAGCGGCCGACATCGGTGGTTTGAGTGATCCGTTTGCCGTACTTGAACTGAATAACCAGCGCCTAGTGACTCAGACACTGTACAAGACACTTAACCCCGCGTGGGAAAAGGTTTATGAAATGTAAGTGGAGGTTTCACGTAAAATATGCAACGTCTGCTTGCAGCGAGTTATAATTTCTGACGATCGAATTGCAATGAAAAGAACCGGTCATAGACAGAGTCACTTGTCATGGAACGTTTTGGGATTACTCTGGCGTCACATGAGATGCGCATAGTCCATTGAGCCAATCAGAATGAAAGGCAAATATCTTCAGACCCAAATTGATTGGTTGATAAAAAAGGGCGTGAGGTTCTTTACTGTCGTAATCGCGAAAGAACTCTCAACAGTAATTTGGAAACCGCTCTATAGAATCAATTTTTACAACGAGAGTATTTCAGATGATTATTGACGGGCATCTTGTGTATTGCGATTGTTTCAAAAGAGCTCCATTTTTAGTATGACTTTTCTCTGTTGGTTTGCAGGACAGTTTTCGATATTCATGATGTACTTGATATCACAGTGTTTGATGAGGATAAGAGAGGAGCGCCCGAGTTTCTGGGACGAGTTGTGATTCCTCTGCTTCAGGTAACAACAGTAATAACAATACACAACAATGAGGACAACCAACAATGAGGACAACCAATAATAATAATAATAATAATAATAATAATAATAATAATAATAATAATAATAATGATGATGATAATTTAAATATTAGGTTCCAAATACTAGAAGTTAAATTATGCAAATGTATGCAAAGAATTTATTTTATAAGTTTGACATAAATCGTATTCACAGATTGTAATTCAGTTGTTATCTATATAATTTTACTCTCAATAGAAAGTGTGCAATATAAATAAGCGTCATGTATAAGTCATACTAGTACTATATTGTAAATAATTTTCCAATAATTGCATATAGGTTTTATATCTTTTAGAAGTGTAACAATATGCAGTCTCATAGGTTACGCTGAGCGCCCTATGAAACTTTCTTCTCCTGGCATGCTGAAGTTCAATAAACTGCACCGATAATAATAATAATAATAATAATAATAATAATAATAATAATAATAATAATAATAACCACAAAAAGAGGAAATAATATAAACAAAGGCCACAACTACAGTACTTAAGGTCAATAATAACAACGACAGAAAAGCAGAAATATCAATAACAGAATACCCAACAATAAAAATGATAACGACAAAAGAAAAAAATAGGTACCCATGGGGTACATGTGCAGGTTAGGAGTACGTTGTTGTCATTAACCTTGATCTTTCAAGAAGTTTCTATGTTTGAAATTTAGGCAAGGAACTTTGTGAGAATAAATACAGGGCACGTTTGTGTAGTGTAATGAGAGCACATGTTGCCAGAGTGTGGTACCAAACACGAAAGAGATAAACAACAGTTGCTTGAAAAGAAGTTATTCGCATGAGAAGAACAGTTAGGATGCAGACGTTACAGGCAAAATGTTTTCTTTATGGAGTCACGGTTCTTTAACTATGTTTTAAGAACATTCTAACATGCATTTATAGAGGTAATACATCAGAGAAGGAATGATACTGAATAAGGCTGTGGAGGAGGTTAAGTATTAAAAGGGAGTATTTGCATGAAAAGCTGAAATCAGACCATAGCATTTTGCAACAAAATTGGATTCTATGTGAAATACCAAGTATTAAGGAAACAAGGCTTGGAGGTAATAATTCAAATAAACAAGTTATTTATTTATCCCAGAACGACAACAAGAATAATACATAACTAATTGAAATGTGAAAGGCTGGTTTCTTACAAGTGATTGAACAGTTCACTTTCCACTTGCTTGCCACCTGCTTGCAACGTTCTATAATAAGCAGCGAATCATTATAATTTGGCAACTAAATGTAAGGTTTTAAGCAAAAATGGCATGAAAAAAGAAACTTAATTCTTTTTATCAAACTGACACTAAAAAGGAAGTGAAAAAAATTGTCCGCAACGAAGAATCGAACCCGAAAGCTCACCTTGCTAAAACAGCGCCTAAGCCACTGCGCCCCCCCGGTAAAGTCAGGTGATAAAGGGGGGGAATTATGTATTTAACGTGCTTTTTTGAGCGAATTTTTCATTTTCGGCTGTACGATGAACATAGATTTCCTCTGTCTTGCGCGATTAATTTTTGATTCCCAAAATCAAACACAGCTATATTTCGGCCGAGATCAAAAAACCTTTTCTATGAACTCTGCGATATTTATGTATTGTAAAGCAGATCAGTAATTGTTCCTCGAGCAGAGCGGTTTCCGCAAGTCCTTGCCGAACACAAATAAATTAGAAACAACTCACTTACGTCACATGTACATGAACTAGTACGCAAATTATTCCGAAAACACTTACATTTCCCGAAGAGTCTGCAGACAATCGACCATCTGAGAACGAATTAGCGTAAATCCTTCGTGAAATCGCTGTGAATGTCACTAGCAAAATTTCACCGGGCCGCCTAAGCAAGGTCAAGGAAAGAACAATATCGCGAATTGAAAGTACACACTAACATAACTGCAGGACACAAGAGAAACAAAAAGACACAGTATATGGCAAAAGAAGTTTATTTTGTGTATTTTTTACCTTTCATTTAGGCTAAAGTCCTAAAGTTCGGCTAAATCGGCATACGCACAAATCCCTTTGTTACGGACGGACCATTCCTTTCCATTTCGATGACATATAGTGCAGGCTGTGTAACCTAGCCTGCACAAAAAACTAGTAATATCAATAACAGAATACCTAATAATAAAAATGATAACGACAAAAGAAAAAAAACTAGTAATATCAACAAAAACAACAAAAAAGTAGTAGCACTTTTTCGCGCTTTGAACACGAATATCAGGCGACATGGAAAATTATCTTCCTCTTATCTGCCACGCAAATGGGGACATTTGATGAGAGTATGCCACAAATGTTGCCTGGCTATTCGGTGAGCAGTATTGATTGCGGTATTGCTTCGTTTACACTTCATATTTGCAGGAGTATTTTGAATCCCATCACAGGTAGTTCGTTTTTTAAAGTCTAAAATACTCAGTACACCTCAAGATGACTGTTATGAGCAAAGTGAATCTCATAAGCCTGCAGTCATCTTTTCTTTGAAGACAATGATTGATATTACACCGGCAAAACGATCAATGGAGGTAAGTATTCAGCTCATTGAGACTCCATGTCATTTGTTTTCAGATCACTAAACAAGAGAAACGTCTGTACCAGCTAAAGAACAAAAGCTTAGAGGGCCGCGTGAAAGGACACCTTATAATGACATTAGATGTAGAATTTAACCCAGTACGAGCCAGTATCAGGACTGTTAACCCCAGGGACCCCAAGATCATGTACGAACCACCAAAGTTCAAGAGAGCGGTGAGCTTACATGTATACCCTTTAAATCTGTTCCTTACGTCTACTGTTTCATCATGTCCCTCGGTTAGAACGTGCGCTGTGATACGTCAATTAAGCGGCCAGTACAGTGAAGTCATCCAAATTAACCAATTCCAAGTGTGCGTTAGAATGCATTGCGTTGGTCGCTTAAATGCGTCTTGCAAAAAAGTAAAAAGAATATTTTAAGTATCATTTCGTAAACGGAGGTTTGTTGACTTGAAAGTACGCGTTTCAAAGAATTATCCTCAACACGTCCTGTCAAGAAGGGCACGGCGTCACCCTTCGACGGCTTTTCCTCTTTCTTGTTTATTTTTCTTTTTTTTGTTGGAATTTTTTCAAGAGAAAAACCATGTTTCCTCGTGTGGAAAAAAATTGTTAACGTTACTTGCAATACGGGCCTCGAATTCGGTTATTAAGAGACATTTGTACCAAACCAGGAGCGCTTAATCTAGGAGCTTGTATGGAAACTTATTGTGATACCCCACTTTTACGCGGGATTCCGAAGACGAGCGCGTCGTTCGGAAGAGTTCCTTTTTTCCCATCGTAGTCACAAATTAACACGTTTTTTCAAAGTTTCTCGCATCACGCGAGACGTGTTCGTGTATTTACAACAAGACATCATCTTCCGAGGTTTGAACTCGAGACCTCGCGAAACATCAGATTGAAGGGCAAGTGCGATACCACTGCGTCACCAAGGCATCTTGAATTCACACGTGGGAAAATTAAGTTTTTAATCATTTGGGCGATTTCCAAGCTGACTCCCACCTTTTCAGAGTTCAGACCCGACGCCAGGAAGCAAAACTCAAGCTTGTTTTAGGGACTCGGAGCAAAAGTAAACCTGACGCATGAATCGATCCTGTTTTACCCTGTTTTTGTGTGTACTGAAAAATGAATATTTGCAGAGTGAGCGTCCAACTGGGCACCTCGTCGATTGAATCGATTGAATTGTTTATATTTAATTCTTGGATTCATTTGCCTTGTTTCTTTTTTTTTATCGTTGTCACATATAGGCGTGTTTTTGTGTGATTTCGTTGGCTCCAGTCCACTTTGGAATCATGTTCAAGGTCACGGGGTCGATCAATGTGGACAACGCAAGCGCTGATCACGCACAACACTACCGGAATGTTCATCAAACGTGGAGAAAGAAATTCTCTAGTCGAACCAGTTTTTTCACTTCTCAAATAGTGACCGGAGATTGAATTCTTGGATGATTTCTTATCTCAGTTGTATTCAGCCTACATACCCTACGTACATGTCCTCACAGGTTTCCTTTTCGGGGCCTGATCAGTTTCTCGGTTTATTTCTTGTAACAAAATTCCTTTGGGAAGAATCATTTTGTACTGTTTTTTACACATAACCTATCCTGCGTAAACACCCCATGCGTCTTGTCTCAAATTAGGATAGTTTACATAATAAGATCTATCTATATATCACGTATTTGCTTTTCTCTTTCAGTTGCTACAGCGTAATATTGACCGCGTAAACAAGATTGTTGCGAGCCTGGTCACAACAGGAGCGTTCATCCAATCACTTTTTACCTGGCAGTATAAATTCAGAAGTGCTTTTGCATTTGCAGTAAGTACTGGATTCTCCTTAGAATTGAGCGTTATATGACAAAACCGGTGTATTAAGGGATCAGTCGTCAACACTCTTAAGATGGAACCCCTGAAATCCTTCCATCCTTAGACAATCAGAACAATCATAAATAAGGTTCGGTCGGACCGCCGACCGGTTAGCTCAGTTGGTAGAGCACCGGACTACCGTGCGGGAGGTCGCGGGTTCAAACCCCGGCCGGACCAACACTCAGGGACTTTAAATAACTGAGGAGAAAGTGCTGCCTTTGTGTTGACATCTGCATATGGTTAGACTTTCTAGTCTTCTCGGATAAGGACGATAAACCGTAGGTCCCGTCTCACAACCCTTGTTCATGATAACTTAGTGGGACGTTAAAAGAACCCACACACTGATCGTAAAGAGTAGGGGACGTAGTTCCCGGTGTTGTGGTCTGGCCTTTGGGTTGGCGCTTCACATAGGGATAACCTCGTTGCGTCTTTCCCCCTTGGACAGAATTGTCCAAGAAAAATAAGTATGTTCTATGTTGTTCTAACAATATTCTAGTTTCTAACACAGCTGGTTGGCTATTTTTCGGTTTCCAGTTATTCCAATACATTTTCGAGCTCCTCTATTTGTGGTTATGATCAGTGACAGTGCCCTTCTAACGTTGTGCTGACGTTTTGTAAGTGAAGTTTCACGTTAATTGGTTTATTTTAGATCTACATCATGCTGTGCCTGAATTTCGACTTTTACATCATACCGCTGACCCTATTGCTGACTTTCCTCAAACAATACGTTATGTGCATGTTATTGGCTGACAAAGGTGTCAACCTAGAGGAACAGGTGAGAATAGTCGTTGTTATATTCCCGTCGTTTAGTATTGCTGTAGACCTGCCATTTCGGGTTTTGGGTCTGTTGGTCAAGTTTGTTAGGAAACAGTGGGATAAAATCGGTTTTGATGCTAACCAACCACTTCTAGAACAATTGTTGCCACAGACAAAGCGAAGCAAATGGCAACGACGTATTCAAAAGAATATTTCGAATAGTTCACTCCCGACAGCGATCCCTGTTTACCTTGTCCTTAAAAGATCAATAACTTGTCAAGCAAACAGTTGAGAATCAATTAAATTATCATCCTAAGATCATACTGATCGATCCGACACCTAATTCTCCAAAGTGATACAAAAGCAAGTGTATGCAGTTGGCTAAAGAGAATTACAATGAAGATGTTAGGAGTGAAAGGGTTAAACGTGCGTGTATTTTGACTCGTTACAGGAGGGAGCCCCCGTAGATGACGATGATGATCTTGAAGAGGAAGAAGAAGAAAAAGGAAAGAAAGGGGTAAGAACAACTGAACCAGGACTAATTTTGCTTTTGAATCCAATAATATGAAAATAAAAGGTTAAATGTCGTAGTGAAATAGAAGGCGTGTACTGTACTTGTAGATATGAGCACAGTCTTTTTTTTTTGTAAATTACACTTCCTGGCCTTTTTGCCAATGTGGCGGCCATCTTGAATTCTTTTGCAATATAAACCTACGCATTTGTCTCACGACTTAATCATCGGGATGTGGAACGTGAGGTTTCGACCACTTACTGCTGGTCTTCTTCAACTGGTCTTGTTGTTTAAAAAGAGCGAATGTATAGAATGCTGAGGGTCAATTCTACATAGTGAGGTTTTTAACAGTTCACTGCATGCAAACGTACTGTCCGGGTGCCTCAGTTTCGTGTAGTCTATCATTATCCAATGAGAAATGCATCTTTAATCTAAAAGCTAAGTAAATTTGTTGGTACAATAGTTGAAGTAACATGTAAAACACCAAAGCGTCAAATTATTGGAGAAAGAATCAAAGGCATTCTATGGTAAGCTCGTGGAACAAAATTGGATACGTGTCGTGTCCTGCTGTATGTTTCCGAACCTGAGCCGAACACTCACGTGGCATACTCCAAATTTTGATTGGGCGTCGAATAAGAACCTTTTGACGATCTTGAGACGACTGGGTTCCGAATATTATATTGTTTACACGTGACATCCTGATTCCCGCATCCACTAAAAAAGCTCTTGAGCCAAAGCTCCACGAACTAAAACCTCCATTATACGCTCGATAAATATTTTCATCTTTGCTCCCTCAGCATGCAATCCAGTTTTGCGTGTGTTTCCCTTGCAGGACAAGGGCAAGAGTTTTAAGGAGAAAATAGCGGCCTTGACTTCCATCTGCCAGACGGTACAAAACGCTTTGGACATGGTGGCATCCCAGGGAGAGCGGGTTAAGAAGTAAGTGTGATCACGGGGGATCGTGTGCAAACGTCACTTAGATCACCAGCTACAATGAGTTACACCGTGCGGATGTACTAGAATGAGCCACTGAAAAGGATCACAGACCTTCCATTGAGGGGACGCTATTAAGAAATTTTGTTCCTAATCGAAGTGGGACATTTTCAAACCTCAAGAAAGTTCAGTAGACTCGTTAACGTGACGTTAGGGTGAACAGTGCGAGACACATTGCCAAGTTAAAATTAATAACAAAACTGGCACTGTCCTCTTCACTAGTTAGCTTTACGATGAAATTTTCAGAAGAATTTCAGTATTTGTACTAATTGGGGCACTGTAATCTGAACATATACTTCATAGAATATACCAACTGATGAGGGGCTGACTATTCAGCTATTGACAAGTGCAGTCGCGGACCTGAAACCTGGAATAACCTTATTTCAGATAATTACGTGTACCATTTCTGGCCATCCTTTAACACTATCGTTTATTAGTATAAATACTCAGGTGATTATACAAAATCGTGCGCTCTGATGGGTTCGCTGTCTCGGATTATCAGCCGACAATCACCTCGACGAACAAAATGGCTGCCAGTCGCGGTTCGCGCGCTTTTGATGAAATAAAATTTTTTCGTGTTGTACAATGCTTTTTCTTTTCTTTGTTCTTTTCAGTTTTGAAATAATCACCTGTGTTTTTATACTAAAACAATTATTATTATCGGTGAATATCCACCCATAATCACTTCGCCTTCGGCGAATAATTGTTAAGAGTAAGGGAAAAAAATGGATGTGTAAACTCCACCTGTTTGCAACTTGTCGTGTTTGCTCATGATGCGTTCCCATTGTTCCTTTCAGCACGTTTAACTGGACTGTGCCGTTCTGTTCGTACTTGATGTGTTTCATCTTCACGTTAGGAACTGTTGTTCTCTACCTCGTACCACTCAAGTTCTTACTTCTGGCCTGGGGTAAGATCCACGTGCTATGAAAACCTGCTAAGAACTGCAACACGAGCGAGAAAAATCTTTGTTAAACCTAATGTATACTTTGAACTCTTGCAATTGAGAAAGGTAAAATAGGACCGCGGATGGCCGAGATTTGAGACTAAAGCGAAAATTCAAATAGACACGGCAAAAAAATGGTTTATTTAGCGAGTTGTTAATGTTAACTGTATCATAGTGAGATCGATGGGACGTTTCGGCTATTAGCCCTTCGTCAAAGCGAGTACAAAAAAAAAAACTGATGCAGCCCGTTATAAATATCTCAACAGTTTAAAACCGATTAGAAGAAAACTAAAGCGCACGTGACCAACTCGGACGCGTTTTCCAGCGCTTGGTGCTGGCACCATTCTATTTGAGTTGTGATTGGTTGATTGGACTATGCATTAGTTGTGACGTGACTGACTAAAGTGATACTTCAGCCTAATAGCAGTCAATTTTGAACCGCTCTTTGTGGCCCTTGCTTTGATGATTTCAAAATTGTCCCGCGTGGCGATAGGCATCTATGTCGACATGGTTTTCACGCGCTGAATGATAACGTTCTAGTCTCCAGGACTTTCGCTTGTGGACGCCTTTCATTTGATTTGACAAAAAAATCTTCGAGTGCTCCTACGAAGATTGACGGAATTATGACTGAAGGTCGCTGCGTTGTCAGGTCGCAGGAGTAAAGTGAAGGATGGCGCTTAGTTTCGATTTATGAAATTCTGTAAAAGTGAAATTCAAGGCTCCACTATTTGGAGGAGTCGAGGATTTATCCGGCACAAGCTTGTGTATTGCTTCGCGACTCAAATGTTTGACGCTTAAGAACCGCTGAGGCGCGAGTGAGAAAAGTCATCACTCATTATTCGGTTCATCTCCAGTGTAATATAATTTATTCACACAACTGACGTAAAACAAAGGGCACAAAGCAAACTTAACAAAGGACCTAACCATAACTAACAAAGAAAATGAATAAATTATTTTACACCGGCCATGACCCCATTATTCAGTCCGCAGGACATGCCTGCTATGCCCTTGGTGAAAAATTTAAATCAGTTCCGTGGTTCTGTTAATTTAAACGTGGTCTAAACCCGGTTTAAATAATTGAGATTTTATCAATAACACCAAAAATCTTTAATGTCAGGATAATGGGTTCCTGCTAGTGTTTATTTGTGTTGTCAAGAGAACTTCTCTGTGTTGTTGATTCAAGCACTGTACTGAAATCTTTTGTGGTACATTTTGTTTCAGGAATAAACAAGTTTACAAAGAAGATACGAAAACCAAATGTTGTTGATAACAATGAACTTGCGGATTTCCTGTCACGTATTCCCTCCGATGTAGAAGTTGTAAGTTACATATCTGTTCTCATTTTGGTGTCTCTACAGGGTGGCATAAGACAGTACAGTGCTGTTTGTATAGGTAATCAAATGAATTTGACTGCGAGTTCACAAGTAGATTTTTCAAAGGGTAAAAAGAATACTGCACGATCACCTATACACCTTATTCCAAAATGGCCTCCATTTAAATATTCTTTTGTTTTTATTCAAATTATCCTGTCATGCCTCGCTCTTAAGCTAAAATTCAAAAGAATATTTTACCTTGAACGAGGCATCAAGGTCTAATTTAAGTAAAAACAAAAGAATATATAAAAGGAGGCCATTTTGGAATAAGGCATATGGCAAGTGCAATTTGTTGTCTGAAAAACGAGTGCTTTGTCACAATTGCACTCGCGATCATTTGATTACCTGTTAACAACATGCATGCAAAAATTCAATTTCAAATTTCCGCTCTCAATTTCAACTTTTTGCACTCGATGTCAACCATCTGTACTGTTTGGGATTAAGTAATGGTCCGCGTAAGAACTAGGCAAAAGAACAATAGGCTAGTGCAATAGCTCTAACTTTTGATTGGCGCATAGAACAATGCTAATATTTGACCGTGAGGTAGACAGGAGGGACCTGGGAAAAACTAAGGAGAAAAATGTTGTTTATGTCGGGTTTTTCATTGTTTTTTCGGCGATTTTTGGCCGTCCACCAATCAGATTCGTCGATTTAATTGATATTAATTAAGAGTTCACACTTTTTAATCGATTTTGCGTTTGACCTGCCTAGTTCTTACGCGGACCATTACTTAATTGACTTGCCCTGAGCCAATCAGCATGTTGAAATTTTTGCCTGTGTATTGTTAAACGTATTATCACGGACTTGTTTCACGCGTAACGCTTTTGCGGCGTTATTCATTACCATATAAATCTTTGATTTTTTTTTGTTTTGTTTACAGAGAGAACAGAAGATTCTGAAGACAGATCCAGCACTCCGGCTCAAAAGGATAGACGGCTGAGTTGGTTAAAAACCTGAATATTCTGCTGTGTGGAACCATGGTGGAACTCGGAGCAACCTTGCTTTGATCGGCAACTGCTGCAGTGACTCCTGCCGAGACAAGAGGGAAATGAATTAGTTTTGGAGGAAGAAAACAGGGTATCTAGAGTACATTTTTGTCTTAAAATAGTGACAGAATTCACTAAAAGAATTATTGCACACCATTGCGAATAATAGCTAATTTATTAAATTTGTACAGTATTTATAGACGTATCAAAAAGTATATACGACGCGACGAGGCCGGCAGGGCTCAATAAAAAACCGCTGTACCGATGGAGTGCGGCACGTATGCTGCACGTCTAAGTGCTACTGGCTTCAATGAATGTACAAATTTACAATAATAAATAACTAAACATAAATTTTTGTTTCCTCAATACGCGTAGCACAGAGCTAGAAAATTTTGGTCAAATATTTAACACTTTTCCAATTTCATTGTTTGTTTTAGGTAGTTAGAAAATTTTTCTCGGGATTCAATTTTTTTGAGGGAGAACGCGTTGATATTAATTTTCATCTTTTAATCTACAGCCGTTTTATGTCGACTTACTATATTTTTTGCAAGCTTTTCACTAATATAGAAGAATAGCAAATTTGGTCCTTTTACTGAGGTGATAACTGAATCTCACTAAAACATTTCTTTGCTATGGTTTTCTTTTGATTTTATTTAATAAACTCTTGTTTTGTCTCCTAGTTGTGTTTTGCATTTGTGCAAATTGCTTTTGTCATCTGCACTACATGAAAGCAGAGGTGAAACGAAATGTGGCCATAGGGGTGAACTTTACAGGCACCGAATTTGATCACATTTGATATACGCATTGTTTAAAGATTTTGAAAAAGTAAGTGAAGACTTCAGAGAGGTAATTCCAATTATCTTGCACATTCCAAAATCCCCGATTATATTTGTCATTCCACTGAAGATTTTCTTGGTTATCGTTCCGGGGTCAGCGAAAACCACACCTGGAGGTTTGAACTCCGAAAAACCAAGACAGTTTCGGCCTAAATGTTCCAAACTGGCGAAGAGAGATGTCTACTTGCGTTATTTCGTCATTGCATCAGGCGTAGGCTTATTAATCTCAGGACGAGTGTTCCAGACGACTTGTGGATGAAATTTGGTACAAAGTCCAACCCATGGAAGAAAATAAAATCATCTGAGAAGCGGTTTTGCAATTACTGCGCCCTTAAAACACTCGTTAGTTTGATAAAGAAAGCAAATCTCGAGGGATCGTCAATTGCAGAAGTCACTGGTCACAGAAATATCCAGTCTTTAGATGACTACGACGAAGACGAACAGGGACAGCTTTCGTGGGCCATCTCAAAAGGAAATAGCGCAGCCAATTGTGGCGCACGATTTTCTTATTTCGAGGTCAACAATACTTGAATATTGCAAACGGAGTGAACTTGTTACAGTCCGTTGATACATGTTTATAGCCTCGTGCCACTTACCCAGTCTGTAACAGTAACTTTGAACTATACGACAAATTGTTTGACAAGAGTGAGCAGGCATTTTGCAATTCTCTGCTGAAGACAGTCATTGAGATATTCTGATCCGTTGACCAATGGCAATATGGCGTGAACATGTTACAAGGGCCCCAATCAGGATACCAGCCTCGTTGCTGAATGGGCCACCCCGGTAAAATAAAGTTTCCTTACTTTACCTTAAATAAAACATCAGCAGATCATAGAGCCACACGCCGGTACTTGGCTAAGCCGAGAAGGCCTACTCTGGGACCTTAAGTCTCCATGTTTTTTCTCTCAATTTTGCTCAAGTCGCCTTATTAAATCTCCTCACGCTGCCTAAAGTCTCCTTAAGTCGCCATGTTATTTTTGTCAATTTTGCTTCGCCTTAAGTCATCTTAAATCGCCTAAATTCGCCCAAAGTTACGGCGACTTAAGGTCCCAGAGTTGGTCTCCAAAGAGCAAGCGAGTTGGCTCGGCGGTTGCCTCACGTGGGAGGAAACAAAATGCTGAAAAATTTATCTTAAGGGCTAACAGTTTGTTATTCCTTTTGCTGAAGCGCAAGATAGGTAAAAATACTACCTAGAGTTCAAATTGATTTAACTTCAAAAGATTTCTGGGCAGAAGGAAACTTACTGTGTACAACATACCTACGGTTCTTCAGGATATCAGTCCCATCGAAGTACCATGACTCTGCGATACCGTTACCAGCGAAGAACGGTGACGAAATTTCTTAGCCGAAACCCTTTTACTCGTTTAATTAGTTTCTTATCTGACAATAGGGAAGTGCAATGCATCGAAAGCTGTGTAACTTCGCCAGGAAAGACTGACCGTGGGTTTTACTGTCCTGTGGGCTGTAACATGTACACTGAGGCCACAAAGCGCAAGATTCTGACCGAGAACAAGGGAGGCCTGAGGAGAGCCATCTTACTGACCTCTTCCCAGATTTCTTCTTTTTCTGCCGCCCGCCGCGCCTTTTCACGAGTTTATTCAATGTTTAAAACTATGATGCACTGTTTCGTTTTGTTTGTCAGGTATTGACAGACATGATTCGAGTTATTGAGGGTACAATTATAGAGAAAAGGACCTTAAGGGAAACAAAAATTGCTTCGAGTTATCGAGGGTTCGAGTTACCGAGGGTAAAATTTATTACTGTAGATGTTTTCAGAAATTAAGGGGAAATCAATTTTGGTTCGAGTTGGCGTGAGGTTCGAGTTACCGGGAATCGACTGCAATTAATTTTAACCATTTTTTAAGAAATGACATATTAGTCAAAAGTGACACATACTACAAGACGTACACAAATGAATAAGTTTTCTGTCATTCATCTTTTACTAATAGTGAACTTCATCACACTGTTGTACACCTTGGCATATTCTGTGAACGTACGACCCTTGCCTTTGCGGCACATTCAACGTTACTTCCTTATTAATGTTGCGTTACTTGTGCGAAAGAACTGAGCCGAATGTCACACAAGTGGCCTAAACGCGAGCAAACTGGCTCCGCAGCTTTAACTTTCAGCAAGAACTTTCCAATGCTCTTCCTACTCAGCAGTGCTTTCCTGAGTTGGGACTGCGCCAGATTGCGAGCCTTCTTTGCCACTTGCTTTCTTCGTTCCTGACACAATGTCATCGATACGCAACAGCAGCATGGCCGTCTGGGCAAAAGAAAAAAAGAGACGAATATATCAGAAGAAGTGCTAAGGAGGAAAGAAGAAAGAAAGTGATTGGGGAGTGGAAGAGCAAATCAACAGAAAGTATCAAGGTGATGAAAAGTGGGAGGGTTGTGGGATGTGGCTTGAAATCACAACGTCAAAATGTCAAAATGTAGTAACAGAAAGTATCAAACGACTTCATAAAAAAAGCATTTTAGGGGTCGCTCAAAGATAAGAAATTTGTCTAAGATGTTAGGAGAAATTTCTCTCTCCAAGCGACCATGAAATTTTCTTCTAATTATATGATATAAAATTTAGTATCATACCGAGTACTTAGTAGTAGCAAATCATAAAAAAGTTACCCGCCGGTAATGTCACACATTTGTGATATCATTTTTATCGATTTGCTATCACTCGGTATGCCACTAAATTTTACACACCAATGAAATTTATACAACTGTAAAAGAGACTCGAGTGTGAAGCGTTATCGTTAGTCCCTTTCGGAGCCTCCTGACAGGGTTCGTATAACAATATGGAGAGTATAAACTTTTTTTCAAACCTCAATCGCGGTCTTGAGTGTCTGAGCCTTCACGGAATATGTGTCCCATACACCCAGCTCATTCATGTCTGTTATCTCGCCAGTGTCTCCATTCACACCCCAAGACGTATTGCCTTCAGTGGCATGCTTTGCCTACCAACCAACAAGAACGCTACTGTAACACTGAAAGACTGAAATACCGCCCAACAGTTCACTGGTGAACGCTTTTACTCCTTGAACTGATCAAAATCCGGGTAATTTGTATCATTACGGAATCAAAAAATTTGGAGTTAACAAGCGCAAGAATTCTACAAAGACTAAACCAAAAAAAAAAATACTGCACGAACCCGTAGGAGTGAAATTTGCTGTCTTCAAAAAATGTGCTCAAAAACATTTGATTACTTGTTTTTAAAATAATACAAAACTTCAATTTCAAATTTCTGCACTGTCTGGGGTTAATTGTCGTGTTCTTAGCCAATCAGCATGTTTAACTCATTGGCATGCATATTATTACCTCCATAAACTATTTATACACTAAAAACAAGACAACTGATGCAAATGAATATATCAAAGACCATATATTTGAACTGCGGAGTAACATGTAATGACAATAACTGATCATCGCAGTTATGTACACAACTTAAGCAGCTGTGAAATTAAAGCCTGAAAAAAACTCAGGCCTGAACGGGATTCGAACCCAACTGAAGAGAATTAAGAACAACTCAGTGAACTAGCATATAAGGGAGCCTTAAGCTATCACTAATGGAAATTACTACTCAGAACGCGAAAGTGTGAAAGTATCTACAAAGTAACTTGTATCCTATTGGGAGCATTCGGCAAACTGCAAGTAATTTCGGCTGGCTGAATACAAAGAATAATACTGCGATTGGTCTGAATCAAGGAGTCTCAGAAGTTGTTTGTCGACTTTCATCGTCCTGGTGTCGGTAGTTCTCAAAAGAAATGTTGTGACTAGTGTTGACTGACGTCTCCACAGCTTGAACGGAAGTAATTCCGAAGTGACTCCGCGTTTGTTGTCAAAACGTCAGTCAACGTCGAAAACGGTTCTTCTCAAAACAGCCTGCACCCGGACAACCGACCTCAACACGCATAGTGTTACTGCGCATCCAATGCAAACATTGCCAGCTCTCAGCGTGAACTATTTTACATCATTCCTCGTGCATTGTTGAGACGTAATTACAATTTGCGTATACTTACAAGTATTACAAAATGCTGCAGCCCTTATTACAAAATGCACACATTAATACAAAATGCCGCAATGGTTGTTACAAAATGCGTAACTTATTACAAAATGCCGCAGAACAAACACTCGAGAAGTGCTTAGAGAAGCACTTCTCGAGTGTTCTTAAAAATTCCCAAGTGTTTATATGACTCAACAATGCACTCGGCGCGTATTTTATTTGCATTAGCTTAAATTGCGTTTACACTGCGATGATCAAATAAATCGAAGAACCTTGAACTAGGGCCTGCCACAGGGGTGATACAAGATTACCCTTGATGCAGTAAAAATCTTGCTACAGTAACTTATGGTTGTCCCTGGCTATTATGGATTACAATTATTTGACCTTACTATAATACATTTATAATATAGCTACGTTCTTACGCGTGCTCTGATTGGTCAAAAACTCATGTTTTATCAAAGTATAAAACATAGAAAAAGCGTGTTTTATTGCTTTTCGCCACATTACCTCTACTCGACAATTCTGTAAGAGATAGCGCAAAACATTTTCTTTGAAGAAATTCATGATGGAGTTCTCAGCAGAAAGTTTTGAAGCTGAGAATAATATAAAACAAATAAAGAAGAAGAAGCGAAAACAGTCGAGAAGTTGGTATTAAATGGCGTCATGATCTGTGTGCTTTGTTGTTTCTACTCGCGGCATGTAAAATCTATATCATAAAGCGAATAAAGAAGCCTAAGCAGTGTACTACACTGTGACTGTACAAAACATTTCGCTCGTGTTCTCAAATGCCCCTCGTGTTTTATCAGTTTAATACACGGCTTAGGCTTCTTTATTTGTTAAATACAGGTCTCTAATATGATCACTCCTTACCCTTAGTGCAGTAAGCGTCCTGATAGTGTTGGCACCACAGTTCTGGATCAAGGTCCGCGGAATCACTTCTAGAGCCATTCCCACGGCTTTATAAGGCCACTGCTGTACTCCAGCCACGGACTTAGCTTTCTCGGTTAGTGCCTACCGGTACAAGAAGTACATAACGCTGTAAACGACGAGACCCCTTAAATCTTGCGGTGGTAAAACTTGCTTTATCAACTAGTTTGATAAAACATTTTTTCAGTGTGTTTCAATTTCCCACTGAGGCAGCACCCTAAAGACGCACTCTAAAGATGGACACGTGGTTAACTTGTGGTTCTGTGCAGATACACAGTACATGTACATCTTACACTATACTGCACATGTAACCTGGTGAAAGCTCAACACAAGTAAATACTGAACATCCTGTGCACTATGTCTCAAAATATGCCCTTAACATCTGACCCACTGTGGAGCATACAGAGGCCATTCAGAGACACCAACTGACGGTATAAGGGAAGAATAGCTCCCAGTTGGCCGACAGTCGGCCAATAGTCGGCCGACAGGTTATTCTGGGAGCTGTTCTTCACTTACACCCAAATGACAGTTTTCGGAATTTCTTCCTTATATTTATGATATTGCTCTAGATAAGGACAAGTTACTGGACCTCAATCAATGAGTTATTGTAAAGTATTGAAAGGATTTTGCTTCACGCACACTGTGAGCAGTTCTTATGGCCACATACTTTGATTTTGAAATGTCAAGTAGGTTAAACTCACAAAAATGATTGTACCAAAGTTTAATCAAACAACAACAACAACAACAGCTTTATTTAAATACAGCAAAATAATGTATAGCAAACGAGGTGCTACTTTGAACGAACAAAATAAATGTATTAATACTATGATACAGACGATATAATCAAGAGAAAATGAGGAAAGAGAACATAACCCCGCCAGAATCTATTTTTAGCGCGGAATCTATTTATATCTCGTTCCATGGCTGCGCGGTTTCCCCATGGCAAATTGAAATTACAACCACGTGATGAGAAGAACAACAGCCATTGGTCAGTTAAAATAGTTTCTGGATCTAAAAATAGACTCTGTTCCCTTATTACAGTAAGAGAACTCAGTATGGAAGATGCTTCTCTTACCTCATTTTCTCTTGATATAATGTATAAATCAATACAACATGAGCATGGCCATCACCACATATTTCGATTTTGAAGGTTCATGTGTGTTCAATGAACAAGCTTACCAAAAAATGTTACACTACTATAGTTTAATTAAGACTGGCAAAGAAAAGTGTTAAGACCAACTTGAGCCAGGGCCATCTCTGTTGCTCCACCTCCTGGAACCAGTCTGGGATCAAGCATTACATTCCTTGCTACATTCATGGCATCTTGGAGGTTACGTTCAACCTACAGTGTAAGGAGAATCAAGAAGAAATGTGCAAAATGAAATGTAAAGATCTAATTTCCAAGAAACATCATTTGGAACTGGTTCCATTTTAATGTTTCTGGCAAGACAAAGAAACAATGCACAAAGGGCACAAAAGTGTTGTAGGATACTACAGTACATGTCTGTCAATTGTTGAGTTTTCCTCTGTTGCCTCTGAGCAAATAATATGCAGAGTCAAAAGAAAAGTGCACATTGCAGCCAGGTGGACAATCAGACATAGTTTGATGCTATGCTGGCTCAAAATAACAGAATGTAACTTAGTGGTGGGCACCACCAATTGCCAATACCATTGCAGACTTTGCATAGAAGCTTGGCTCATCAACAGCACCCACATTTTATTGAACTGCAGTGATGGTGAGTTATTAGTTGATGCTTCTTTGCTTATTGTTATTAAGTAACTCAATTCATTGTTGGTATAACAGGAGCTTCAAAGACTAGCCTATTCACCCCTGAATAAGACAATAGACGGGAGGGTCAAAATGTTGGTTCCGTGAATTGTAACTTTCTAAGTTCTGTTCATCATTTTAAACCAGTCGCAGCATCAAACTATGTCTCATACACAGGGACTACTAACTACAAATTAAATATTCCAATAATTAGTAAAATAATAGTATACAAACAAATAGTAAACATACAGATGATGAAGATAAAGAACTTAATCAAAGCCCAAAACTTCCAAACCAACATTACATGGAAGTACATGTGGTACAATAATGCAATTTGAGAATTACTACTCAGACTTAAGAAGTGATGGGTACAGAAGTACTGTGCAGCCAAACATGGATTACCTGTGTAAAGTACAAAGCATCATAAAACGTATACAAACCACAAAGAACAAAATGCTAATTTACTGTATCATAAAGAAAAAAATTCTGTACTTAATATAGGTACCTCATTCAAGATGTCTTTACTTGGGCCCCTAAGTAAGATTGTACAGGCCTTGGGGTTCTTGCATTCAGTTACAAAACAGAAATACCTATTAAAAATGAAAAACAGGAGAAGGTATTGTGAGGCAATGGAGGAGGCACAGAATGAGAAACTGAAGGATGCAAGGAAAAGAAACTAGAAATTGTAGGCTGAGAGGGAAGAAATGTGCATGGGTGCTGTGAAAATGGTGGAGGCAAGAGAGCATCAAGAAAAGAAAAGAGGATGGTGAATGAAGAAGGGAAGGATGGAAGGAGATAAGGAGGAAAGCAATGAAGGAGAATATTAATACCAAATAAAATAGGGAAGGCAAGGATAAAGGTGGAATGAGAGAAGAGGCATCAAAACTAAAATACAAAAAGAAGAATTATTTTAGAAAACCAGCTCTTCCAGGGCTCGAGATTAACTTTTTTAGCCAGGTGCCTGCTGGCTACTAATCCAAAAATTTTGGTTGCCAGATCCTAACTTTTAGTTGCCATTTTTTTCATGGATGTTTCTTATAAATATAAATAAATATTTATATAGCGCCTATCCATGACTGCTCTAGGCGCTGTACTTTTCGCTAAAATGAGCTGTACTAATTTTAATAATTAAAAATGTGCATTTAAGAAAGTAATAGAAAGTAAAAATCGCTAAGAATAATAAATTTTCTTAAAAAGATGAGTTTTGAGTTTAGATTTAAAAGATCTTTACAGTATTTTTCTGATGACCATGTACACACGTAATCTTCGTCATAGTCCTATGTTTACGTACAAATAAGCTTCTAAAATGGGCTCGTAAAACATTACGCATTACGATATGATTTTGTTGCCAACTGCTGTTAAGGCAACTGTGAATAGAACTGATTCCGGGATCTTGGTAAGTTTGGCAGCATTCTTGAAAATTTCATGCGTTGCATAATACTCGGCATTGGAGTACAGTTCTTCTGTAACTAGAAGACGCAGCCAGTTACTTCGTGTTTCATTACCACAATGAAAAAGCGAAATAGAATTATACAAGCAATCTCCGTTTGCAGTGTATTTTAACGCCACAGGATGACTTGCCAGTTTGCAATCGATGTCTGGTATCAGACTTGTTCCAAGGTCGTCCTTTGCCAGCTAGCTTACTAAAATCCGCTTTATCCGCCTGAACAGCCCACAACAAGCTCAGATCGTTGATCAATTTCTTGCATGATTCTAAATTGTTTGCATTTAGCAAAGTATGCAATGAATTTAAAGCATCTTTTGACCTAAAATTCAATGAAATACTCATGATTTGACCAGGGATCAGATATCGTGTCAACTTCACGCTTCAATGATTGCACGTGTTGTTAGTGCGCCAGCACTACTTTTATTAAAGAAGCTGCTGAATCAAACATGGCGCTCGATTATGAAACATGGCAATCAAAGAGTCGTGGGTTTGTTTTGCTACATCTGTTGGCATAAATCATGCATTTTATCCAAAAGGACGATTAATTTATCTTTGAAATCAAAAGGTTGGAGGAAAAAGGGTGAAGGTCAGTTGCCCACTGGCAACTGGCTCTAAAAATCTAGTCGCCAACACGTAATTTCTGGTCGCATTGGCGACCAATGAGTCGCAATTTCGAGCCCTGTCTTCTGAAAGTTTGAATGAGTTAGGCCCTAGAGCCAAAAATAAGAGAATTATCAAAACACATTTCACAAATGACAAATAAAGGATTCCACATACTCATCACCAAATTTACTGATTTCAAAAAGACCAGCTCCTGTACCCACATCTTCTTCTTTTAGCTCATCTGTTCTGTTGACAATAGTTGCACCACATGCACGTGCAATGCGGTTGTTATCAGTTTTCCTGATACGCCGAATGGCTGTGATGCCATTCTTTACTAGAAAATGCTGAGCTAGATCTGGAAAACCGAAAGATAAAAGCATGTCAGTTTAGTGGGGTGAGGTTGCTGCTGCCAATTTATACCAAGAGATGAACAATAAAAATGACAAAACAACAACAACAACAAAAAAAAAACAGTGCCAAAAGACTCAAAAGCAAAGAGATCCAGTTCAAAAAGGGGTTTATGAGAGCTGCAACTTCACTGCATTGGTGTCAGGTGAATGGGTAACTCCAGCTGATACAGTATTATACTCAATAATGCTTTTCAATGACTTTTGTGATAATGCTGCGAGTCTCGATTTGCAAAAAACTTTTCTCAAAAAAAAAACATGACCAAGGAAAAGCGAAAAATACAGAATGACGTTGGTCATGTTGAACCAAGTTAGTCTGATAAAAGTAGGATAATCAAAGTGTACATGTACATAATTTATCTTCAGCGGGACACCTTTCAGTTGTGC
The DNA here is from genome assembly GCA_949710005.1 of Ricordea florida. Classification (NCBI taxonomy): domain Eukaryota; kingdom Metazoa; phylum Cnidaria; class Anthozoa; order Corallimorpharia; family Ricordeidae; genus Ricordea; species Ricordea florida. The sequence goes on along the minus strand of OX453273.1, from coordinate 29,167,635 downwards.
TAAGATCTAGGTTCCATTGTGATTAGAAGAAGCACTATTATAAGATACACCAAGTGACCATGAGACTAAAAATATTGATCCCCTTCCTTACCTGAAACTCCCTTTTCTGTGAAAATGACATCAGGCTTCAGGGCTATGATGTCACTACAAAGTTTTTGAATGTATTCCTCCTCTAGTTGAAGAACACGGCTGGAAATGACATATAGTAATTATAACAAAACACAAATGAACCCCATTTACAAACTTTAGTATAATACACACTACAAAATTGATGGTTACATAGCAAAGCCAAGACAAGTTGTATGTAACCCTTTGAAATGGGGTAAATGATCTAAAACAAAGCCTCCTATACATGACTTGATTCACTTTTTCAAAGCAAAACTACAGGTACGGCAAGCCAAAAAAAGAGGTAAAAAAATAGAGGTGAAACAATGGCATTGCTCCTAAAAAAGAACATACATGAGGTTACCTTGGATTTCAAGTAAGGTAACAACAATGTATGTGTGAAATATGAAGTGGAGTGAAATATTTTCCAGACAAGAAACCACATTCATTTTATGGCTTCTGGGAAAGAAAGTTCTCACACAGAAAATTTATGACTGTTGAGAAAACACAATTTAAAGACTGAACTTACCTAAAGTCTGCCTCTTGGGAAATTTCCAAACTAGTCTATAAGGTAACAAAAGAAAAAAAAGTTGCATTGTACTGTTATCTTACATTATTATTCATTGAACTCACTATCTCTTTTCTGATTGGCTGAAAGCATACAGTAATTTTCAAAATCAGCACCTGTGACATCATAACTGCAGATTATACAATAATCATGTCAAAGACACTCAAGGTCACGGGTAACAATGTCATGTATGATCGCGGTACATGATTTCTAATGGTGATCATGTCAAGTCCGTGTGCTTTCTGGTGCTTGCCATCAGTGAAGAAGCAAAAACATGACTTTTTTTGACTACTTTTTTTTTTCATTCAATGTATAATAAAACAATTATTAGATTCAGTTTTTGTGATATCCAGAATATTGATTATTCTAGATATTACAAAAACCTCATCCAATAATTGTTTATTAATCACTTGAACTATTTGCTTTCCAAAGTACAGTGTAACACTAAAAGGAGTATCAGGTATAAAATCGTACAGACAACAAACCAATATCCTACAAAACTTTTTTTGAGTCCAGTGTCAATTACGTCGCCGACCTTCGATTCGATTTAAATATCACAGAGTCTTATCACATCATCGCAAAAGACATTGAAAAGGCAAATTTTTTAGCGTGGGCAGGTCTCAGACACGCAATACCGCCCCACTTAAAATTAAAATCATACTCCAAAAACAATAGTCAAACCTTCAGGGAAACGACACCCTCTTTGATTATTAAAAACAATAGTTTTGACATTTTAACGAAAAAATCGAAAGACTATTATGCACTGATTATAAGTAAAAAAGCACAATTTTCTACTTATTCATTAGTTCTTAAACGTGATTTCAACTTAAGCGATGATCAACTTGAAAAAGCGTTTCTCCTGCCGCACATTATCTGCTCTGAGGCATATGTTAAGGCTTTTCAATATAAGGTTCTAAACTCTATACTTTATACTAATAGTAAATTATGTAAGATAGGATTTATCACAGACGACAAATGTTCCTTTTGTAAGTTCAATCTGGAAACCTTAAGACACCTTCTTTTCGACTGTGTATTCACAAAGCTTTTCTGGAAAGATTTTGAATTTTACTTCTACTCGCTATCAAATGAATTCTTTCACCTTACTTTAAAGGATGTTTTACTGGGAATCGTAGATTTAGAATGTCCCCTACTTAATTATCTCCTGTTGATAGCCAAATTATACCTCTGGGATTGCAGAAGATCTCAAATTCTTCCACGCATTGCTGGCTTTGAGATAAAGATTAAAATCAAATTTGAAACAGAAAAATACATTTGCACTAAGAATAATACTTTACATCAATTTAATAAAAAATGGGCCGGAATTGAGTGCAGTAATCTAATCTTAGAGAAATGCGGCCTGAATTTGTAACATTGAACATTGGTCAATAGTCTTCTCAGTGCGCAAGACATTGTATGGACTTTCATCAGTTGTTAGAATAGTGTGTTAGCAGCAGTAGTAGTGTTGTATCTGTTAGTTGTATTATTATTAAGTTTTTTTGGCCCTATTAGTAAATAGTATTGTTGGTATCTAGAATTAATTCCTGTAAAAAAGTTTGTTATATTTGTTAGTGTTGTAAGCAATGTTGATTGGTATTTTAATTTGTATTTTGTAAGTTTATTTTAAATAAAAAAAAATGAATAATAATAATAATAATAATAATAATAAAAAAGGTATAAAATAATGACATACACATGTATGTGTTATGGTTCAAATTTTTCCATGGTTTAATACAAAGAAAAGTAAAAATTAAATTGGTTTAAAAAAATTAATTTTAAACCCCTCAAAAAATTGAACCATAACATACAGTATGCATGATATGCTTACAGGACTTGCAAGTTTGCATATTATTTTTTGCATCATCATCAACAATTGTTACAGACAGGTACATCTAGTTTCTGAGTACAAGAATTCCACATTTTTTTTTTCATGAACAATCAGCCTCAAAAATCCTGCATCCTTCAAACTTTTTTGCACCATGCTCTAAAAGTCCTGTATTGAATGAAAAAATTAGTTTTGCTTCAGCTGTACTTGCCTGACTTTCTCCTTTCTTGTACTCAAGTGAGCAATCTAAGAGAACAATTCTTGGGTTCTCAATTCTCCTGTCATGTTTAAATAACAACAATGTACAAGTAATCGGCTGTAACCATAAAATTAATAAAACTGTAAATATGTCTGCAAGGTTGTTGGAAACCAAATGAAGGAATATAAGCAAGTGAATAATTATGCAATTATTCCAAGGTACTGTAACGCCACCTTCACAAGTACATGTATAGTGCTCCACTCTACGCTTGATGTACGTGTATATTTAAAATTCCCCCAACATGATTGTTCCATTGACTATATTGTATTGTATACTGCCTCTATGGGTTGTTGTGTGCATGTTTGCACTTCAGAGTAAAAAAAAAACTTCATAACTATCAATGAACTGCGTAATGTGTACATGTTGCGATTCAATTTTATCCTTGGTTCAAATTTTATTTTCCTTATCATCAAATTACCATAACCAAAACAAACGAAAACCAACTTTGAATCAAGGATACAATTCAACCACAACAAACATACTATACCTTTTCATTCTTGGATGCGTCACATCTTTGTTGACCATCACTCCTGATAGCACACGTGAATCTTCAAGTTCACCTCCTGGGACCTAAAAAAATTGTTTTGCATCTCATCACAATGTTGCTGCTCAAGTGAAGTGATTTTCCATTGACTGTCAAAAGTTGTTACAATCAAGGTACACATGATTAGCCAAAAACTCTTGCAATAACCAAGTGTGACAAGGGACCAAGGTTTTTTCTGTACTTGGCACTTAAGACCTGTATTTGCTGCAGTGAGAGGGTTGAATGTGAGGGAAACTGAATGCTGAGATCACTATTGGAATATAAAAGGCTGAGATTAGAGCTGGTGATTTCAAGGAACCTACCTTTTCCACTTTTGCATAATTTTTTAAATCAATTTCCTTCCTGTCTCCTAAGTCTCTTGCTACTGTTGTGACAGCGTCTAAGGCAATGTTACAAGCCAAGTCTGCCCTAAAAAGTAAAAATGATGCAGCAATGAATGACTGGGTACAATTCAGGGGATAAATGCAGGTCTTCCTCTGCAGGTGATTAATTCTATCAGATACAGTGGATTAGGAGAGTGCACTTGATGGACAAACATGTAAGAAATATTGTAAACTGGCTTACAACCGCCACACAAAAAAAAAAATACAGGAAATGCATAACCTCAAGCACATCCAAAATTTACAGGAGGTTCCACATATATAAGTAAAATCATCCAAACTGTTTGATGCTTCGAGCTGGAATTTTCAGTATTTAATGTGCAATTAAGGTTAGGGCTAGTGGTGATTACAAGACCAGTAAGGTACTTTTGTATAGTACACTGAGACAAAGAATTCATTGTGCACTGTTTTTCATGAGGAGTTGACCAATTGCTCATTTACATCTGCCGGTGAAAATGAAGAACAGCTCCCAGAATAACCTGTCGGCCGACTGTCGGCCGACTGTCGGCCAACTGTTGGTCGACAGTCGGCCGACTGTCAGCCGTTTGTCGGCCGACAGTTGGCCGACAGTCGGCCAACAGTTGGCCGACAGAATTTGTGCATATGAACGTTAACTTGTTGACCGACAGTCGGTAACATGTCGGCGATCTGTCGGTAGGCTGTTGGTAAACTGTCGGTAAGTTGTCGGTCAAATTTATCGTAAACAAATGCGTATTCAAAGTTTTCAACAAATAAGACTTGGATCCAAAATTAACTCAGGAAGGATACTTTTTCTCAGAACAATCTCTTTCAATGATTTGGTTAGTGGAACATCACTTCAATGCATTTCCTCGAACACGGTAAGTTCAGTGAACATGTTGCCATATTGATTTTTTAAGTTAGGTCCTAGCCCCCTGACATGACATACAAGGTTCGCAATGCATTATAGGGCGATACAAACTTCGCAGCATTATTTACGTCTTACAACGCGTAATTGGCCTCAAAAACATTGGTTTTTCCCTTTAATAAATACTCCAAGGGAAATTGCAACACGTGTAGAGATTTTTCAAGTTTAAGGAATCAGTTTTGGAGACATCTTTCGTTGAATGAACTTCATTCGGTGAGATTATAACAATGTGTAGTTTTCACCGTTTTAAGTCAGCTATTTTCGCTTCGATCGCGGGCAACATTTACCAAGTTATATCAGTTGAAAGCCAACACAGATATAACGATTTCACCACTGTAAGGTATCTGTCGGCCAACTGTCGGTGACCTGTTGGTAGACTGTTGGTAATGTGTCGGTAATGTGTCGGCCAACAGTCGGCCGACAGGTTATTCTGGGAGCTGTTCTTCATTTTCACCCATCTGCCTAAAGCTGTACAATTCATCCACTTTATTCTGAATAGAAAAATCAAACTGTTGCAGGCTACAGTACTTCAGATACTTTGTTTTCCTTATTTCTCTGCATGGAAATGCAAACAGTGTTTATGGTTTTAAAGAACCAAACAGTACAGTTACAGCCAGCATGTTACAGCTAGCATCATGGTATTTTAAAATTACCTAATTTTATTCTTAAATTTAAGAAGAATTCTTTCACTTATTCATTAGCTAAATTATGGAACAGTTTACCTTCTCAAGAGCGTCTTTCAAGAGATGCTAATGCCTTCAGAAGTAAATTGCACGACTGTAGCTTTTTAGAACGTGTCTTATAGTGCCCGATTGTAGCTTTTAACTGTTTTTAGAACGAGTATTATAGTTTTCCTAGTCACATTTTTAGCATGTGGCTTTTTAGTCGGTTTTAGCTTTTTATATTTTTTGTTTTTATTACCTAAGTTTTTTATATGTATAGATTTATTGAGTTGTTTTTAAAATTGAATAATATTATATAGCTGTGATTATTATAGATTTTATTTATACACGTTCGTATTTCAAACAAGTTTTTTAGCTCTTTGACGTAACATGTTAAAATAAATCATTGATTGATTGATTGATTGATACAGAAAACTACCCACACTTGCTTACCACCGATTTATGAATTTGGTCCCTACAGAACTCCTAATGATCTTCAACATTTCTTCTCTGTTTTCAACATCAATGGGAACACTTATAGTGTTCTTTAGGATATCAAGCATGTCATCCATGGCTTGTCTGTATGCACCAATGATTACAGTAGGATGCATCTTGTCTTCAAGAAATGGTTCTGCAACAGACATCATTTCACCAGCTGTGACAGACAAAAATAAAGCAAAAGAGAGCAAGAACATTATTAAACTATTACACTGCAGAACAACAAAGACTGTGGCACTATGATGATCCTAAAACACTGAACATGTACTCAGGGGTTTCAATAAGTTCTGAAGTAGGCGGCTGACCATATTAACCCTTTCCCTGCGTGCCACTTTTTCACCCCTGTGCGGACCAAATTCGGGTGATTATTACAAATTTTGTAATATACATAATATCTAATGTTTTAACCAGTTCTTGGCAAGGGGAATCAAATGTATAATTATAGCATGTCATAATACATTCTATTTGTGCATAATTTGTCAATAAAATGAACCACTTGAAACATTGTGCTCTGAACTTTCACACTCGTCGCCGTAATCTTTATTGCTTTCCTCGGTACTTTTATCGCCAGAATCGTTTCAAACTCTATCCAGAACATCGTTGACTGTGTATTTACTGATTGTTTGAAGGATGCGTCCAAAAAAATGTCGAAGCTATCACACAAGTCACCAAAAAACAAACGTGGAAAATCCAAGATGGCGGACAATTTCACTTCAAAATAAACATGCAAAGATTGTAGGTTTTTCAATCATGTATCTGTCACCAAATGTACTAGTCTTTACCAGGCTCTCATAAGTTTATTTATATGCGGTTTAATTGTTTTTGCTGTGTGCGGTAGTATTGATACAGGCACTACAATTTAGGACGTACTGAGTACGTCCTATAACCATATGCGTAATCTGACACAGGACGTACTCAGTACGTCCTCAAAGCAGTGAAAGGGTTAAAGTAGGCGGCTGTAACAGGTGAGAAATTCTGTGACTCAAGAAACTCAAGGGACCAAAAAGAAATTTAATGTTAGAAAGTAGGCAGCGACGATTTGGGGAGTAGGTGGCGAAATTCGCCGGTTGCCGGCTTCTATTGAAACCCCTGATGTACTGTAGTGCCGTGTGTTTTCTGTATCAACCAGTCGTTCAGACACTCTGACTACAAAACACCCTTCTTCCTTTAAATTACTACTGGAACACAGCCTTCATGATTTTACAGCTCCACCATCCTTCTTCCTCTTTCAAAGTTGCATGTTTAAGTTTTCAGCATGGCTTTGCAACGTTAGCAACACAGATAAGAGGGAACAGGAACTCTAATGTGAGAGACAATGAGTAAATTACTGATGCCGAAAAAGGTGCAGCGTCTTAAGTAACTTTGTGACTTGTCAATACACAGAACTGAAATGTAAAATCATACCAAGAATAATGACAGAAGTAGTTCCATCTCCAACTTCTTCATCTTGCGTTCTGCTTATCTCTATCATTGACTTGGCTGCAGGGTGTTGCACTTGAATCTAAGCAAAAATTATACAAAGTTAACTTAATGATATGCTGTCGGAAATTGTAGACCAAAAAATGGTAACTCAATAACAAGCAATTTGAAGGACTGAGTGTGACAATATGTTTCAGAAAACAGAAAATTGACAATAACCATCAAGCAATGGTTTTTTAGTTACCCCAACCCAATGTATATGACCACGTTTCCACTGCTCAACAGTGGTCCGTGGTAGAATGTGTGGTTCCAGAAAATATCCATACCCCGCCCCACGGAAGACTTTTTGATTTGCACCTCCCCACCCCCCAGGATTTTCCGTTCCAGGGGGTCTTTGATCACCCCCCTCCCCCCAGGAATTTCCAGAATTTTAATCGGGGACTTCTTACCACCCTCGGAAATTCAAACTGGTTTTTGTACTTATAAAAGGAGAAAGTGAATACTAAGTTGGTTACGTAAATGCGGTAGAATTTTATTACAACACTGAAAACATTAAGGTTAACTTTAATAAAAATATAACGCTTTGTTAAGCTTATACTTCATATCCGTGTTGTTTTTATGTAAGATTATAAACTTAAACATCTGGGCTGCAAAATTTCTGAAAATTTAAACTGATTTAAAACGTCGACTGTTCCACACACGTTTTCGTGCTAACTCCGATGAGAACATTTCACTCGCTTGAACAACTTTGCAAACAATAGTAAATAAAACAGAAACTTACAAGGTTCCTTTGTCTACAAATTTTGTCAGTTCCTTCAGGTTGATTCTTATTTAAGAACCGAAAACTTTCACTGACACACATAACTAGCCTTTGTGAACATCGTCACGATTTACTACAGTAGCTAGGTAGCCGGGTCTTCTGAAGGTTGAGAAAATAATCGTTTTGACTCCGTTCCTAGCTTCAGGAGGTTGTAGCGCTAGCTCACTCAAAGAAAAACAGAAACATTAAAGCTTATAATGTTAACTTTATCTCAATGGCCAGGAGTACTGACTTTTGTTTCAAAACAACGTACGTAAGTATGTTTTTGCGCTTCAGATCGATTGTATGTTGCTTTCAATGTTTTGTACGTGGTTTGTCACCCTTTGGAAAAGTAGTTTCCCACAAAACCCCCCTACCCATCGGAAATTAATGCCCTTGAACCCCCCCTCCCCCTTGGAATTTCCAATGGTCTTCCGTGGGGGGGGGGGGGATTTTCTGGAACCACATAATAAGTAAAAAATATCTGGGAAATACATGTACCATAGGTAAACTGTTTAACTTAACAGCGTACCTCACGCAAGATTGCATTTCCATCATTTGTCATAACAATCCCGCCCATAGGGTCCATCAGCATCTTGAAATAAGCAATGACACATTTTAGTAATAATTACGGTAACAGATGATTTTCAGACTTTCTAAGAACCTCCTTTCACTGTCCTACCTTTAACATTGCTTTGGGTCCCAGACATGTTCTGATAATGTCAGCAATTGTCTAAAACACAACACAAAAGTACCATTCATTCAGTGAGTACAGTAATGTTCATGGGCTTTTCAAGGAACACTGACATTTCATGGTGTTTATGCAAATTAGAGCGCTGAAACTTAACCATTGTCCACTAATCCACAACAAGTAGTTTTTTCCCCTCCTTGCCCTCTGGATGTGAAAACTTATCCTGCTCTATTATAAACTATTATTTTTGTATCATGCCAAAAGGATCTGAAAGTGCCAAAATAGCCAAAGAAATGCTGTGGATTGTTTCAAAAACAAGGAAAAAACCTACGAGGCCTGTTAGTTGTTCACTTGGCAAGTAAAAGTCTGGATTCAGCTAAAAGTGAAAGGCATTGTAGGATTCAGTATAGCAGCTTGTTTTTCTGGACATATGCGTCTACTGCACTTGCACAGATAGACACTAACCTATAATCTGAAAAAAGATTGTTAACAAATCGATAAGCAATAGCTAATCGAGAAGTGATCAGTGATGCCATCAAGTTGCGAAAACTGTAAAGTGGTAACTTCATAATCACACAGCCAATAAACAGCACAATTGTTTCTCCAGCTTGAGAAGAACTTTTGAGTTCAGGTTATTTTTAAATTATTTTGTCATGTCTTAGTAACTGTTCTTATCATCAATTCTTCTCTGAAAATCTTGCCTATTGCATGAATGTTTGTATTCTGCAGTCCAAAAGTGAGGAAATGAAGGGAATTGCAAATTTGCTTCACAAATAGTTCAACCACTTTACTTCGCACAAAGTTGTTTGCCATTTGACACAGATAACTTGCGTTTGAGTAATGCTTGATTTTCTGTAAACAGAGCACAATCTTGGAGATGTCTGACTCTTAGGAATTCTGATGTTCTCAATGCTCTACATGACAGTATAAACATAAAGGTTGCTGAACGTGTGAAATAATTGTATCGTGGAAAATCGTCCATCGGGATGAAAGGGAACACATTGCAAATTTGCACCACACCTATATGAATGTCATACTTTTTAAGAGGTCTGAAGTCCAATTACTTTTGATTTGGCTTTGTTTAAGTAAACATCTTTTTTATATTTATGCCACCAACATCCCTACTGAGAGAAATGGTGTTATATGTGCGAAACAATTGCATCACAGAGATGCTAAAAACCATGATTAAAGAACAACAATAAGAAAAAAGGAGAGACACTACAAAGCTAAGAAACCTACATGTAGGAACTGGGAACCATCTAGGATAAATATTACAAAGAATTTGAAGTTTATGAAGAAAAAAACTGTTTGAAAAAGACTAAAATCAGCTCTCAGAAATATTACTCCACCTTCCTTCCTCCAAACTAAGAAGTACATGTACAGCAGCTCATTATAAAACTTGGTATATGATACATGAATATAGCAGTGGTTGTATCTTATAGTATAGTATTGCTTATCTTATAGTATCTTATTGTATCTTATGTATAGTAAAATAGTCATCATGGCGGACGTCCTTCTCAAGGTGGGAAGAAAGTCGACTATATTCTTATTCCTGGTGGTTATTTTTGCTACTTTTATATTGATAAAGGAAGATAAGCATTTCAGGTTTGAGTCCATGGATGTAGCCGAGCTTCATGTGGGGAAATTAATGTCGCAAGACTGCTCTCAAATCTCAGCTCGCCCACGGACTAAGCGCCTAAGTTGTGAGATCAAGTTTAATTGTTCTCCTCAGTTGGTTCGCTTCACCCGTGATGTTCTGGCAGTGAATTTACTACTTCTATGCGGAGATGTGTTACAGAACCCAGGGCCTGCGACTGTGAAGTGCTTTAAGTGTAGTAAAACTATAAGAAGAAACCAAGGAAGAGCGACTTGCGTTGGGTGCACCCAGCCGTATCATCTTAAATGTCTTGGCGCGGATTTTGATTATTCAGCCAAGTGTGGTTTCTGTTCTGTTGCTGTCATGAATGCTACTGAAGAGGAAGATTTAACTGAAGCAACGCTAGATTTTGTTGGTGATCTATCTGAAGCTACAAACCAGCGTGGTTTAAAGTTTTTACATCAAAACATTCGAAGTCTTCGTGGAAAATTGGCTGAATTAAATATTCTGGTATCGCAATGTCCTAATCTGCATATTCTCGCCTTCACTGAAACATGGCTAAACAACAACATCGTAGATGGTGAAGTATCCCTTCTTGGTTATTTCATCCATAGAAGTGATCGAGTAGATGGTCTTGGTGGTGGCATCGCCGTTTATGTTAAGGACACTTTATCTGTAATCAGGAGATAGGACTTGGAGATAGACTTCTCTGGTGAATGTATGTGGCTAGAGATACTTCTACCCAAGGCAAAAGGAATTCTGTTTGGGACTTTTTATCGACCCCCCTCTCAGTCCAACTTCTTGGACTCGTTTCAAGAGGTCCTTGACTGTGCCAGTGCCGAGAACAAGGAAATGTTGATTACAGGAGATTTTCATTTTGACCTACTGGATACTTCACGCCCTAAATCAATAAGGGATTTGAAAGGAATTTTTTCTAGTTTTAATTTAGCGCAATTGATTGATAAGGCAACAAGAGTCACAAAGGATAGTGCTACTCTATTGGATTTATTTGCTACCAATTTTCCAAGGAATATAACTCTGGCTAAAGTAATTCCATCTACTTTAAGTGATCACGATATGCTTTTGGTGGTGAGGAAAATTAATGCCAACAAACTACCTCCACACACGATTGAATGCCGAAACTTTTCAAGTTATGATCAACAAGTCTTTTGTGAAGATTTGAATAACTGTTGCTGGAATGATGTTCTGAACAAAGAGGATGTAAATTCTGCCTGGCTGAAATGGAAGGAACTATTCTTATCAGTGTGCAATAAACATGCACCCGTTCGACGTAAAATTATGAGGGGAGCGAAGTGTCCGTGGTTACAAGTTGCAACAAAAAAACTTATGAATGAACGTGACTCTGTTTTGAGGAAGGCAAGGAGAACTGGATCTGAAGTTGATTGGAGTAGGTATAGGCGGCTACGAAATCAAGTATCTAACAGGATTAAATTTGAGAAGAGTCGATATCGAAGAAGTGAAATTTCTGATAATATGGATAATCCAAAATCATTTTGGAAAATAATGAAGAATGTTTTTCCAGGTAAAAAGGAGAAAATTACAACTCCACAGTCTATAAAAACTGATGATGGGGAAACTGTTATTGATCTATTAACTATTGCTCAGAGATTTAATGAGTTTTTTACTGGTGCAGTGTCTCGGCTCTTGAAAACTGCTGGACCACCAATGAATGGCGGACAGTTCTCAAGTAAAAAAATTACTAGTGAACGTTTTATCCTGCAACCGATTTCTGAAAAGTTTATTTTGAAGCAACTTAGAGACTTGAAAGTGAAAAAAGCTACAGGATTAGACGGAATTCCTGCACGCTTTTTGAAGGACAGTGCTACAGTTATAGCTCCTACCGTTACATTTCTTGTTAACCTGTCACTGAGTACTGGATCTGTTCCCGACGAATGGAAAAAGGCCCGTGTTGTTCCACTATATAAGTCTGGTGGTCGGGAAAACATGGACAACTATAGACCAATCTCCATACTGCCAGTATTATCAAAAATTCTGAAGAAGGCTGTAAACTTCCAACTACAGCAATATCTAAAGAAGTTTGATCTTCTGAGTCCAGCTCAATCAGGATTTAGGCAACATCATTCAACGGAAAGTGCGGTAATTTATTTCACTGATGAGATTAGAAGAAATGCAGATGCTGGAAGATTAACTGGTGCCTTATTTGTCGACCTTAAGAAGGCTTTCGATACCGTACCTCACAAAGAACTTATCTCTAAACTGGAACGATTTGGCTTTGTGGACAACTCGATTGCCTGGTTCACAAACTACCTGTCTAATAGATCTCAAGTTGTATCATTAGAGAACAATTTGTCAAGTCCTTTGGCGGTGGAGAATGGAGTACCTCAGGGAAGCATTCTAGGGCCGGTGTTGTTTTCATTGTATATTAACGATCTACCATCGTGCATAAATTTCTCCAACGTTATCATGTATGCTGATGATACAGTCATCTTTTTTTCCTCTGCACAGTTGATGGAAGTGGAGCTAAAGTTAAATATGGAACTCACAAGTCTATCTGAGTGGCTCTGTGGAAACAAACTTCTCTTGAATCTGAAAAAAACCGAATTTATGGTTTTTGGTACACAACAGAAACTACATCGTCAGGGCATCGAAGGGATCGATATAGTTTTGGGGGGAGAATCTGTGAAACATTGTGATACCTTTAAATATCTTGGCGTAATATTGGACAGCAGCCTTTCTCTGAATCAGCATATCGATTATGTAAAGAAGAAAGTTTCCAAGATGCTGGGGATTTTTTCAAGAGCACGACCCTCATTAACAATTGAATCAGCGAATAGATTGTTTAAATCGATGATTCTTCCAATTTTGGATTACTGTGGTGCTGTTTTCCATAGATGTGGTAAAGGAAATGAAGAAGGTCTGGAATGTCTACAAAGACGAGGTGGTAGAATAGTCTTGAATACTGCCCATTTGTCTACCGAACAGATGGTTACAAGTCTTGGTTGGGACACCCTTACAAGAAGAAGAGAAAACCACATTGTTAAACTGGTTGAAAAGTGCCTCAAGGGAACGGCCCCAAGTTATTTTTCCAATTATTTTCAACTAAAAGGACATGATATTCATGATTATGATACTAGGAATAAGAACAAACTAGTTATTGATAGGGTTAAATTAGAATCGACTAAAAGAGCGTTTTTTTATAAAGGGGCAGATATTTTTAATAATTGTATGTGAATTCTAGTTTTACTCTTTTTATCTCTTTCATATGGATAATTTTTTTTTTTTTTTTTTTTTTAATGCAGGACCCATGTTGATAGCAGTTTTTATAACTGAAATGGTCATCCTGCATAAATATGTTATTATTATTATTATTATTATTATCTTAGGCAAATATTATCGAGAGTATCTTAATAATAAGGTCTAATATTAAGTACTACAGTTATAGAATTTAACAACAAAAACAATATCCACAGCAGTTCATTTGATGAGATTTGTTCCTCGGGAACTCAAAGTTTCCAATTGTTGTCCAATTTTGCCATTTTTATTATTCGGATTATAATCTAGCACATCAAGCTCCAGTTTTTGTCAGGATAAATTTTGTGTTTTGAGAAAAAAAACTGGTGACATTAAACTCAATCCAGAATCCCCACACCTAGCTTTTTGTGTATTAACACAAAAATTCAGAGCTTTTCTGGCATTTCATTTCTCCCATTCGATCCTCACCATTATTTCCAAGCTCATCAACATATGTAGTCCCAACTGTAAATCTACCCTTCAGTCATAACAGCCACACACATGCCTCAAAAAAACCACATTCAACCTCGCAGTAGACACATGTACGCATTGCATGAGGAATTCATACAGAGGCTTAACAGCCAACTGCTAGGCATCACCCTCGTCAGCCACTGACCAGGAACTAGGGTAGTTTCAGAGGCTAGCAACGGGACTACAGTTCCCGGCGCCGTCAGCAGCAAATGCCACTGGGTGATGCCTGGTCAGGCATAATAGCAGCAAGCGTGTGGTGTATGCTCAAGGAGTGTCAGGGCAGCAGGTATCAGAGAACTTGGCTGGATGCAGTTTAAGTAATGATCCACGCAAGAGGTAGGCATCTGAAATGCACGGCACATGACAAGGTGTCACCAACTAATGATTAATATCAATTAAAATCCTGGTCTTTGATTGGCTGTAGTGTAAAAATTTGGCTAAAAATGGTCGAAAATTGTCTTTTTAAACTATTTTTAGCGCTAAATTCAGTCCCAGCATCGTCGCTTTTGTGTATACCGAGTCTTGTTACCATGGCATATGGGGAACTGGTTCAAATCGAACGCGCGAGATTTACAACGTCAGCCGCCATATTGGATCGCATTGTCGTGGGAAAGTTGTCAGTCCGTTTTAACCTGAAAAGTTTGCCCATTTATAAAAGTTTTCTTTCTAAATCGTATAGAAACTAGTTAGGGTAGGTTTCGTTAAATCTCTGGAGGGGATTTGTGTTTTTATTTCGAGGAATGCCTCCAAAGACTTCGTGGAGCTGGAGCAGCTGGAGCTTGTTTTGCGTGGTGGTCCATTATCAAGGTGTCTCGACTGATGGATCAAGAATGGGAAAAAATTGATCTTTCTGGAAGTGGTAGATTGTATTGAGGGCACACACTTCTTACCACGAAGAATCTTCCGATACCTAACAAGCGTAAATTTGGCCTCAACACAAGTAAGCAGCCGCCGTTTTCTTCAAATGATGAGAACTGCGATAAGCTTAGAAACGCTGGATATTTCTAACTGCCCCAACGTCACGCAAGTCACCATTTTTCAAGCCAGGGAAAGTCTTCACTACTTGCAGCGCGTAGCATTTCCGGCAATCGTCATTTCACGATTCTGGCCGTCGCTTACCTACTTACCTTACTTACCTATGCTCTTGGGAGCAACTTCAGAATACCCGTCCACTTCATTTACATGTGTCGCTGGCTTTTGAAGAACGAGGTATATCACAATGGACTCTTTTGTTATTCATCAGTATGTAAATAAGTGGACGGGTATTCTGAAGTTTACCCTGCTCTTGCCCTGATATTGCTACCATCGAAACACAGGGACTGCTGTTAGGAGCGGAGGATTTGTTATTTTTGTAGAAAATGTTCGAGTTTATCGCGAGCGGTGAAGTACAACTGGAAACGTCATGGACATGTTTGAGCGGGAAATAATTGATGCTTAAGTAACATTCTGACTACTCAAAAGTATGGAGATGGGCATTAGTTACTTTTTATTTGTTTCATCTTTGAATTGTTCGTGTTGCTGGCAGGCAGAGATTTCACAAAAACTTCACCGGAAACTTGTCACTGGATACGTGACACAAAACAATGGAAAATGGCAACCGCAGGATATCGCCTTACTCTTTGCGCTATTGTTGTCGAACGAGGTTGTAAAATCACCGTCTTCCCCATATAGAAAATGATTTATCATCGGCTTAGAAGAAGAGTTGCACATTGCAAATAGCTTGATAATGTAAAAGAAATTGAAAATGCGTTTAGTGCTTAGTTTTAGGCAATACAAATTCAAATTTCGCGCTCTGCATATAATCTGCCAATGAAAGCTAGCGATTTTTATTTGATTAAAGATTTCACACTTCTTAGTCTAACGGCGTTTCCTGCATTTGATCTACCGCTTTTTGCCTACCTCTTGGGTGGATCATTACTTAAAAAGAATAATGTGATCAACGCAGGCTTAAGCACTGTGCGATGACTGCCAAATCCAGTTGGATGTTGCCTCTGCTTCTTCTTGAAGGGTCTTGATTATTGCTCGGAGAGTCCAATGTTTGAAAGGAAGGACCTGGTCAATCTTGCGATGAAACCGCGGCAACCAACTTCAATGGGCATAACGGTACAGGCCCACCCACGGTCTTCACAGTTAGCACGGAGGGGCTCGTATCAGGTTCTCTTGCGCTCGTTTGCGAACTCAAAGTTCCCTTCCCACAGAACAGTTAGTTCAACCAGGAGCAAACATTTACGGGAGTCGGTCCAGATTACGATGTCCGGGCGCACAGTTGTAATGGTAATGTGACATGGAAAATGAAGGCCTTCAGAGAGATCAGCCAGCATTTGCCAGTCTTGGGAACCCTGAAGTAGTCTCGACTGTTCTGTTCTCTTCACAGCGGCTGATGGAGCCTGTTCATCTTCTCTGTGGAACTTGATGCCTTGCTTTGTTGCCTCCTTAACTGGTGTTATTTTTTTACTTACTTCCATACACAAATAATATATATGCAGAGAAAAATATTTAAGTGACCAGTGGCTTTTGAGCCTACTGGTCCCCTGGAAGACCAGACCAAAACATTTTGAGCAATGAAACGACCATTAGCTTTCCAAAGAATGGCCATGATTAGGACAGAGTGTGGAGTAACCAACATAAAATAAGGCATGTCTGATTTTGTCACTGAGTGGAGATAAATTTCACCAGCACAGTACATAGATGTGGTCCTTGCCTTCCACAATGGCAAAGAATGGTCACTTCCAAGTGAATGATCTAATCATAAATAACTGAATAATAAAGAAGAATCACTGTCCATAATACAACAAACAGTAACACAGTGCAGTACTGTTTAGCAGCTTTTCTAAATATTAGTCACACAGCATGGTTTGATCCACAGACAAACAAAAATGGACCCAAAGTGTGCTATAAAACAAACAGTACCATAGTACAATTTAGTAGATTTCTTAATATGGTTTGATCCACAGGTGAAAGAGTTTGATCCACATTGTATACATTTATGTACAAAGAATACCACACGATAAAACAGTCCAGTGGCTTTCCAAACACTTCATGGTTTTATGATGAAAACCTGACGCCACAATGCATACAGTACCACTATACACTGTTCAGAAGCTTTCCAAAGAAAGATCAGATATATTTATCCATCAATGTTGAAGTATACCCTGTCCATGCTACACAGTACTGTTCTGCAGCATTCTTAAGACACACGTCACATTACGTGGTTCTGTCCACAAAAACATATCGTTTTTTTACCCATTCCACTGAAGTGCATTTCTCGTGTGGGTGACTTGTTATTTTAAGTTTCTATCAGCTGTATTTCATGTGTACTTGGTTATTGTACAGATTCACAAAAGTACTGTCAGTAGCCCGGCTTTGTGTCATAACTACAAAAAGATCTAGAAGGGTAATGAATTCTTCAGCTACTCCACGAATTGCAAGATAAATGGATTTTTATCATACTCCTCTGGAGAAAAAACATTTTCAACAGACTTTTCCAAATCAGTTTAAACTTAAGCTTACTTTAGCTGCCTGTACGTTGCCGAGTTGAACCTTACGACCGGATTCCCTGCGTGTATTCTGATCTGTAAAAAAAAAAACCTTTAACATTATGCAATCAAAAGCAACGACTGGAAGAGCAAGATACGTACTGAGGACAATAAGTGGTGTGGATGACATTTTGTGACGGCTGGATACAAGAAGAAGCCAAGATCTTCGATGAACTGTTCCTTCGCCGGCAAAATTCAAGATGGCAGCCGCACGTGTCGGTGAACATCACATTGAACCAATCAGAATAAACAATACATTTAATATGAACTTGAAGATGTTACCAATCACAAATGATGATAGATTGGACTTAGTTATCGCCCCTTGAGTAGGCAATTGGTCGTTCCTACCTAGTTGTTGCTGTTTCTTTTTTGGCTAGTCTTATTCCTTTCATGTTTCCAGGGTGAGATTTCACCAGGGTGATGGGCTTCTAATAACGCTTATTTTTAACTTCAGACAGTGTGCCTAATTAACGATCTCTCTCTATCTTTTGCTTGGCTTTGACCAATCACTTGACGTGTATTATAACAAATTATACTGATAACTCTTACCAAAGTTGGCCAAATGCATTAAACATAATGACTATGGATCCTCTGGTTCTCTATCCTCCTAAGGAAAAAGACTTAAATCCAGTTCGAGCTAGAAACAAAAGAGTGGCAAAAATGAAATACGTAGGGCAGCGGACTGGAAAAGATTTTCGCTGTAGCTGCCGGGCAGTATCGCGTACTATATCACATGAACATAACATATTGGTACTTTTGTTACATTTTGGGTCGTACGACCAGCCCGGGTCGCCACAAACTGGCATGAGAAAAAGACACACACACATATGACAAAGTATAGTTTATTTTACATTTTTTCTCGATTTCAATTTTATTGGGCGACCATTTTTTTTCCCTGACAAATCTCATGGATCTTGGCGAGTCTGGGCTGCCTGTGGCTTAGGCGGCTGTTATTTGGGACCCAGCGCCCCTCCATTGCCTTAACATAAGCGGTTATTCTGTGTTTGAAGCAATCACATTCATCTTCAAAAAACAAAAACCTCAAGTTAAGCCGGAGAGCAACGCCATGAAATTTCTTTTCTTGAATTCTCGTATGCTTCTCAACGTACAGTGCAAAGAATAATTAGCAGTGAGAAATATCATTAATGTAAAAGTTACTTCGTTGCCAATAATTAATAACAAGCAGAACAGTGGACATGAAAGCTATTCCTAGTAAAGGATTAAACTGCATTGATTACTTTAGCATAAATGAAAACGAGATAGGGAAACCTCGTACTGTAACATAACCGAACAGAGTAGCATTTCGGTTATTTAAAACCGCGCCAAATGGTGAAACTACTTGGTTTGTTCACAGATGGAGGGTAGAAGGCTTGTATTGTCCAGTTGACTACGCGATGTGAAGAAACATCTGTACTGCAGTTCCTTAGTTACATGTCTCTAGATATTATATCAACGAAGACCATTAGCTTGAAATTAACGTTCAGCACTGGAGACGAAAACTGACTCAGGTTTCTTGACCTAGATCATGATAGGTTATTAAGAACTCGTAATTACACAGTGATAAAATTACCTTTGAAATGACATGAAAAAGTAAATACCGAGGGTTAGTTAGGTCAACGCCCAAGATCCATGAAAATTATGAGCTTGTTAGATTGTAGCTCAAAAATACAATAAAACGAGAGATATTCTGGCCATATCTCGGTTAAACTCGGTTATGGTAAAACTTATATTGAGTCAGTGTCCTTTCTCCGGGAAATGAAAATGTTCTTAATAAAGGCGTCGACTACTTCTAAGTCAACATCTTAAAAAAATATATATTACAAACCTGTGAAACTGAAAAGAAAATTATACTATTTTGCAGCATTATTTATTAGAA